>VZQC01005393.1:18918-93557 GCA_009823505.1 Rhizomys pruinosus
TTTTTTTTTTTGGTATTTTTGAGACAGGGTCTCCCTTTAGTCCCAGCTGGCCTGGAGCTCTCTATGTAGACCAGGCTGGCCTTGAACTCACAGAGATCCGCCTGCCTCTGCCTCCTGAGTGATGGGATTAAAGGCGTGTACCACCACACCTGGAAAAATTCTGCATCTTAAACAAAAGCAACCAAAATAATAGTAATATAAAAAAACCAAGGTATGCTGAAGTGATGGGTGAAGATGCTCAGAGACAACACCAAGTCTGTTTTGCAAGGTTATATTAGATGATATACTTACAAGAACAACACTGCTGGGTAGACTGTGGGAAACTTAAAATTTCCATACTAAGAAATTCCACACAAGCTGTGATTATAGTGTTACTACTTTTTTCATAGTAAACAATAGCTTGTGGTCAGTCAGGTGAAAAACATGATGTCTTCTGTCTTCTCCTTGCTTCGTTCATCAGATCCCAACCCTGGCCCAGTATCATATCATTCTTTACCCTTATGTTAGCCTGGAAAGACAGTGGAGCCCAGGATTCTTACAAGTTCCAGAACAGCAGTTCTGGTTTGGGGTGTAATTCTAAGAATTCTACTTGACAAAGGGCTCAAAAATCCCAACTCTTATGTCAGGGGTGGTGTCGCATGCCTTTAATCTCAGCACTTGGGAGGCAGAGGCAGGCGATGTCTGTGAGTTCAAGGCCAACGTAGTCTACATAGTGACTTCCAGGCCAGCTGGGGCTACAGGGAAACCCTGTCTCAAAATAGACCAAAAAAAAAAAAAATCCCAACTCTTTAAATTTCCCCATATTGACTAATGGTACTTTGTGCTTCAAAAGTGGCTGGTCTGACTGGCAGAATACAGGACAGTAGCCCAGCGGAGCCATCTCAGCCAAGCTTTCCCCCTTTGTTTTAGCTTTCTCCTCCACAAGCCAGGCCTTGAGGTGAAGCATTCCCAAGGTTGTTCACAGAGGCTCCTGACCTGTCTCTGACCAGTCCTTCAGAGAAGGGGAACTCAGTAGGCATCCGCTGAAATATTAGAGGATACAGGCCGGGCCACAGATCAGGGCACGGGTTTAAAGGGCAGATGGAGAAACTGCTAGCATAATCCGGGTTATAGAGTCAGACAAGTAGGGAGAAAGAACAGGTGGGTTTTCACACAGTGAGGTGTTCTAGCCTGTGTTAGAGGCTGCCAACTAAAGAGCTACAAATTTGTGACTCAGGAATGGCTTGGGTGATGGGTGAGTAGAAATATTAAAGCACCTTCCAAAGACAGGTTCCACAGTGGAGTACTGCAGAGGGTACCTACTAGTACATAACTAAACCTCCTTAAAGGGTCCTAATCTCTACATACTTGATTCAATGCTAACTACCAGAGAGGTTCTGGCCCTGCAAGTTCTAGGCTTTTGCATCCTCTCATGAACACCTTTTGACCTATTTTCTTTTTTTTTTTTTGGTCTTTTTGAGACAGGGTCTCCCTGTAGCCCCAGCTGTCCTGGAACTCACCTTGTAGACCAGGCTGGCCTTGAACTCACAAAGATCCACCTGTCTCTGCCTCCCAAGTGCTAGGATTAAAGGCGTGCACCACCACGCCCGGCTTTGACCTATTTTCTTCAGCTAAGTCTACATCCCAGACTCTGGGATGCCACCATGGCATAAACTCCAGAAGACAGACTATGCCAACGTTATTCCCTGTGGCAATCCAGAAAGGAGAACAATTCCCGCCGCATATTAGGTGTTCAGTGGTTCTTGAATGAATGAATTAATGCATGCATGATGGAGAGGGAAGGATAAGCTAAGAAGCCAGGAGAGCTGGCTGGGGCTCTAAGTGGGCAACATGTCAGTTGTTTTGAGCCTTGGTTCTTTTTTTGGTCTTTTCGAGACAGGGTCTCCCTGTAGCACCAGCTGTCCTGGAACTCACACTGTAGACCAGGCTGGCCTTGAACTCACAAAGATCTGCCTGCCTCTGCCTTCCGGGTGCTAGGATTAAAGGCATGCGCCACCACGCCCGGCGAGCCTTGGTTCTTAACCTAGGGAGTAGAGTAACAATGGCCACCTCTAGGACCGTGGGGAATATTGGGATAATATAGGAGAAACAGCCAGTGTGGGCTGCCTGGCCCAAGGTAGGCTCTTGGGGTGTCCATTATCAACAGTTCAAACTCATACTGCGGGCCATGTGCATCCAGTAATCCCAAGAATAGAACTGGGCATAATTGTGGCTCATGCCTGGCACACTAGCACTTGGGAGGCATAGGCAGGGGGATCACTGCAAGTCAAGGCTAGCCCGTTCTACATAGTGCATTCCAGGCCAGCCAGGGCTACATAGCAAGACCCTGTCTCAACACCAAAACAAACCCCACAAAAAAGCAAAAGTTACCTAAAGTTGCCCAGTGCAGGTCTGCACCTTGCCCCCTGGAGCTACTAGAACTCAACAGCCAACATTTGAACAGCCTCTTGTTAGAACCCAGCTAGGGGTTCTCCTAGCTGGCCAAAGCAGCTCTACTCAGAACGTGCCAACTGGTCCACCACCTCCTGAGATCTTCACACATTACCTGTTTAGATCATGCTCAGATAGGGCGTGAAGACCATCTAAGGTGAACCGGCAGATTTGCAAACTGTTCTGCTTCAGCCCTGGCCAAAAGTGTTGAGTTCTGTGCAGACTCAGCTGCTTGACACCTGGAACCTGGGAAACTCCAGCAGAGTAAGAGGTCCAAGCACAGAACCTGGAGCCAGATGCTTGGCTTTGGATGCTGGCTCCACTACTATTGCTGTATGACCTTGGTCAGGTGACAAGACACCTTAAACCCCAGTGCTTCCAGCTGGACAGCAGAGAGCAATGGTGGATCCCTTTTGTTTTGTGGGCAGTCGCAGAAACAGATTGGCCTATCTGCAGAAATCCCATCAGAAAGAATCCTCTCCAAGGAGAGGATTCCTATTTTTATTCATCATTTGGGAAATCGGGGAGAAATAAGTGGCTATGTGATCTCAGAGAAGCCTGCAGAGCTAAGTCAGGGCATCTGTCTTCTCTGAACATCACACTTGATGTCAGAGTGAGGGAGAGTTTTGTGATCAGAAGTCAGAGGAGAGGGTGGAGGGTGGCTCCTGACACTCCCCTCGCCCAGGCCCTCCGGGGCTTTCTCCTTTAGGAAATAATCTATCATTGTCCAAGTCGCCAGTCATCTGAATCATTTCCCTGGGCCTTTCCTGGGGCTCTGGGCCTGAGGGCTCAGTTCCTCTCCCCACATCCTTATATTCTTGTGTCATAGGGTTGGGTTTTCTGGTGAAGGACATTTTTTTTTTCTGGGACTATCGCACTGTTCTTCCCCCAAACTCAGCATATGGTAAACTGTGGTCGCCTACCACATCTGTAGTACCTTTAATGCAAGTCTCAGGAGTACAACCCCATTCATTTTTCAGGGAGAGGCACCATTAACTGGGAGTTGGCTGTCATGTTTCTGAGTTTCAAGTGCAGCTCTGACTACCACTAAGTCCCGCCCTGCTAGTTGCACAGGGCTTCGTGGATGGAGTTATATAAACCCCTGCAGGTTCCAGCAAGGACTAGGCAACAAGTTTTGGCTGACCCAGTCCTGCAGAAGATAAAGCCCTTAAGTAAAGATTAGCCACGCTCAGCCCAGCGCCACTCACAGCCAAGGGTCAAAATCAATTATTTGGTGAATAGAAAAGGACAAAAAAGGAACAAATTCATCTGTAAGTACCCCAAACAACAAAGTAACCCTCCACCCACTCCTGTAGGAAAGTTAGTGAGATAACAGGTACCAATTCTGAGAGAGCTCTTAACCCCTGAGCCATCTCTCCAGCCTAAGATTTTATTTTTTTATTATTGTTTATGGGTTTAAGTTTGTCTGATTACGAATATGCATGCAATGCCCATGGAAGCCAGAAGAGGGCATCAGAGTCCCTGAAGTTTGGTGGTTGTAAGCAGCCCAATGTGGGTACTCTTAACCTCTGAGTCATCTCTCCAGTTTCCCTTCTCTCTCTCTCTCTCTCTCTCTCTCTCTCTCTCTCTCTCTGTCTCTTTCCCTCTCTTTTGTTTTTTGTTTTTTTTTTATTTATTTTATTTATTTCTGTATGTGTATGAATTTTTTTTTAATTAATTTTATTTATTTCTGTATGTGTATGAATGTACTGTCTGCATGCAAGTTTGTGCACCCGTGTCGTGCAATGCCGCAGAGGTCAGAAGAGGGTCTCGGATTCCCCTGGAACTGGAGTTCTCCTGGAATTGGAGTTTCAGACGGTTCTCAGCCGCCATGTGGGTGCTGGGGATCGAACCCGGGTCCTCTGTAAGAGCGGTCGGCGCTCTTAACCACTAGGCCATCTCTCCAGCCCTCTTTTTTGTTTTTTGATACAGACTCTCACACAGGCCCTTGAATTCACTAGTAGCTGAGGATCCTCTTGCCTTCACCTCCCAAGTGCTGGGATTATAGGTACGCACCACCCCACCAGGCCACTGCTCCTTTTTAAGAAAGCTAGGCTTTTTCTCTGCTGGGGAAAGAAGAGTTCTTTTTCTTGCATCTTGTTCTAAAAGACAGGGACTTCTGCAGTACACCTTATTCCCTAAGCATTCAGTGAGGCTTTGTGGGCATGTCTAACAGGCTGTGGCCCCCAAATGACATTCCAGAAAGGTCAGCACCGAATACAAAGGGCTTCGATTTAAAGTGAGCATTCTCTTCTTGGTGGATTGGTGCTGTCAAGTCTTTGTGGGATCCAATAACCAACAGGAACCCAGCTTGTCTTTCTCAAACTTGACAGAAACATCTAAATAGCATCCCACACCTAGTTTTTTTCTCGTCTAACAAATGCCACTGATATGAAAACACAGACACTTCGCAGCCAAACCCCGTTGAACAGGCTTCCCTGTTCTTGCTTTGGTGCTTTCTCTGCCTAGGAGGGACATGGGCAGACAGCCTCTTCCAGAAACTCCCAGGCAGATGGGTTGGTAGTAGGCATTACCTTTACTGCTCAGAGAGATGGAACATGGAGCAAATGAACAGAGCATTGAACCAGTCATTCTGCCAGCTCATACCCCAGCTGGGCATGAAGGGCTGCATAGAAGACATTAAGTCGGAGCCCCCAGCTGGCACCTTGGCCCTTATAGACCCATTTTCCTCTCCTGTCTGAGTTCCTTCTCTTTTGTCTTTGGTATTTCTGAATGGATCTTCTTTTCTCACTTCCACACCTCTCTCTAGGCTCTCTCCCACATGACTTTTCTAGATTGCTTCTTCCATTGACCTCTCAGCTCCCTCAATGCGCTCCGCCTACATCATTTATCATCCATCTTTGCACCCCAGCACGCAGCACAGAACTGCTCAATAGTAGGTGTTTAACTAAATGTGTTAAATACATCAGATATCCTTGAAACAAAATGTGAAAGACAAATTTTGAAAGAAATGAAAATAAAGACAATATTTGAAAGAAATGAAAATACATAGGCACTAACAGTGTACCAGCAACCTCACAGTGATTGACAGACACTGGTGTATTCTGCCTACGCCTCTGGTCTAGTCAGTGGCAATGCACCAAGGTCAGTCTCTGGATTTTGAAAATGGATCACAGTTAAGTAAGATGTTACCACGCTGGGTGTGGTGGCACACGCCTTTAATCCTAGCACTTGGGAGGCAGAGGCAGGTGGATCTCTGTGAGTTCAAGGCCAGCCTGGTCCACAGAGTGAGTTCCAGGACAGCTGGAGCTACAGGGAGACCCTGTCTCGAAAAGACCCCCCCCCCAAAAAAAAATGTTACCACTGGAGAAAGCTGGAGCAAATGTACCTGGGAATTCCCTGTACTCGTTTTGCAACTTCTGGATCAAAGCTAAATGTTTTGAAAAAAATATGAGGAAGATACAAGGAGCTGTGGTAGGCAGTCAAAGCCTCCCATGGATGTGGAGATGGAGGCAGGAGGGTCAGGAGTTCAAGGTCACTCTCAGCTACATAGTGAATTCCAGGGAGAATTGGGAAACATGAAACTGTCTCAAAAATAAATAATAAACAAATAAAAAATTGTCAAAATGCCTCCAGTATCAAAACAGCTGAGGTGAGGAGCTTCCTGCCTCATCCGCATGTTCCCACAGGACCCAGCATACTCTGGGGTCAGGACGGTGGCTACCTGGAGTGCCCTCCCCTCTAAGACATCTCCCCAGACCACCAGCACCCCGACCAAGAAACATCTCCAAAGTTTATTTGCCTCCTTCAGTCCCTCAGTCCCAATCATAAATCTCTTGTCTGTTGACTGTCTTTGTTGACATAGACACCATAGGACAGGGACCTCAGTCACTTGTCCTCAGTATCGGGGTCTCCATAGGGGAGCAGATCTTAGTCCACAACACTTAAGGGATATTTCTGGAATGAATCATGGTTTTATTAATGATTTCATGAAGAAAGTATAGCCAAAACACCAATATTGGTGGTAATATCATTCATGATCTTTGAATCTATATTAATAAAAAGCATCGTAATAGAAAGGAAGCTGTAAAATACAGCCCAGGAACCATGGCTTCTAGGAAATGATAAGAAATAGACCAAATAGCTAGAGTAGATGGCAGAGAAGTCGACACCCCTGGCTTGTGTTGTCAAGAGCTCAGTGGCAGCCGTCTAGACAGACAATGAGAGGTGGGTAAAATTAGACAGAGGGAGAGCTAGGGCAGAGGACTCAAAGGTGGTCTAGAACTAGAAGCCAACATATAGGAAACCTGGCGGCCAGAGGCACCTGAATTCCTAGGAAGCTGGCATGGGGCTCTAGGTTCACAGCACTGAATGAAATGACCACCCTGCATACCTAACAGACCCCACTCCGGTAACCAGCTCCTGGCTTGTGGGATAAGATTTGCAAATGTTGACTTTTGACCTCATAAATCACTCCTAATGATACATAGGAGGCTCTGAATTCTTGATAGCTGGAAGAATTCCCGATAGCATATTAGAGAGATTTATGATTGGGACTGAGGGACTGAAGGAGGCAAATAAGCTTTGGAGGTGTTTCTTGGTCTGGAGGCTGGTGGTCTGGGGAGATGCCTTAGAGGCGAGGACTCCAGGTAGCAACCGTCCTGACCCCAGAGTATGCCAGGTCCTGTGGGAACATGCGGATGAGGCAGGAAGCTCCTCACCTCAGTCACTGGGGTACATCGCATGACACCAGTGCTCCAGGACCATGAAGCGTTGGCGCTCTTCTGATACCTTGGTGGTGGACTAATACCTGAGCATCAAAGACAGGGCACTGTCTAGGGTCTCCTTTTTTACGATGTGTGGTGTTTGGTGCATGCTGGTGTGTATATTGGGTGCCTTCCTTTATTGCTCTTTCCCTCGTTCCCCTGAGACAGGCCTCTAATGGAACCAGAAGCTCACAATTTTGGTAGGCTGGCTGGCCAGCAAGCCCTTGGGATCTACCTGTGTCCCATACTGCCCCCCCCGCAATGCTAAGGTTACAGAGACATGCAGCCATGGCTGACTTTGAAGGCCAATATTTGGCTGCCAATTACAACTCTGCTACTCAAAGGGGCTCTACTGCCCCCAGCACCTTCCTCTTCTCTCTCCCCATGATGACCAGCACCAGGGACGTGTTTTGACGCCAGTTGCCATCTAGTGCTTCTTGACTGCACAGACTACAGCACTGCCCACAACCATTAAACTTTTCTATATCAGAAACACCCTTGTTCTAATTAATAGCCAGTTCTAAGCACTGAATCAGAAAGATGAAGCAAGTCCTGAAGGACACAGTCCATTATAACCTTACAGAGCAGTGTGGTGAGGACCGTAACAGAGGTCTGAGCATTCCTGGGTGAAAGATAACAAGACACAAGGATCCCAAGTTTCAATAAACCCTTTAACAGGACAGGAAGCTGCAAGAGGCTTGGGACACTGACTGTCTTGAGCTCAACTCTTCCTTTGGGTGTTTCTCTTGATCCTGTTATTGTCCCAGTCACCAGGCTGAGTCCCTGGGGTGTAGAGTGTGGTGGAAACACTGAAAAACTGAGGCAAAAGAAAAGGGGACCATCCAAACCCTCACCTACTAAATGGAGAGAAAACCAGTCACTCCAGTGCTTACACATACATGATCACAGTGTATTTGATTTGTTTTCAATTGTTATAATGAAGTACTTGGGGTTGGGTGCTTTACAAAGAAAAAATTTCCTTAGCTCACAGTCATGATGGTTCAAGGGCATGGAGTTGGCATTGATTGCCACTGGCAAAGGCCCTCCTAGCTGAGTCACTACACAGTGAATGACAGTTTGGTGGGAGTGCTTATGAAGAGAAGAGAGGACATAAGTCAAGAAGCCAGGTCAGAAAGAGGCCAGGCTTGCTGTTTTATTTCTTTCTTATTTTGTTATTTAGTTGGGATGTGTGTGTGTGTGTGTGTGTGTGTGTGTGTGTGTGTGTATGTATGTGCGTGCATGCGTGTATGTATGTGTGTGAGTGTGTGTATGTGTGTGTGGGGCGTGTGGGTGTATATGTGTGTGCATGAGTGTGTGTGCATGTATGTGTATGTGTCTGCGTGTGTGTGAGTGCCTGTGTGTGTGCATGGGGGGCGTGTGCGTGCATATGTGTGTGCATGAGTGTGTGTGCATGTGTGTGCGAGTATGTGTGTGTGCATGTGTGTGCATGTGTGTGTGTGTATCCATGCATGCACATACCATGGTACAAGTGTTGAGGTCAGAGGACAACTTGCATGAGTCAGTTCTCTTCTTCTACCATAGGGCACCAGAGACTAAACTCAGGTCATCAGGCTTGGCAGCAAGCTCCTTCACTGACTGAGACATCTCACTGACCCCAGGCTTGCTGTTTTAAAGAACCATCTTGACAGAACTAACAAGGGTTTCAAGAGAACCAGTGCTTTCTGAGGGCAGTCCCCTCAGTGACCAAATGAGCTTACACTAGGGCCCCAGCTCTTAGCCTCTTCACATCTCAACATTACCACACTGAGGACCAAACTCTCAACACACAAACAGTTACAGGTGACGCTATCAAAACCATAGCAGAGTGCCTGACACAAAGCCAGTGTCAGTTTCCATCCTTGGTATGCATGGCTGCTGGTGATGGTTATCACCAGGAACTAAGACAGGACTGTGCTTGAGAAGAGAGTAAAGCCTGGTCCAGCAAGTCAAGACCCCTCCATCAGAGGAACACGTGAGAGCAGGGCTGTCTGGGCCAGCTGGGCATAGCACCAGGTCTAACTCTAAGAGTCCCTGGCAGGGAATATGGCTTCGTTCCATGTGGTATAAGACACAGGACTGGGTATACACTACACAAGTACCATCTAGAAGTTTCTAATGTGGAATATCTCTTTGAGACAGTTATGCTCAACCTTTTCACTTAAAAACATAAGTATTTACTTACAATTTTTTTTTTTTTTTTTTTTTTTTTTTGTATTTCTTTTGAGACAGGGTCTCCCTTTTTTTAGTCCCAGCTGGCCTGGAGCTCACTCTGTAGACCAGGCTGGCCTTGAACTCACAGAGATCCGCCTGCCTCTGCCTCCCAAGTGCTAGGATTAAAGGCATGCGCCACCATGCCCAGCATTTTACTTACAATTTTTAAAATGATTTTTTATTTTATGTGTATGAGTGTTTTGCCTGCTTGTATATTAAGTATACCATGTACATGCAATGCCTGTGGAGACCAGAAGAGGGCATTCGATCCCTCAGAACTGGAGTTTTGTATGGTTGTGAGCTACCATGTTGGTGTTGGGAACCAAATCTAGCTCCTCCATAAGAGCAGCCACTGTTTTTAACCACTGAACCTTCTCTCCAGCCCCTTACAATTTTTTTTTTTTTTTTTTTTTTGGTCTTTTCGAGACAGGGTCTCCCTGTAGCCCCAGATGTCCTGGAACTCGCTCTGTAGACCAGGCTGGCCTTGAACTCACAAAGATCTGCCTGCCTCTGCCTCCCAAGTGCTAGGATTAAAGGCATATGCCACCACGCCCTGCTTACAATTTTTTAAATAAAGAAAATGTAAAGTAAATTTTATTTTATTTTATTTTATTTTTGGTCTTTTTGAGACAGTGTCTCCCTGTAGTCCCAGCTGTCCTGGAACTTACTCTGTAGACCAGGCTGGCCTTGAACTCACAAAGATCTGCCTGCCTCTGCCTCCCAAGTGCTAGGATTAAAAGCGTGCACCACCACACCCGGCCTAAAGTAAATTTTAATAGATCTTGATTCTACCACCTAAGTAGATGAGGTTCCTGTAAACATTTAATAAGATAAAACAAAAGATGCATATACCCTCAAAAAACAGAAACTGCGACAGGAAAGCCTGAAAGGCAAAAGGTTTCCTTCCCCCCTCCCTTGAGCACCTAGTTTCTCTTAACTTACATAATGACTAAGCTACACCCCCAGGCCCACTTTTTCCATGTATCTTGCAAAAATAATTATTAAAAATATGAGGTGATTGGGGCTGGAGAGATGGCTCAGCAGTTAAGAGCATCAACTGCTCTTGCAGAGGACTGGGATTCGATTCCCAGCACCCACATTGTGGCTAAGAACCGTCTTTGGCGCATGCCTTTAATCCTAGCACTTGGGAGGCAGAGGCAGGTGGATCTTTGTGAGTTCAAGGCCAGCCTGGTCTACAGAGTGAGTTCCAGGACAGCTGGGGCTACAGGGAGACCCTGTCTGGAAAAGACAAAAAAAAAAAGAACCATCTTTAACTCCAGTTCCAAGGGAATCCAATGCCCTCTTCTGACCTCTGTGGCATTGCACAACACAGGTGCACCAACCTACATGCAGACAGTACACTCATACATATAAAAATTAATTAAAAATGTAAAAAAAATGAGGTGATGTAGGCATACACACATATATCTACACATATATGTGTCTTGAATTTTTTTTTTAAGGCATGCACCACCACGTCCAGCTTAAATCCGGTTCTTAGCTGTCATGTGGGTGCTGGGAATCGAACCCGGGTCCTCTGCAAGAGCAGCTGGTGCCCTCAACTACTGAGCCCCTTGAATTTTTAATATAAATGTGGATCCCACCGTTTTAGTTTCTTTTTCCAGTTGCTGTGATAAAATACTCTGATAAAAGCAGCTAAAGAGAGAAAGGATTTATTTAGATTACAGCTCCAGGTTACAGTCCATCCCTGCAGGGAAGTCACAGGGGGAGGAGATAGAGACCGCTGGTCACCTCACATCCCCAGTCAAAAGCAGACAACAGGAATGCTTAGGCTCAGCTCCCTCCTTTCCACTGGCCCAGGAGCCCCAGCCCACAATTAAAATGCACTTTCCCACATCAATTAACGCAATCAGGACAGTCCCCCACAGGCATGCCCAGAGGTTCATCTCCCAGGTGATTCTAGATTTGTCAAGTTGACAATAACACGCATGCACAGTCACACCCAGTGTCCCCACCCCCACCCCCTGAATTCACCTTTTCCCCTAGACAAACAACTGGATAGTCCCTCTGAATTCTCCATCCTGTGCTATAATCCCGAGAGGGTTACACAACTTCACCATGCTTCAGCCCTCTCATCTGTAAGACAGGTCCAGATGACTTAGCACACATACAAGAGCGGGGATGTGAAATATTCTCCAGAGACCATATATGCTAATGGATTCATTAGACCCCACACCATGTACTATTGGGAGTTAGTGGGACCTTCAAAAGGCTGGGCAGAGTAGAAGGAAGTTAGGTTATTGGGAGCATGGCCTTGAAGGGTTATGCTGGAACCTAACCCTTTCCTCTGTCCTTATTACCTTCCCACCAACTGATAGAATGTGTCTTTGGCCATGTATTCCCACACAGATGCACTGCCTCACTACAGGCCCCCAAACAACGAGGCCAGTCCACCATGGCTTAAAGTCCCCCAAACTATAGCCAAAATGAAACCTTTCTCTTTCTTTTTTTAAAATTAAAAAAAAATTTTTATTATTTTTTTGTATGAGTGTACTGTCTGCATGTAGGTTGGTGCACTTGTGTCATGCAATGACACAGAGGTCAGAAGAGGGCATTAGGTTCCCCTGGAACTGGAGTTAAAGACGGTTTTCAGCCGCCATGTGGATGCTGGGAATCGAATCTGGGTCCTCTGCAAGAGCAGTTGGCGCTCTTAACCACCGAGCCATCTCTCCAGGCCTGAAACCTTTCGCTTTCTAAACTGACCTTCTTAGGCATTTATTTATGCATTCACTATTTTCAGCAGAACTGGCAATTCCTGTACCTCAGGCCGCACACAGGCCAGGCAAGTGCTTTACCACTGGGTTGAATCCCACCCCATCCATCTTAAGATAGTTCTTACATTGACAGAAAGCTGACTAACACATCTTGTAAGATTTTAGAATGGGGATGGTACTCAGGAAATCTGTATTGTTCTTATTTATTGCTGTTGTATCTTTGAACCATTTCCATTACATCCTATTAAAGGCTGCCCAGTATGCCAGGACTTGTTTTTTGAACTGTCCCTGATGATGGAGACTGAGGCTATACCCACTTGTAAACGATATTAAGATAACATTATTCACCAGTTTGTATACTTTACTGGGGGAAAAAATCGATTAGGATATATTTTTAAGGCTGAATGAGCTTGGTGGGTAGATGTTGTCAAATGCCCTCCTTAGGCACCCTGCAGTATGCTCAGAGGCAAACACTGAGTGAGACGCTGTTTGTTCTGAAGCCCTTCACCCCTAAACTCGATCACCTCAAAAATTGTAAACCAGCCAGACAAGTAAAAAAAACCCTGTATTATTTTTATGAAATGGTATTCTTTGTTTATATAAAATTATATTCTCCTGGGCTGGAGAGATGGCCTAACAGTTAAGAGCACTGACTACTCTTGCAGAGGACCCGGGTTTGATCCCCAGCACGCACATGGCGACTGAGAACCATCTTTAACTCCAGTTCTGGGGGAATCCGACACCCTCTTCTGACCTCTGCGGCATTGCATGACACGGGTGCACAAAGCTACATGCAGACAGTACATTCATACACATATAAAATAAATAAAATTTTAAAAAAATTAAAAAGATTATATTCTTTGCTTTTAATTTACAGATGAAAAATTGAGCCCCAGAGGCCCCCTAAATCGCTTCAAGTCTAAGCCTGAGCTGGGTTGCTGTGCTAGCAGTACAGACAAGGCCGAGGTCAGGTCTCTGATCCAGGACTACCCTAAGATGCTCAGACTCAAGGTACTGGAAAGGCGGAAAGACCACTGGCCAACCCCTGCTTTCTCTTTCCAGGGTGCACGTCTGCTAGGTGGTCTAGGGAGCTCCTCCTCTCTTCCTGGGTCAGGCAAGTGCCTCCCCGGGAACCAGAAGCCTAAGAAACAAGGAAGTCTCAGGATCATGCTTGGCTCAGAAAGCCAGGCTGTGGTTCCTCCAAACTGAAATGTTGCTAAGCAGATAAAGCAAGCCTTGCCTCTAAAGCACCTGAGGCCCAAGGGCATTTTCCCCCTGTGCCTGTTATCCCCAGTCTCCATTTAGATCCAGCCAAGTGGTTCATGGGGTGAGTCTACCCATTTCTCCTTCTCCCTTTCTGGGAGACCTAGACTCTCAGGTTGTTAGCCTCAGCCTTTAATGGCTCATCTATCCCTCAAGTCTGACCTAGACTTTTTAAAAAATTTATTTTTTATGTGTATGAATGTACTGTCTGCATGTAGGTTGGTGCACCCGAATCGTGCAATGCCGCGGAGGTCAGAAGAGGGCGTCGGATTCCCCTGGAACTAGAGTTAAAGATGGTTCTCAGCCACCATGTGGGTGCTGGGGATCGAACCTGGGTCCTCTGCAAGAGCAGTCAGCACTCTTAACCGCTAGGCCATCTCTCCAGCCCCTGACCTAGACTTTTTTAACTGGGAAAGAAAGCTCCCTATGGTAAAGAAAAATCTGCTTCAGGCGAAGTACCCTCACGATGAGCCCTCACCATCATGTAACGGTGTGTGAACAGAGCAGTTCACAGAGAAGCATCAGGGTGAAAGAGAACACTGTCTGTCTCCAGGACTCCCGGGGTCCTCTACTCATGACACTGTGCCTTTGTGGCTTCAGGTAAAATCCCACCAGCTATCACTGCCTCCTCCTATGGAATGGAATGGTACCTTCCCTCGGTCAGATTTCTGCAGCTCTAACAGAGTAACAGAGGCTGGGTGCTTTTATAACCAACAGAGTTTTTTTTTAATTTTTTATTTATTATTATTTTTTTATGTGTATGAATGTACTGTCTGCATGCAGGTCTGTGCACCCGTGTCGTGCAATGCCGCGGAGGTCAGAAGAGGGTCTCAGATTCCCCTGGAACTGGAGTTCTCCTGGAATTGGAGTTACAGATGGTTCTTAGCCACCATGTGGGTGCTGGGGATCGAACCCGGGTCCTCTGCAAGAGCAGCCGGTGCTCTTAACCACTAGGCTATCTCTCCAGCCCCATAACCATCAGAGTTTTATTCAAGTTCATGCTTCTGGAGGCAGGAAAATGCAAGGGAAGAGTGGTAGTACCTAGTGAATTCATGATAATTGGTGTTGGAAGGTGAAAGGACAAGCATGTGTGTGTGTGTGTGTGTGTGTGTGTGTGTGCAAAAGAGAAGGATTAAAAAGCAAAAGGTGTGGCTCAGTGAGCAAGGCACTTCCTGCACTACCATGAGGACCTGAGTTCAAATATCCTGAACCCATGAAAAGCTGGCATGGTGGCGTGTATCTGTAATCCTAGATCCTAAAGAGATGGAAGACAAGGACAGTAGCATCCCCAGATGCTTGTAGGCCAGCTAGCCTGATATACACAGCAGCAAATGACAGAGAGACCCTAGCCAAACAAGGTGAAAGGCAAGTTGACACCCAAAGTTGTACTCTGACCTCCACAGGCATGTTACAACATATGCACCCTGCCCCCAGACAGAGGTGCCCTTGGTGACTAACCCAGTCTCCATAGAGAGAGAGAATCCTTCCAGAATGGCATTCATCCCTGTTAACCCAATTGCCTCTCACTTTCACAAAGACGATTCAATCTCAACACAAGTTTTGGAGAGGAGAAACCATAATCAAACCCCAGCAGTGCTAGCCTTGCCGAACCTGCAGGAATGTCGTGAGCAAGGCTGCTGCGTGCGTTCCACGCCCTTATCAACTCTAACGAGCAAACCCAATGTAGTGGTAAAAAGTAGCGAGCAGGCAGCCAGTGGTGTCCATGCGGAACTGTTCGCACAAAGCTACATCTTCAGCTTGCAGACAGGCCTGTCCCTGGTTTGAAACACTCCTGAGGTCATCCACCTCCTACTGGAGCATACCAGAACCAAATTGATCGTGATGACACAGACTGAGTCGTGGTTTCATCGCGAATGTGCAAAAAAAAAAGCATTTCATAAGCTTATTTACATACCAGCTAAGCTAGGCGGTCTGCAACTTGTCATTCGCTTGGCAGAGGTAGGGAGTGCTGTCCCACTTGGTGGGATTTCACAACCAAACAATGCCACATGCTGGAACTTAGCACAAAGAGGGGGTTGAGAGCAGCACCATCCCACAATTCCTACATCTCTTCTCTACTGGGTCAGGAAAAGAACCTTTAATACTGCTGGGCCTTCCTCTTATCTCAGTGGCACTGTCATGTGTACCGATTACACGCCAGCTGCAGAATCATGGAACCTGCTCTACCACCCTTAGCTCTGAGACTTTAGGCAAATGATTTAACCTCTTTGGGTTTAGTGTTCTTATCTGCAAAAAGAGGATCAGAAAACAGAGTTAATTAGGAATGTGGTTACATTAAGAACTCTAAAGCAGCAAGGCTCTACTAAAGCTTAATGCATGGATTTGGAGGTAGCTGCTTTTTCCTCTGGAGTCCTCTGTTTTCTACTCAACTCCTGGCTGCCTTCCAGATGACTGATTTGCCTGGTGAAGGAAAGCCCTCTTTGTGGACAAAAATGCTTCTGGGGACTTGACGCCTATAACTATAGTCCTGATAGAACTTGTCATGCCAGCAACATAAAACCAGACCCAAGCATCCCGTTCTAACTGGAGCACTTCGGCAAGGACCATGGACCAGCTGGTAGAGTGGAACAGGGGCATACAAATAGGCCTGGGGTTTGGCCCAATGGGAGAGCACTTCCCTAGTGCTCCAAAGACCCTGAGCTCCAGCCCTGGTACACCAAAGCAAAGGGAAAAAAAGAAAGGAAAATGAAGACAAAAGAAGAAAGAGGGGAAGAGGGAAAGGGGAAAGGAACTGAGGCAAGGAAATACAAGCTTCTCTGACCCTCATGAGTGAAAAGAAGCTTCCACACTACTCAACAGTAAGCAAAGACCAATGCCCAAACCAATCAGGTTTGTTCATATACGAAGGAATGTGAAGATGGCCACTTAGAAAAATGAAGCATAGGATCTGGAGAGATGGCTCAGCAGTTAAAAGCACTGGCTGCTCTTGCAGAGGTCCTGAGTTCAATTCCCAGAACCCACATGGTGGCTAACAGCTGTCCTTAACTCCAGTTCCAGGAAAAGCCGACACCCTCTTCTGACCTCTGAGGGCATTGCACAACACAGGCACATGTACATACTTGTAGACAATTCACTCATTTACATAAAATAAAAATAAGAAATAAAACATTAAAAAATAAAAATGAAGCATAAAAGAGTTTAAAAAGAAAGTTAAAACATTGGGACAATCCACAATGAACGCCCACAAGGAGAGATGAAGGGACTACGGCTCAGACATCCTGAGTAGGAGGACCTTAGAAGAGGCTGTTTGCTTGGCCTGGAAAAGGATGGCTGGAAGATTCCATGCAATGCTGCATGAGACTTAATGCTCATCTCAAGCCTCGTGTGTGAGAGATGAGCTTGTGTGTGAGAGATGGAGCCCTGGCCGACTCCTTGGAAGAACAGTTATAGAGGGGTGAGGCACCCTGCTTCAGGAGCCGGGTTTATGTTCTTTGGAAGGATGTGAAGGATTCTCTCATCAGTTCTAATCAGTTTTTGTCTTCATGGGAGAGCCTCACTTCACCAGCAGACGCACTGTCTGCAACATAGCCAGGTGCTGGGCAAGGCTAGCGAGGATCTCAGGGGACAAAGCAAGTGTCTGTACTCGACTTCAGCAGATCCTCACTGGTTCTGTGTTCTCCGAGTACTTTGAGGTTTTCTAGAGTTTTGTCTACAGACCCAAAGGCTCAGACTCTAGTCATCACAGGACTATTTAGAAAGACCCCTGCTCTCTCCTTAAGAATCCCATTGTGTGGCTGGAGACTTGGCTCAGCAGTTATGAGTGCTGGCTGCTCTTGCAGAGGATCTGGGTTCTGTTCCCACCACCTACATGGTGGCTAACGACCATCTGTACCTCTAGTTCCAGGGGATCCTATGCCCTCTTCTGACTTCTGCAGGCATTGCATGACATGGGTGCATTTACATAGATCCAGACAATACTTAATACGCTTAAAATAAAAATAATAAATACAAATATTTTTTAAAAAGAATCTGGTTGTATGATATTTCCCCTCATATCTGAAGTTAAGTCAGTCCACGTGACTAGCTTTGGTTAATGAAATGTGGATGGAAGTGGCCTGTCGCTACTGAATGACAACCTTCAAGAGGCAGCATATGGCTTGCCAGTTTCTTCCTTACCTAAGCAATGATGGATTGTCCCACGTGCCTTGCACTCTAGTTTGACCAAAAACAACGTATGGAGGAAAAGGTTTATTTCATCTTTGTTTTTTGTTTTTTTTTTTTCCTTTTCGAGACAGAGTCTCCCTGTAGCCCCAGCTGTCCTGGAACTCACTCTGTAGACCAGGCTGGCCTTGAACTCACAAAGATCCGCCTGCCTCTGCCTCCCAAGTGCTAGGATTAAAGGTGTGCGCCACCATGCCCGGCTTGTTGTTTTTTTTAAAATATTTTTTAAATTTTATTTATTTTGTATGTGTATGAATGTACTGTCTGCATGTAGGTTTGTGCACCCGTGTCGTGCAATGCCGCGGAGGTCAGAAGAGGGTCTTGGATTCCCCTGGAACTGGAGTTCTCCTGGAACTGGAGTTACAGATGGTTCTCAGCCTCCATGTGGGTGCTGAGGATCGAACCCGGGTCCTCTGCAAGAGCAGTCGGCGTTCTTAACCGCTAGGCTATCTCCCCAGCCCCTTATTTCATCTTTGAGTTCCAGGTCACAGCACATGTTTGCGGGAAGTCAGGCAGGAACCTGGGGGAACACTGCCTGCTGGCTTGCTCTCTCCTGCTCTTGCGCAGCCAGCTTTCTTATGCAGCCCCAGAATCTCCTGCCCAAGGTTCCTAAGGCCACAATGGGCAGGGCCCTCCCACATCTGTCAACAATTAAGACAATTCCTGGCCACAGGCCAATGTGATGTGGGAAATCCCTCAACTGAGACTCCTTCCCAGGTGACTCTTAATGATAAAAACTACCCAGGATGCCCTGATGTAGGAATGGGACCAAGAATAACAGGGAGCTCAGTCCTTGGCCTCAGCAGATAGACAGAGTGAGGAAGAAATAAAACTTCATTATTTTATGCCACTGAGTTTAAGGCATTGCCTGTTACCTCATGACCTAACCAAGCTTGAACTGTACATATGTACAAATTGGCCACCAGAAGTGACCTTCTTACAAATGGGCAAGTTTTTTGTTTCGTGCCCAACTTCATTAATATATGTGTACCCCTAGGGTTCACAGTGCTGGAACTCAGCTGTTTGCTAAAGATATGACTATGATTTTTATTAGGAATAGCTAAAGCAATTTTGAAAGATAAATTATGAAATTGAGCTCTATAAAATCCCTAGAACTATTCTGAGGCTTCTTTTCCAGGGCCAAAGGCCAGCCATCAGAACGTGCTCAAAAGCACAGCCCATGCATGGGACAGAGGTATAATTTTCAGAAACTCTAACTTTGAATTGAAAGTTGCTTCCATGGGAAGGTCCCTCTGACCCTTCGTTCCTTCATTCCTTCCTCCTCCCCTTCCTCTCCGACTCTCTCTTACTTTTCTTACTATATAGCCCAGGATGGCTTCAAATTCTAGATCCTCTACCTTCCCAATGCTGGAATTACAGCCATGCCCCACTAGGCCCAGCCCTCCCTGATACTCCTGACCAACAGATACATTCATCCTTCCAGAAGTCAGGCTGGCTGGCCAAGTGGGAATCTTCCATCTGCTTTATTTTTCCTATTCTACCACTGTTTAAAAATAGAATCCTTTGGGGCTGGAGAGATGGCTCAGCAGTTAAAAGCACTAGCTGCTTTTACAGAGGACCCAGGTTCAATTCTGAGCCTGAGTTAATTAACAACCATCCCATATGGCAGTTAACAACCATCCATCACCCCAGTTCCAGGGAACTCTGACACCCTCTTCTGACTTCCATGGGCACTGCACGACATGGGTGCACTTACACATGTGTAGACAATATACTCATACACATAAAATAATAATAAATAAAATAGTTTCACTATCAACTGTGAGTTGACAACAGAGTCAGGTTGCCTCACATAATTTTCTTCTCTTTCTTTCTTTCTTTCTCTCTCTCTCTCTCTCTCTCTCTCTTTCTTTCTTTCTTTCTTTCGTTTTTTGAGACAGGGTCTCACTACATAGCCTTGGTTGGGCTGCAGCTCACTATATAGATCAGGCTGGCCTAGAACTCACAAAGATCTGCCTGCTTCTGCCTCCCAAGTGCCATCATGTCCAGCCTCCAAAAACATATTTCAAGTCATCATTTTATTTAATATATAAAACATAAGTTTAAGATAAAACCTATAGGACTCTCCTGCACTAAAATGTCCCCAAACTGAGGTTTTTCTATAGCAAGGCATAATAAAACACATGTGTCTTATATAGTTGTGATACATCTGGGAGAATGAGCTAAGCAATGACTGACAAAATCTTTATTGTTTCCAGAACAGACCTCGTGGATACAGAGAGAAGCTGTTCTCACAAACCCACTGGTTCTGTCATTCCAGGTCAGATTTACTATTTTAGCTATTATTATTATTATTATTATTATTTTTTTTTTTTTTTTTACTTATAAATCAGTACAACTTGGGCATTTTAGCCAGTAAAATATCTATGCCATGATCTACTCTCTGAGGGTGATAAAAGGGCCAGGTCAGAGTCACCATCACTGAATCAATAAAATGCTCAGAAATAAATACAGAGAAGGGAGGTACAAACAGCCAACTAGATGTCAAGGCCAGTGACCTTCCTACACCCCATCCTCTCCCCAAGCCCTATAGTTCACACCTCTATTCTGACTTCTTAAGATACTCAGGGATGATCTCTAAGCATCATCATATATGTGCTGCAGAACCACTTGGGTATAATAGCCAATTAAATTATTAATGACAGAATTGTACAAATAAAAGCATCATGCTCTTTTATGTAGTAATAATTATTATTGTAAGCAATGCAAATTGAATAATAAGAACCATCCGGGCAGTTCAATGATAAGCTAACAATTTTCAGCAATCAGACCAAACATCTCTGCTCAAGCTGTTTAATAAAATAAATAGCAGCTTGTTGACATTTTTGTTCAGTTAACCACACAGTCTATGTCCCAGAGAGAACTAAGAAAGACACAGAGATTGAATGATACAAAAGCAAAAGCATTTATAATGGTAGTGATTTAGCTATATGCAAATTCTGTGGAAACAGGACACACTATAAAGTATCCCGGGGGCCGGAGAGATGGCCTAGCGGTTAAGAGCATTGACTGCTCTTGCAGAGGATCTGGGTTCGATCCCCAGCTCCCACATGGCAGCTGAGAACCGCGTCTTTAATTCCAGTTCCAGGGGAATCCGACGCCCTCTTCTGACCTCCGCGGCATTGCACGACACAGGTGCACAGACCTACATGCAGACAGTACATTCATACACATAAAAAAAGTATCCCGGAATCAAACGATAACATTTTTTTTTTTTTTTTGGTCTTTTCGAGACAGGGTCTCCCTGTAGCCCCAGCTGTCCTGGAACTCACTCTGTAGAACCAGGCTGGCCTGGAACTCAAAAGCTGCTGCCTCTTGCCTCCAAGTGCTAGGATTAAAGGCGTGGCCACCACGCCTGGCTCAAACGATAACATTTATGTATGTATGCATACATACATGTTCACGTGAGTATATATATTTTCACATGTATATATATTACATAAATTTTTATTGAGCAATAAGTTATTGTTACTGAGTAGTAATATTTCAGTTACATTCATATGCAGTGTTTTGGTTTTTTTTTTTTTTTTTTTGTCTTTTTGAGCATCAGGGTATCTCCCTTGGTAGTGCGCCTCGAGTGCCGCGCGGGTGGTCGTGTCCCCCGCTCCTGGAGGCTCTAGCTCTGTAGGATTTCGCAGCCTGGCCCTTGAACTCACAGAGATCCACCTGCCTCTGCCTCCCAAGTGCTAGGATTAAAGTCGTGTGCCACTACGCCAGGCATATGCAGAGTGTTTTATAATAGTACAATAATAAGCCTTCATGAGGCTGCGGATGTACCTCAGTTGGTTGAATGCTTGCCTAATGTGCATGAAGCCCTGGGTTGATAGACTGAGTGTCATGGTGCATGCCTGTAATCCCATCACTTGGCAGGTAGAGGCAGGAGGATCAGAAGGTCGTCCTTACTACACAGTAAGTTCAAGGCCACCCTGCCTTCAAGACAGCATGTCTCAAAGAGAAAGCCTTCAATATTTAGACGTTATTAAGCACCTAGCTACCCATAGCCTAGCCAACAACCATTGGAAATGAGCAGCCAGCAGGTCTTTTCTTCATCTACTTGAAAGGGGCTCTGATAGGACCCTCAAGAATCGCCCAGTCCTCCAACAGAATGTAGTACTGCCCAATTTTCCACCAGTTTATCAGAGACTGGTAAAGGAGACAGTGTGCCCATTCACTAGATACAACAAATCACCCAGGAAACCAATAAAACCAACTGGTGAGCAGTTCTCTCTAGGTGGCCATTAAGATCAATTTCCTGCCTCTCTTTATTCACCTGGAAAACTATACTTCACTTCGAGAGAGCAACACTGGTGTCCTGGGGAGTCAGAGGCAATTAAGTTCCCTTAGCTTCTAGCACAAATCAAGCCAAGTTGATCAACAGGCTTACCTGAGTTGCTATCACATGTGCTCATCTCACAAGCAAACTAATTCTATACTAGGATCTGGCTGTTAAAAGTCCAACTGTTCAGAGGTCATTGGACTAGGATTTGGGGACCCATTGGACTAGGCCCTTTGCAAAGGCCTCTTTCCTCTTTCATGGCATGTTTGTTACAGTAAGTTCAGATATCCTCAGATACACAAGTTCCCTTGGGTTACACCTGCCTACAGCAGGGATGCTTAAATACCAGTAACTCATTTTCCCTAAGAAATATTAGGCTGGGCGTGGTGGCGCACGCCTTTAATCCCAGCGCTTGGGAGGCAGAGGCAGGCAGATTTCTGTGAGTTCAAGGCCAGCCTGGTCTACAGAGCCAGTTCTAGTTCCAGAACAACTGGGGCTACAGGGAGACCCTGTCTCAAAAAGACAAAAAAAAAAAAAAAAAAAGAAATATTAGGAGATCCTGGGCATATGGGTATATAAAGTAGGTATATAGGTATATCAAATTTATTTAAAATAATTCTTAGTGTAAATATGACTTTAACATTTATTAAAGACAACAGCAATTTGCATACTAATGAGATGGGTGTGCTTGTTTATTTTTTCTTTTCTTTAAAAATTTTTTTTTAATTTAATTTATTTATTTATTTATTTTGTATTTTTGAGACAGGGTCTCCCTTTTAGTCCCAGCTATCCTGGAGCTCACTCTGTAGACCAGGCTGGCCTATTTCTTTCTTTCTTTTTTTTAAATTTAATTTATTTTATTGTTTTAATTTTATGTGTATGAATGTATTGTCTGTATGCAGGTTTGGGCACCTGTGTTGTACAATGCCACAGAGGTCAGAAGAGGGTCTCGGATTCCCCTGGAACTGGAGTTCTCCTGGAATTGGAGTTATAGATGGTTCTCAGCCGCCATGTGGGTGCTGGGGATTGAACCCCGGTCCTCTGCAAGAGCAGTCGGTGCTTTTAACCACTAGGCCATCTCTCCAGCCCCCTATTTATTTCTTTTATGTGTACGAATGTACTGTCTGCATGCAGGTCTGTGCACCCATGTTGTACAATGCTGCAGAGGTCAGAAGAGGGTGTCAGATTCCCCTGTAACTGGAGTCAAAGACAGTTCTCAGTTGCCATGTGGGTCCTGGGAATTGAACCCAGGTCCTCTGCAAGAGCAGTCGGCGCTCTTAACCGCTAGGCTATCTCTCCAGCCCCTATTTTGTTTTTTTTCTAAATGTTTTATTATTTTATTTTATGTGTATGAGTATATTGCCTACATGTGTATAAGTGCACCCGTGTAGTGCAATGCCCACAGAAGTCAAAGAAAAGTGTCAGATCCTCTGGAACTGGAGTTACAGGTGGTTGTTAGCTACCATGTAGGTACTGGGAATCAAACCCTGGACCTCTGAAAGAACAGTCAGCTCTCTTAACCTCTGAGTCATCTCTCCAGCCCCGTGCTTGTTTATTTTTACATGAAGAATTAAATCTGGGGCTGGAGAGATGGATCAGTGGTTAAGAGCCCTGGCTGCTCTCACAGAGGACCTGGGTTCAATTCCCAGCACCCACATGGCAGCTAACAACCTCTAGTTCTATCCTCCCCTGCTAGATCTTCAAAGATGTCTTTGAACTCCTGATCTTCCTGCTACCACCTCTCAAGTGCTTGCATCAAACCTGGTTTATGTGGTGCTGGTGACTGAACAGTGTCATGCATGCTAGACAAACACTCCACCAACTGAATTACCTCCCAGCTTCCAAATGCTCTAACTTGTACTACTTCAATATCATCATTGATGGTGCTCTGAATACAGTTGAAAGAACTATCATTGGACATAGTTCTGAGGTTGGGCCCAAATAACTCAATCCCAGGTTAATGTTCCATTATCCATTTGGACTTAATATTCGAGAGAGAGAGAGAGAGAGAACAAAGTAAGATCAGTACAGTACATGAAGACACAGATTCACAGATTAGAGAGGAATAGGTAAGAGATCAGCAGGCTCAATGTTACATTGTCCATGGCATTCAGAAGAACAGACCCCTCTGCCTCTGCAGGGCTTGGGACAGCCAGATGTCATCCAGGAGATAAACATGTGATTGCATAGTCTTAACCCAGAGTGCTAGGAACAGATGCCCACTCATCTTTTGAAATGCTTTCCCTCCACCTCCTGAAACCAGGAAGAAAGTCTTAATTGCTGCTATGTCTCTAATACTTGCTAATCTCCTTTTTAATAAGGATTAACCCCAGGCTTTGGACCTCCAGTAAACAGCAATGTGAGCCAAGAAGGAAGAGAGAGGAGAGGCAAGAGCAACGCAAGGGAAAAGGAGCAAGAAAGAACCCAAGGGTCCTCAGATCCAGACTTCACACAGCAGCGAGGGTTCCTAAAAGTGACTGCATGTTGCTTAACACCAGGGACACATCCATTAGATGGCACTACTACACACACATAGATGGTACAGCCTGCCACACACCTAGGCTGGATGGCATAGCTTTTCGCTTCTAGGCTTCGGACCTCTGCAGCACATCACACTACTGAATATTGTAGGACACGGCTTCATAACCTGTGGGTCATGACCCCGTACGAGGCTGTATAACTGAATTCGGGACTTGTAAAAAAGAAAAAGAGGTAGTTGTAAGAGGTAAGCAAAATAGTTCAAAATCAAGTGTCTAGTAGTCTGAGGGGTGTCTGGTACTTCTTACCCGTGATACATGGAATTTCACTGCAGCCTTGGTCCTGAACATACAACATAGGCATGCATTGTGCATGCCATCATTTCACATGTTACACCATGACATCAAACTCTGCCTCAGCTCAGATTTGGAACTGAGGTATACTATAAACTGCTTTCTGCTCTTACAGAAAGCCAAAACTTTTTTTTCTAACATCACTGCCTAACATATTAAACATCAAATTAGTATGTCTTTGGATAGTATTGGGTTAGTATGTTTGATTTTGGAAATTGCTGCTTGAGTTTATGATTTGAGTTTCATTTAAAAAAAAGTTAAATGGATTTTACCTTGGGATTAGGGTAGAGTTTTTGACAATTTCTTTTATTTTTTGGCTAAGATTTACTTCTTTTTATTTTTTATTTTTTTACTATTTTATGTGTATGAGTGTATTGCTTGCAGGTAGGTATGTGGGTGCCCTCGAATCATGCAGCGGGTGCTGAAGAGGGCATCAGATCCCTTGGAACAGGAATTATGGATGTCTGTTAGCTGCCATGTGGGCACTGGGAATTGAGCTCAGGTCCTCTGTGAGAGCAGCCAGTGATCTTAACCACTGATCCATCTCTCCAGACCCAGATTTAACTCTTTTTGTGAAAATAAATAAACACATCCATCTCATTAGTATGCAAATTGCTATTGTCTTTAATAAATGTTAAAGTCATATTTACACTAAGAGAATTCTTTTTAAATAAATTTTATGGTTTATTATCAGTGAATATTTGATATACCTATATATCTACTTTATATACCGATATACCCAGGGTATCCTAATATTTCTTAGGGAAAATGAGTAACGGTTGGAAAAGCTTAAGCAACCCTTCTGTAGGCTGGTGTAACCCAAGGGAACTTGTATATCTGAGGATAGCTGAACAGAGAAAACTGAACTCAAAAGGAGGCTGTGGGAAGTTGTCAGTTTCATTCTAAACTCACGGAACAGGCAATCCATCACTGGCTAAGACGATATTATGTACCACATGACCCCAGTTTGGGTTCTTTTTCTTTTGCCAAATAAGGATATTGATCTCAGTATCTGGAGTTTACTTTCTTCACTGTGCCTTAGGGAAGAGCTCATCTTTGAACACTTCAGTGGAAGTGTGTTAAATGTTTGTTCTCTGTTACAGGTCATTGCAGGCAGGGCACTTTGGGATTCCTCCTGCCTTCCACACAGGGGGCTCCTTGTGTCCAGGACAAGATAGGCTTCCTGATCTTAGAAGTATTTTTGCTTTCCTTTTTTGAGGAAAAAAAAAAAAAAGAATCCCTTCACATTCCCTTATCTTCCTTTAGAAAATTTTTGTAAGGTACCTCTTCTGAGGTGTTAAACAGCCATTAAATAACAACAACAAAAACAGCAGAAAACAGAAATTAACACATCTGTGCTGGTTAGTTTTGGGTTAACTTGATACAAACTAGAGTCACCCGGGAAGAAGGAACCTCAACTGAGGAACTCCATTAGACTGGCCTGTGGACGCATCTGTGGAGCATTTTCTTGATTGCTAATTGATGTGGGAGGGCCCAGCCCACTATGGGTGGTAGTATTCCTGGGCACGTAGGCCTGAGCTGTGTAAGCCAGTAAGCTGCATTCCTCCATGGTATCTGCCTCCAGGTTCCTGCCTTGAATTCTTGCCTGACTTTGCTCAAAGATGGACTATGCCTTGGAATTGTAAGTCAAATAATCCCTTTCTTTCGAAAGTTGGTTTTGGTCAGTGTCTTATCACAGCAACAGATACCAAACTAAGACAATATTGTAATAGGATTTGCTTTCTCATCAACCCTTGATTCGAATGTAGCGTGTAGGGTTCTAATAGAAATTATTTCTGGGGCTGGAGAGATGGCTCAGCGGGTAAGAGCACTGACTGCTCTTGCGGAGGACCCGGGTTCGATTCCCAGCACCCACATGGCAGCTAAAAACCGTCTTTAACTCCAGTTCCAGGGGAATCCAACGCCCTCTTCTGACCTCCACAGCATTGCACAACACAGGTGCACCAACCTACGTGCAGACAGTACATTCATACACATAAAAAATAAATAAAGCCAGGCATGGTGGCGCATGCCTTTAATCCTAGCACTTGGGAGGCAGAGGCAGGTGGATCTTTGTGAGTTCGAGGCCAGCCTGGTCTACAGAGTGAGTTCCAGGTCAGCTGGGACTATAGGGAGACCCTGTCTCGAAAAAAACAAAACAAAAATTAATTAATTAACTAATTAATTAATTAAAAGAAATTATTTCTGTCTAGATGGGGCCTGACTCCACAGCTGCGAACACAGCAGCCCAGAGGAAGAATGGATTCCTTTTCTCAGGCAGAAGCAGCAGGAGCCAAAGGCCAGACTTTCCATCCATTCATCTTGAACCTGCTCCCCAGTTAGGCACAACTGAAGGGAACTGACTCACAGGCTCTGGGCTTTGCAGCAACAGAGAAGGATTTGGATCAGCTTAATATCTGAATTCTTGAAAGACAAAGACCATGTTTATTGAAGTGGCCTGCACATGGCCCACTTGTGTGTAAATAGGCAAACAGTCTTTTTAAAATGATATTAAAGAAAGCAATGGGAAGAAAAAAATCCCGAGACAGCCATAAAATAACCAGACAACTCCCTTACCCTGTGAGAACTGGCTATCTGGCCTCCACCCTCATTAACAGCTTACAAAGGGCTTTGAACACCAAGAGCTGTTTGTTGAATGAATTCTCATATTCGTTTTGTTTTCTTTTGGTAATCAGATACAACCGACTTTGACATCTTTTAGGTCAGTTCTAATTTAAATGAAAGGTATATTTTAATCTCATAATTATCAGTCTGGCCCATATTCTCTTAGGTAACAACAAGTAGATAGAATAATAATTTTAAGAGCTACTCTAAAATGAGTATATAGTATCTGCTTAGTACCATGCCAAGTACTTTATTTATTTATTTATTTATTTATTTATTTATTTATTTATTTATTTTTTGTCTTTCTGAGACAGGGTCTCCCTATAGCCCTGGCTGGCCTGGAACTCAGTCTGTAGACCAGGCTGGCTTTGAACTCACTGAGATCTGCCTGCCTCTGCCTCCCAAGTGCTAGGATTAAAGGCATGCGCCACCATGCCTGGCAACCAAGTACTTTAAAGAATTATTTAATTCTCATACCATCTCCATAAGGAAAATAAGGTAAGGTTGAGAAATAGTGCCCAAGGTCATGTGGCCAGAAAGCAGGACTGTGTCTCAGAATGCATTACTTTTCTTACTGCTGAGACAGAAATATCTGACAAAAGTGACTTAAAGAAGAAATGGTTTATTTTAGCTCACGGTTTGAGGGGATTCAGTTCCTCATGGCAGGAGCTTAAGGCAGTTGGTCACATTGCATCCCCAGTGAGACAAATGCTGGTCCTCAGCTTGCTTCCCCCCTTTTTATCCGATCCTTTGCTCTTACAGTGGTGCCATCCATATTTAGGGTGGGTCATCATCCCATGCCAATTAACCCACTCTAGAAACTCCCTTACAGACATGTTCAGAGGTGTGCTTTTATGGTGATCTTATTACACACGTTAATGGCATGGCTAAAGCTTGGGCCATACTCTCCTTCCTGGAAGCCAGTGTTGTTTTCATTCAGCCTGAAAGTCCTGTTCTGCCTTTATATCGTCAGCAGCCCTCAGTTCTTAGACCCAGGAGAGCCCAGAACTCTGCTGGGTCCTCTCAGGAGCATGAGCGTGATTCCAAAATGGTGCGAGGCTAGCCAAAAGTCAGAATTTTTCTTAAAGTATTCAGAATCCCCAACCCCTCCGGTCTGCTGGAGTTGGCCATGGCAATGGGGCAAACTCTGGTGTAGAAACTGCCCCCTACTCTGCAGGTGACGTCTTACTCTTGACTTCTGTGGCCCTCAAGTTTCCTGAAACATGCAACACAAATCTTACCTATCTCCCCCAAATGAGTGTGACCACCAAGTGAGATAGAAAAACTACTTTCTGAAATAATTAAATGTCTTCTAGATTAAAGATTAACATTCTTCTCTTAAACAATGCAAATTGCAGAAACTATAGTGGGTATCACCGGCCCAAGTACACATCTAGAAACTCTTTTGTGTCCTGTGTGTGTGTGGTTTCCAGTTACTAAATGTTTCCAGGAAACAGTTTGAGCCATCATCAAAGGTGTAAACTGAGCAGGCAGTAGATGCGTGCCCTGTGGGCTAGGAATCGGATCTTGGGGGAGTGCTTTTGGTTGGTTTTTGTTTTGTAATACTTGGACTTAATTTATGACTGAAGCATAACTTTCTCTGGTAATAAGTAACTAGCAGCTGAGATTAATTGCCCAATTGTAATTACATTTGGCTTCTATGGTACAAGGGTGCTGTCAGGACACTATTGGATAAGGGATTTGTGGGAGGTTATTCTGAAAGAACTTTGGTGTCTGTAATTTTTAAGATCCCTAAAACATGAGGTTCTAGCTTCCGAAGACTCTCTTATCTTTAAAAATGACTCGAATGATAAGCATATCACAGGGAATCACAGGGACAGATTCTGCTGACTGTGGACCCTGTAGCCTGTCCAGCTATTTCTGCCTCTTGGGCATCAGACCCTATTTCAAACTTGAGTTCCTTTTCTCCTTTCTGGAATATCTCATTTTTCCATTGTATTCATTCAGAGAGGCAGGAAGTGTGGGGGGGAGAACACCCAACAACCTCATAAATGTCATTTCATATTCTAAGCAATTTGCTATAGGCAACTACACCATTACTTTGTACAAATAAATTTACATAAATCATTATTAGAATGTTCTATCTTGGCAACACTATTTGGTTCCCAGAGCACAAATTAAATGCATGCTTAAAGCAGAATATTTTAAAGTTGTTTCTATATTGTTTATGAGACAAGATTAGAAATTTCTATCTAATTTTTCTTTCATAATGGAATTCCTTTAGTTTTCTTTGTATGTTTGGAAAACATGTGGATGACTTTCTGGGGGGTTGCGGTTCTTGAAGCAAGCAATACAGCAGGTGGCTACCATGGGTGGCTCGTTTTTCCCATCTGCTGGTCCTTTTGCTTTTATGTGTTTGGTTCTGAACACTGATTAGGATCAAGGGAGATGAACAGGCTTTTTTCTTTCTCTCTTCTTTTTTTCATTTTTTGGAGATGGTGTCTCATGTAGCCCAAGATGGTCTTGAACTTGCCGTTAATCCAGGAGGACCTTCAACTTGTGATCCTCTTCTACCCTGTAGTCTTAATCAGGTGGATCACCTCCCATTTATACAGTACTGGGGCTTGAACGCAAGGCTTTATATTTGCAAGGCAGGTATTCTACCAACTTAACTGTATCCCCAGAACATATTTTTATTTTTTGTTTTTGTTTTTTGTTTTTTTTGGTCTTTTTGAGACAGGGTCTCCCTGTAGCCCCAGCTGTCCTGGAACTTGCTCTGTAGACCAGGCTGGCCTTGAACTCACAGAGATCCACCTGCCTCTGCCTCCCAAGTGCTAGGATTAAAGGCATGTGCCACCACGCCCAGCAATATTTTATTTTTTTAAATTTGATTTTAATTTAATGTATGTAACATAGGGATCTCTCATCTCAAAAGGATATAGCTAGTTTATTCTGTATCCCATAGCCTGTGAACACAGACTTAGATCACCACAAATTCCATGTTCCAACATACTGATAGTGTGATGGAGGTTTTTTTGTTTGTTTGTTTGTTTGTTTTTTTGGTCTTTTTGAGACAGAGTCTCCCTGTAGCCCCAGCTGTCCTAGAACTCACTCTGCAGACCAAGGTGGCCTCACAAAGATCTGCCTGCCTCTGCCTCTGCCTCCTGAGTGCTAGTATTAAAGGTGTGCGCCACCACACTCGGCTGTGATGGAGTTGTATAATAACAAAACAAAGGAAGTCCTATAGCCAGGCACTTTTCTTTTTTTTTTTTTAATTTTTATTTATTTATTTATGTGTATGAATGTACTGTGTGCATGTAGATTTGTGCACCCATGTCGTGCAATGCAGCGGAGGTCAGAAGAGGGTGTCGGATTCCCCTGGAACTGGAGTTCTCCTGGAATTGGAGTCACAGATGGTTCTCGGCCGCCATGTGGGTGCTGGGGATCGAAACTGGGTCCTCTGCAAGAGCAGTCGGCGTTCTCAACCGCCAGGCCATCTCTCCAGCCCCAGCCAGGCACTTTTCATATACGTTGGTAGAAACATTAGGTAGGCATGTTGAAGCAAAAGGGAAAAGTGTTGATACAGGCTCAGATGCTATCAAACAACACTTTTAGCCTTTTGGAGCTAGGTGTCTGTCTGTCTATCCATTCCAAAAGATTTACCCAATGGCACAAAGATATTAGTTCACACATAAGGGAGAGCGATAAATGGCTATTAATACAGTTAAAGATGACCTAAGATAATTTGACTCTGTAATTGTAACATTCCAAACACTCCAAAATCATTGAAGCTCTAATTAGTTAATCAGCCATGAAGAAGCTTTAGTGTAAGATGTGATCCTTCCAGGAACTTCATTTATAGGCTGCGAGCACCTTCGCCATGGAGCCATCTCGCTGGCCACACAGGACATATATTTTGCCTAACTGTGCTATAACCTTTACTGGCTTAGAGAGTCAATAGGATTGGAACTCACACCCCTCAATTTTAACCATAGTTTTCACTCAACAATATCTGTCATAGTTGGCTTCGGTTGTCAATTTGACACACTTAGGAAGAGGGAACCTCAATTAAGGAATTCTCTCCATTGGACTGTCCTGTGCGCATGTCTGTGTGGCTTTTCCTTGATTGCTAAATGACATAGGAGGGCCCAGCCCACTGCTGGGCAGTCCATCCGGTGGCAGGTGAGCCTGGACTATGTGAGAAACGCAGCTGAATGTGAGCCTGAGAGCAGGCCGGCAAGCCACGTTCCTCCATGGTTTCTGCTTCGGTTTCTGCTTTGAGGTCCTGCCTTGGCTTCCCTCAGTCATGGCTTGTAACCTGTAAATCAAATAAACTCTTTCGTCCCTAAGTTGCTTTTGGTGAGAGTGTTTTATCACAGCAACAGAAACCCAGCTAGACCAGTAACCATAAAAAAAAACAGCTCAGAAAAAATATTGCCAAGATGAAATGTCTTAGCTTACTCATGGTAAGCCTTTGATGCTTCCTTAATTAAAAACTAAATATTTATTTGCTTTAAAATAAAAGAGCTCATAGCCAGTGCCAAAGACAAAGGGAAAAAGTTCTAAAATGTAAGGTTTGTTTTAATTGCTCCAACATTTAGGTGAATCCCCAAAGCCTGAATGCCTCATTTTAAAACCAGGCTAATATTGCATATAAGATTCTGAAATTAAATAACTTCAATGATGAATCTAGATTCAACTGAAAGTTATAGAGAGACTTGGAAAATCCAAATAGAGTGTGAGTGATTCACTGTCTCTACCTAGAAAATAATCCTTTCCACCCACCCCTCCTTCTTATTCTAATCTACTCATCACAAAACACTATTTTATTTTTATTTATTTATTTATTTATTTATTAAATTTTTTATTTATTTCTGTATGTGTACCAATGTACTGTCTGCATGCAGGTCTGTGCACCCATGTCGTTCAATGCCACGGAAGTCAGAAGAGGGTCTCGGATTCCCCTGGAGCTGGAGTTCTCCTGGAATTGGAGTTTCAGATGGCTCTCGGCCGCCATGTGGGTGCTGGGGATTGAACCCGGGTCCTCTGTAAGAGCGGTCGGGGCTCTTAACCGCTAGGCCATCTCTCCAGCCCTACTCCATCTTTTGAGTAGGTCATTNTGGAATTGGAGTTTCAGATGGCTCTCGGCCGCCATGTGGGTGCTGGGGATTGAACCCGGGTCCTCTGTAAGAGCAGTCGGCGCTCTTAACCGCTAGGCCATCTCTCCAGCCCCTTTTATTTATTTAATTTTTGGTCTTTTTGAGACAGAGTCTCCCTGTAGCCTCAACTATCCTGGAACTCACTATGTAGACCAGGCTGGCCTTGAATTCACAAAGATCTGCCTGCCTCTGCCTCCCGAGTGCTGGGATTAAAGGTGTGCGCCATCATGTCTGGCTTAAAACACAACTTTCTTAGTGGGGAATGAGTCTCCCACTTCAGATGCTTGTGTCACACCACGTTAGGTTGGTTAGGTTGGAAGTCGGCAAACTTCTGCAAAAGGCCAGGTGGTAAATATTTTATGGTTTCTGCACTGCTTATTCAACTCTTTCACTGTAGTGCAAAACCAGTCATTGCTAGTTCAGAGATGAATTAACACAGCTAGGCTCCAACATAACCTTACTTGGAAGGGGCTGGAGAGATGGCTTAGAGGTTAAGAACACTGGTTGCTCTTGTAGAGGGCCCAAGTTTGGTTCCCAGCACTCACATGGCAGCTAACAACTATCTGTAACTTCAATTCTAGACCAGTCATTGCACACATGTGATACACTTACATACATGCAGACAAAACACTTATCACATAAAATAAAAATAAATAAAATATTCCTCATCAGCCAGGTTCTTTTTGAAACCTTTCTTAGAGACACTGAAATATGAATTCTGTAAAGGGTCTCATGTAGTCCAAGCTAGCCTCATTGCTATGTAGCTAAGGATGACCTTAAACTTCTGATCCTCCCGCCTCTACTCCTGAGGGCTGGGATTCCAGGCCTGTGATTATGAACCACCATGCCTGGGGTTATACGGTGCCTGTGATGAAACTCAGGGCTTCTTGCGTACTAGGCAAGTACTCTATCAACTGAGCTGTGTCTCCAGCCCCCACATAGAATTCTTATGAGGCACAAAAGTTTAGCCTGTATTTACCTTCTTCCAAATATTTAAAAATCTTAAAACCCCTTTGCTTGCCTAGTCTGCATGTACAGTCAGCAGCTGTCTTTGGCGCATGTCTAAATACAGTTTGTTGGCTCCTGGCCTTCATTTGGAAAAGGAGGGTCATTACTGTTAGGCAATCAGTTAAGTGAAAGGAGAACCCCCCCCCCCAACTGCTGTTTATCCTGCTGGCTGGGGATTAGGGCTGTGATTCCAGGAGGCCAGAGTTCCTCCATCAGCAGAGCTCTAGTGCACCCTAGCATGCTCCAGCAGGTGCAGTGTGACCGGGGCACCCCCTGCAGAAGAGCAGGAGCCTTGACTGGCAGCTCTTGGTGGTACCTTTAAGACTCAGGTCGTGAGTGCTGCCATAGCTTTCTTCTACCTGATAAGACGCAGCAGTGGGGAAAAGCCAGGTGTGGGCCGAACGTGCTGCACAGCCCTCAAACTGCTCCAGACATCTGGCTCCCCATTGGCTGTAGTCCCCATTTTATCCTTGAGATTGTCCCTGAATTCAGGCTTTTGAAACCCTCTAGAGACACCCCCCACATCAGCTTATAAATCCATGTTCTTGGCTTCTACTTCCTATTTTTCAACTTGACTTCCCAGATCAAAGTGGCATCTGTGAAGGTCAGGTGCTGACCTCACCCAGCCTCTGGATCATCTAGGGCCTTGTCAAGTCCAGGTTACTAGGCAGCGCTTGGACTAGGAGCAGCCAACTTTGCAAAGAACAGTAAATAATGAGGGTAGACAGGCAGAGGCAGGGCGAGGACAGGCTCAGCCAAGCAGAAAAGACCAGCAAGACCATCATGCCTAGGCTGGACAACAGTGGATAACTGTCCCCAGAAAGATGCTCCCTGGTGATGCCCCTCTGTCACAGGGCAGGGTTGCTTTTTTGCTTCCCCCCCCCCCTCTTTCCTCCTCAGGACCTTAAGAAATCTGACTGGTTTTGAGGATGAAAACATTGGATGAGAGTCAGGCCCCTACTAGCTGGGCTCACGAAGGGCTCAGTCTGGACCTTCTGTTGGGGTGCCATGTCACATCCTCCCTCTGCCTGGCCAACAGATCCTCAGAGGCAAGGCCACCTGAGTCCCTTCTAGGTTCATGAATTCTTTGCTAATTATTTCAACCTCTATCCTGGAAGTTTCTCAAATCTCTGAAGCAGAGGGCTATACTTAGTGTCCAGCACCTCCCCTCAAATGAGCCCCACCACCTGTCATTTTTCTCATGTCCAAGCTGTGAATCTGACACTACTGGGAGCTCCTGAGGATAGAAAACAGCCTCCTACTTCTTTACCCCCATCTGTCCCAAGTGCACAAACAGATACTCAACAATCTCCTCTGAACACAGCCAACTGGTACAACATTAGAAAGATGAATACAATTATGCATGGCATTCTGGAAAAAAAGCTCATTTTGAGACACAATGGTAGGCCCAAGGCATCACATGAAAATTCCAGCAATGTGCACGTGGCTTTGTAAATCTCAGACACACACCGGAATTTTAAATAAAGATGAGAATCAAGGTTTTCAATCACTTTAATGCCTAAATTGGATTGACCACACTATCAGTCTGATCATCTGCATGAATTGATCATTAAGAAGACTAGGGGGCAGGGGATACCAATGGAGGGAGAAACAATCAACTTGACATTTGCATTTAAATATAGCTTTGGTATTTCATTGATTCAATGCAATTGGAGGTATAGTGACTAGGGAGGGGTCAGAAAGTATGAGTACCTGAGTCAGAATGGGTCCAGGAAATGGAGGTCAGCATCGCTCCAGCTCCGGTCAAGGAAAGGACAGAGGTACCTCCATAATCGCTAGATGACACTTCTAGAGGCTGCTGGGGTGGAGAAAGAAGACAAGATTAGAGTGGAGAAACAGAGAGTCCTCCGAGTCCTCTCTGGCCTGACCCTAGAAAATAACATGGCTTCATTGGAAAAGCCAATTTTCATAGTGCCTTTAAGTTCTTAGATAGTTATTGAAAGATTGAGAGGCCTTCAGTGTCATGTTTTTAAAACTGTTTCATGGGGGTACAGAAGACCTGGAAGTTGGAAAATACACACCACGGACACTGTAAGATTATTAGATTTTTCTAGGACTGCCACCCACCCAGACATTTCTTTTACTATAGCTGTTCCAGAAACATCTGCCTGTCAAAAGGAAAATTATCTGAGGCCATTGAGTGCTGAACACCAGTATTCTACCCCACCGGCAGCCTTGAGCCACTAGATAGACCAAGAACAGAGTCAAAGACTCTTTGGTTGTGAAATAAAATCACTCTAGTTCGAGTCCTAGGGACTACCTCACTTAATGCACCTGCAAGTTACTGGGCCACTGTCAACCAATAAATAGTACTGGAAAACAGAAACGCGGGTACATGAGCTAGACTACAGAAGAATACGTATATGTATACACACATATATATGTATACACACATATATATGATGTATATATAAGATATATATTTATATTTGCAGCTCAGGCCTCGAGAATGACAAATCAATAAATTCCACAATAAGAAGAATGGTATTATCTTGTGGGGTTAATGTGGCCCATGAGGAAATGGCCATTAGAACAGTGGTTCTCAAACTGGGGTCTCAAACAGTAGTTCAAGTGGGTTCTCAAACTTGAGACCTTGTAAAGTTCTGAAAATTCTCAGTTCTAATCCAGGTTCTGCAGAATCAGAATACTGGGAATGGGGCAGAAATCAGTGTTTACAGGAGCTCTGTCTTAAATCATTCATTCATCTACTCATACAAAGACCTTTATCTTCTTGTAAACTAAACCTACCCTATTCTACTTCATGTTTAAAATCTAATTAAAGAGGCTGGAGAGATGGCTCAACAGTTAAGAGCACTGGCTGCTCTTACAGAAGACCTGGGTTCAATTCCCAGCCCCCACATGGCAGCTAACAACTATCCATGACTCCAGTTCCAGGGGAATCTGATGCCCTTTTCTGACCTCTGCAGACATTGCACAACACAGGTACACTTACATTTATGCAGACAAAACACTCATAAGATATAATAAGTAAAATATTTAAAAATATAAAGACACAGTGTTGAGTTGGGATTGAGGGAAGGAAGAAAGAAGGTAAGGAAGTTTCAGCCCTTAGAAATGCATTGCCTACAGGAAGCCAAGGTTCAACACAAGCAGTGAACCACCCAGTCTTATTACTGTTGTTAGAGAGCTCTGGAGGAAACATTTGTTTATGGTGGGTACAGGATGATCATTAAGACAAATACAATAATAATGAACCTTAAGATTATAATGAGGCTGGAGTGAGGAAGAGGATGGCTTCAAGGTAAAGTGCTAGCTGCGCAAGCCAAGCAAGAATGACGCCTGATTTAATCCCTGGATCCTTGGAAGCTATGGCATGAATCTTTAATCCCAGCATTCTTACAACAAAATGGGAGGCAGAGACGGGAGATCTGCCTGCCCCAAAACTCTCAGGCTAGCTAGTTAGGAGTATCAGAAACAATGAGGTGAAAGGTCAGAACCAACTCCTGAATGTTGTCCTCTGACACATGTGTGCATACACATACACACTGTAAATAAATAGGTACATAAATAATTGTATTACTGTTGAAGTCAGGAGCTGGGAACATAGCTCAGTTGGTAGAGTGCTTGCCTAGTATGCACGAAGCTCTGGGTTTGATCCCGGCCTGTAATCCCAGCACTCAAGACCAAGACGGGGAAACAAGAGGATCGGAGTGTCAAGGTTAGCCTTTGCTACATATCAAGGGCAGTGCTAGCCTGGGATATATGAGACCCTGTCTCAAAAAATAAAAACTAGAGGGGGCTGGAGAGATGGCCTAGCGGTTAAGAGCGCGGACCGCTCTTACAGAGGACCCGGGTTCGATCCCCAGCACCCACATGGCGGCTGAAAACCGTCTGAAACTCCAATTCCAGGAGAACTCCAGCTCCAGGGGAATCCGATACCTCTTCTGACCTCCGCGGCGTTGCACGACACGGGTGCACAAACCTGCATGCAGACAGTACATTCATACACATACAGAAATAAATAAAATTTAAAAAAAAAATAAAAAAATAAAAACTAGAAAGATCTGAATCAGATTGGGACAGGCAGGAGCAGGCAACGCCTGAACCTGAGGCTTTTTCAAGACATGGAGTAACCATGTCTGGCTGACATATGAGAGACTTGAGGATGATCTGGGAGAATCAAGGCCACTTCCAAACCCAGAGAAGTGAAAGCAGAGGGACTGTGGCTTCCATTTTCTGTGTAAAGACAATGCAGCATGACCCTTTGACTGAGGCTTAGAGATCCATCCATGTCAGGTAAATGAGATACTTAAAGATTTCTCGCCGGGCGTGGTGGCGCACGCCTTTAATCCTAGCACTTGGGAGGCAGAGGCAGGCGAATCTTTGTGAGTTCAAGGCCAGCCTGGTCTACAGAGTGAGTTCCAGGACAGCTGGGGCTACAGGGAGACCCTGTCTCAAAAAATAAAAACTAGAGGGGGCTGGAGAGATGGCCTAGCGGTTAAGAGCGCAGACCGCTCTTACAGAGGACCCGGGTTCGATCCCCAGCACCCACATGGCGGCTGAAAACCGTCTGAAACTCCAATTCCAGGAGAACTCCAGCTCCAGGGGAATCCGACACCCTCTTCTGACCTCCGCAGCATTGCACCACACAGGTGCACAAACCTACATGCAGACAGTACATTCATACACATACAAAATAAATAAAATAAAAAAAGATTTTTATATCCAGAATGTAGATATCATTGTAGCCTTGCATCATTTTATAAAGGGGCAAAATGTTCCCACACCTCACAGTCCCCAGATGATCTTGGTTTTATTTTATTTTATTTTTTGCAATGCTTTTTTAAATATTTATTTTATTTTATTTATTTATTTATGTGTATGAATGTACTGTCTGCATGTAGGTTTGTGCACCCGTGTCGTGCAATGCCGCGGAGGTCAGAAGAGGGTGTCGGATTCCCCTGGAACTGGAGTTCTCCTGGAATCAGAGTTACAGACGGTTCTCAGGCACCATATGGGTGCTGGGGATCAAACCCGGGTCCTCTGCAAGAGCAGTCAGCGCTCTTAACCACTAGGCCATCTCTCCAGCCCATGGTTTTATTTTTTAAGATGATTTTTATTTATGTGTCTACATGTGTATGTCTGCATATGAGGATAAATGCTCATGGGAGGCCAGTAGAGGGTGTCAGAGCCCCTTGGAGCTAGAGTTAGTTACAGGGCATTTGTGAGCTGGGAACCAAACTTTGGTGTTCTGCAAGAGCAATAAGTACCTGAACCACTGAGCTTTCTAGCTCTCCATCTTGGTTTTAACATTAGAAAGTAACTCTGGTTGACAGTGGTGTTCCTGAGCCCCCACAAAAGGTGAACTAACATTTAGTCCCACTGGAGAAATGGAACATTTGTATTCAAGAAGTTACTGCTTTTGTTTCTAGAAAATGGACATAAGTACAATGCTCTCTTTAAATTAGTTGATCAATTGAAATGAAGCTAATTCAGAATAAACACTATCTTCTTGTCCATCACAGTTCTTCTATTCAACCATACAAATAACTATGAGTAAGATCTTAATCCCACTACGCTTCAGTCTTAATTTATATATGAGATGGGGTGCAGATGTGGTAGTGCATGCCTTTAATCCCAGCATCAGGAGGTAGAGGCAGATGGATCTCAGTGAGACTGAGGTCAGCATGGGCTACATAGTGAGTTCTAGGCAGCTGTGGCTACAGGGAGACCCTGTCTCCAAAAATGGGAAAGAAAGACATGAGGAAGCATGTTGTGGCTTACTCATATAATTGCAGAAGGCAGAGGCAGGAAGATCATGAATTCAAAGCTACTTGGGACTATATGGAATGACTCTGACTCAAAAAATGGCTACAGAGATGGCTCAACAGATAAAAGCACTTGCTACTCAAGCCCGATGACCTGAGTTCCATCCCCGAAACCCATATAGAAAAGCCAGACATGGTGCCTGCATTTGTGATCCCAGCACTCCGGTGGTAAGATAGGAATCCACGACAGAAGAATCAGTGTCTAGCTCACATATGTGGGACATCAGTAGAAACCAGAGACCCTGCCTGAGAACAATGTGGGGAGAGAGGCCTGACTCCTAGGAAGCTGTCCTCTGACCGCCACACATATGCCAGGGCAGATGTTCATCTGTTATTCACATATATACACACACATACAATAAATACAGAAACCATAAAAAACAAGAAAGAGCTGGGCGTGGTGGCGCACACCTTTGGTTTCAGCACTCGGGAGGCAGAGGCAGGTGGATCTCTGTGAGGTCAAGGCCAGCCTGGTCTACACAGTGAGTTACAGGCCAGCTACAGTGAGACCCTGTCTCAAAAAGACAAAAACAGACAACAACAACAACAAAAAAAAACAAGAATGAAAGAAAAGACATTGACTTGTTCCACCTTTGCTGAAATTTAGATAAAATAGACAAAAAGCTCCTATAAAATTATAGCACACAATCCTACATAGAAATATAGAATTGTGCTGCTTTTACAACCTTGGGTATTAATTAACACTTGTTATTGTATTGGCCTTTGAAAATATAAAACTAAAATTTTCCATATGCCCTAGAGACTCTTTTTCAATATGTGCAGATAGAGTGGCTCCAGGGAAGAGTTTGGCATCAACCAATCCACTCTCCCAAGAAACATTTCAAGGTCAATTTTTTTCTTTGACTTTCTTTCATCAAATGTTATCCCTCTGACCACAGCAGAGCATCCAGTCTTCTCCTAGCAGCTCCTGTGAGCACCGCTCAGTCTTCGGCAAGACCGACATATACGATGCTGATAATTTATCATCTCTGCAGTAGTTTAGTCCCAGATGGACCATTTACTAATTTATTTCCATATGTAACTGGCAGAGAGATTAATCAGGTTCCCAACTCAGAAACCTGAATTGTGCTTTATCCCCTGAGCACGCTAACTCTAGGCAGAGGAAGCCCACATTTACATTGAAACCAAGAATTCCTTTTTTTTTTTTCCTTGAGACAGAGTCTCTCTGTAGCCCCAGCTGGCTTACAACTTGCTATGTAGACCAGGCTGGCCTTGATCTCACAGAGGTCTCTTTGCCTCCTGATTGCTAGGATTAAAGGTTTATACTACCACGCCCAGCAGAATTCTTTCCCCTTAAAAGCCCATCAGCTGCAGATACACACACACACACACACACACACACACATACACACACACACACACACAGAGGTATGCACACACCTTTCCTGAGATATCTCATTCCTTTCGTCCATTTGAGGCCTGAATCTTTGAGCCTCACAGGCTTTCACAGGACCAGTGTCTGATGTAACCAGGGGCAGACATGAGCCCAGAAACAAACCAAAAACCACAATCAACCCCAGTTGCAGCCAGACGTTCCTCCCTGTTTGCAAGGTCGGGGTCTCAGGTTTCTGAGCGGCAGAGTTCTTTCGCCACGGCGCTGTGCCCAGCTGGCCAGCACAGCAGTGCTCAGCACTACGTGCTTTCTTTTTTCCACTCTTTTTAAGGGTCTAAACTTGACTGAATTCAGCAGCTGCCCTGTCCTCCACGAGGCGATGGCTAATGAATTGTTAGCTGTTTCCCTGGGCTTACTTTTCAGTCCACTTTTGTTTTAATTTAACCCAGTGATACCAGCCTTTAGCCAAGAGTTGACTAATGTTATTGTTGGATGATAGTGTCTGCACAGGGGAGTGAGCCAACACACATACAGGAGCAGATTGGGAATGCTTCAAGTGGAACCAAAGCCACCTTTACAAGGCTCGACAGACAGGACCCAAAGACCTTGTCAACCGGGTCTACACACCCAGGGCTCCAGAGAACCATGCAGGTCTGGAAAAGTCCTTTTATAGCTTGGCTGAAAATTCTTTCCTCTCAGTTAGGCATGCTGCTACCTACCTATAATAATCCCAGCATGTAGAGGCAGTGGTAGAAGCAAAGATCCTGAGGTCAAGGCCAACCTGAGCCACACAGTGAGCCCCTACTCCAAATAAAATAAAACAAAAGTAAAAAATTTTCTCTGCTTCTTAACATGAAGAATTTAGTCCTATAAGGGATTTTTAATCTCTATAATTTCAGGATTTTATGAAAATCAAAACAACCAGCCATTCATCTTGCTGTGTTTAGTGCATGCCAAACAGTAGGAAGTTTGGGAGTATCTGAACTTGAACAAATGGGTCCAGATGTTTAGTCTGTGACTGATGGGGCCTGGGGAGTCTCCGCACTCAGCAAGTGCTCCTTAATCAAAGAACATAAGCATTTGGAGACTGTCTCACAAGTACAACTTTAGAAAGTTTTAAGAATTCAGTTAAGGGGCTGGAGAGATGGCCTAGCGATTTAAGAGCTCCAACTGCTCTTGCAGAGGATCCGGGTACAATCCCTAGCACCCACATGGCGGCTGAGAACCGTCTTTAACTTCCAGGGGAATCTGACACCCTCTTCTGACCTCCGAGGCATTGCACGACACGGGTGCACCAACCTACATGCAGACAGTACATTCATACACATAAAAAATAAAATAAAATAAAGAATTCAGTTAAATAGGAGTTGGAGAACTGCCTCAGTGGTTAAGAGTCCTGGATGTTCTTGCAGAGGACCCAGGTGGAGTTCCCAGCACCCATATGGTAGCAACAACCATCTGTAACTCCAGTTCCAGGAGCTATGATACCCTCTTCTCGCCTCTGCAGGCAATGCACACATATGGTGCACTTACATACACATAGGCAAAATACTCATGGACATAAAATACAAATAAATAAAACTTAATAAAAGGATTTGGTTAAATACGAAAGTTTGAAGTATTTTTGGTTTTTAGGCATGGCAAAGTAGGTAAACGAAGACCCTTGATGATGCTTTTGACTTGGTTAAGGAGATAAACAACTAATCTGAATTGTTATGGATTGAAAGTGCAATGACCTCTATAGGCTCCTGTCTTTGAACATTTGGTCCCAGCTGGTGGCATTACTCTGAGAGGTTAGGGAACCATTAGGAAGTGGGCCTAGCTGGAGGAAGTGGGTCCCTGGAGAGGGAGGGAAAGGCTTGAGGTTTACAATCCATTACTGCTTCTAGCGTATTCTCTGCTTCCTGTTCTCCCAGGAGGTGAGGAGGTTCAAAGTGCCAGCTTCATGTTCCTACTACCCCTGGACACCTCTATTCAGGCCTACCCCACGAAGATGGATGGTACCTCCTCAATTCAAGCCCAAATATATCTGTCTCCCTTAAATTGGTTCTTGTTGGGTATTTGTTCACAATGATGACAAAAGTAATGCATTGATATAAACAAACAGCAATGTAATCGAAGGCAAAGAAACTGATATGGGAACATGGTAGATGGCAAAATCTTTCTAAGAATGAGATGGAAAGACGTATCAGGTTTGATAATAGAAATGGAATTTAGCTGGGCGTGGTGATGAACGCCTTTAACTGAGGCAGAGGCAGGTGGATCTCTGTGAGTTCAAGGCCAACCTGGTCTATAGAGCGAGCTCCAGGCCAGTTGGGACTAAAGGGAGACCCTATCTCAAAAATATATAAGAAAAGGAAAGGAAAAGAAAGGAAAGGAAAGGAAAGGAAAGGAAAGGAAAGGAAAGGAAAAAGGAAAGGAAAGGAAAGGAAAAAGGAAAGGAAAAAGAAAAGAAGAGAAATGGAGTTTAGCCAGGCCTTGGGAGCCAAAGACAGGAACTGGTCAGGGGCAACTAAAAGAGCAAAGGCCTAGGAGATTCCCAGTGTGCTCAGGATACTGTGCTTTATATGGCACAGCAGTAGTACAGGATGCTCAAGGCAGAGGAGGTCAAGTGAGAGGAAGGCTGGAAAGGAGGCACAACGGGAGCCCTGAACGCTGTGGTTTGCCCTTCCCTGGTGTCACTGGGAGCCTTTAGGAGTCACTGGGCTGAGATGCCAGTGAACTGTGCCTCAGGAGGGTTATTCTGGAAATCCTGCTGCCAGCTATGATTGATAATGACATCAATCTCCATCTTCATCTCCCCCAACCCAATCATTTTCTAATCCTTTGAATGAAAGCAACTGGGTTTCCTACAAGTACTGCCAGAATTTTATAATCAAATGACTGGTTCTGCCTAAAACTTTACCTGTAGGTTGATTTGTTTGTTGTTTGTTTGAGACAGAGTCTCCCAGTAGTCCCCCAGCTGTCTTAAAACTAGCTACATAGACCAGGATGGCTTTGAACTTGCACAGATCTGCCTGTCTTTGCCTCCCGAGTGCTAGGATTAAAGGCATGTGCCATGACACCTGGCTCTATTTTTGCTTTTGAGACAGGGTCTCATGGGGCCCAGCCTGGCCTCCAGCTTGATATGTAGCCCAGGATGACCAGGAACATTTCTTTAGTCCTTCTGCTTCTGGCGTCTGAGTGCAAGTGCATCGAGATTAAAGGCATGTACAACCATGCCTGATTTGTGTTTCTTTGTTCTTATGAAAGGGTTAAAATGATCTGACATAGTAGGTTGTTTTATTTAGTTTCTATACAAGAAAACATTTCCGGATGATTTTTTTTTAATGTGTAAACATGCTAAATGCTGGGAGGCTGTGCTCTCGTCTCCCAGACAAAAGTTAAGCTGCTCATCCAAGTAGTTCACTGAAACATCAGCCTCAGTGTGAACCAACATACCACTGACATTCATTCCCTCTGCCTAGCAGGTATCATCCTATACATGTCACAGGAGACACAGGGTCTATGCAAAGCAGCTCCAAGGACAGGCTGGTGTCTCAGCTCTCTGCTGAAGTGAAGGGGGTAGGAAGCGGAGCCCCCCCTCCTATAAAAACTGACCTGGCTTTGGTGTGAGCCACCATAAAAAGTTTCCATAGAAGACACAAACTTCCCTTCCCCTTGGGGCTGCTGTGACTGACTACACTTGTGTGTTCGTGAGAAGCTTCTAGCTAATTCCATTTCAGATCACAGGAAGGTGTATCCTATGTATCCACTGGCATGTCACATATTCCAAGATCCAAGTCCCTGATTTATAATTCAAAACCTGTCCTAGCCCTCCACATGCCCAGGTGTTCAGAAGCTGGGAGTCCCCCAGAGGTGGTCTCATAACATCTATTCAAATAATTACTATGGGAATAATATGCACTAGGAGACGAAGATAATTTCCTGTGCACATAAAAAAATACTGATACAGACCTGAAGCATCACATGCATCAGTTTTTGTAAAAGTCTACCTACAGTCGGAAAACTAATCTTCCTGAAATGATAGATTATTTTATATTTAGCATACAATTTTACTTTTTCTACACTGATGTGTGGTTAACAAAAGTATATATAAGGTAAGTGGAGATTTAAGCTGAATAATGGGCACAAATAAAATTATTCTGACATTAAAAACTCAGTATAGATTAACTACAACATACTTGAAAGCTCTTGTAATCATAATGTGCATACGGAAGTCCATTAACCTAATACCTAGGCTGCTATTCAAAAGTAGGGTTCCAGCATGTAAATAAATGCCCATTGGAACACTCCTCCTAAATTACTGTACAATTTGGCTGCAAAGTCACCCGCTCACAAAGTCTGTCATCTGTGCTTGGCTGCTTTCTAACCAACACTGAAGTCATATCAGGCTACAATGTGGCGGCATAATATAAACGCAGAACCGGTAAATGGGACTAAAAAGTAGCAGCAAATTTCAAAGACAAACCAGGGTCATCGGAAAGGGAACAGAGCTATTTACATAAGCCATCCGAAAAGACAATGGAGCCCCAACCTCCTCTAACTCCGTCCTTAATCAGCCTCTCCCCCCACATCATTTTTTATATAAAAGCAATTTCCACAATGAGACATTCAAAAGACCTCAGTTGCCATAAACTCAGCAGCTGCTGAGGATTCGGTTATACATCAGATCTGCTTAAAGACTCAGGTATTTTCAAACAAGGCTTTCCTTCATCTTCTATCCTTATACCCCCTTCTAAAATATTAGCTTCACCATCCAAATCCTTCTTCCCTGTGTCATGTGCCCAAGCCATTTTCTTACCTTGTAACTCACATTTGTTTCCTTTGATGATATATTTACCCAAGCAAGAACAATTGTTTGACTGGAATCTTGCAACTTTCAACTTTGCCTTCACACAGAACAGGGGAAGCAGCAACCCCCGACACAGGGCTCAGCTAGGCTCTACACATCTGAATCCATGGCTATATTTTAAATTCTTTTACACTTACTTAATATAGTGCATGCCGCCTGTCCGCTGATGCGATATCAGAAACCTGCAAGCTACTATTTCTGCAACTGTGTCACTGTAGACAGTCTGAAACATGTACGTAGCTGTTGCCATGGAAACAAACACAGCTAGGGTAGAGTGCCACGCTGTGTTAATGCCTTCACCCATGAACCCCAGGGGAATGCTAACATTCATCTTCTTTCTCCTCTAGTCTCACACTGCTTTAATATATATTTTTTTAGCATTATCAAATGGTGTACTAAACACATATGGCACACCTGAAAATACGGACAGTAGAAATGAGCCGTGCTACCAACCCAGCCTGCTGGTGTCTGCTGAGGATGGTGCCATTCTGCAATGGATCTTTCACCAACTTCTCCTGGGTGAAAGGGAGAACTTTTTCTTTTGTACTGATGTGCGTGGGGTAAGCCTCTTGTTTCACCTGAGAATGATCACGGCAGAATAGCACTCAGATTTGCTACCAAATTTGCATATGCCTGTTGGGCTCTGTGACAGGTGGAGAGAGACCTTTCAAACTTTCTTTTTTATTCCCAGTGTTAAGAATTGAACCCAGCGCTTCATGCATGCTAAGTAAGCTATGAGCTACATCCCTAGCCTAGAGATACTGCAAACTTTCTGAAATGGATCCAAGCTAAGAGTTTTCTCTCTTCCAACTTAGCTGTACAAACAGGCTAATAAGTCCAAGAGTTCTAATTTGGTACACGCATAAACTCCCAACAATGACTTCATGGGTCCCACTGGGTCCTGTCCCTAAACCCACACAAGAATGTAAGAGAATGTATGATCAGGTTAGGAGATGAAACTCAGTCATCCATCACAAAGGACTGAGATGGTCTATGGTCTGAGCACTGGCTCATTTGTTTCAAGTTCAAATCTCTCTCCTTATCAATGCTTGGACCCATGGAGAGAAAGTCGAACACTTCCATTAGATCTAGAAGCCAAAATGGGCACTGAGCTGTCTTCCCATTATTCAAATGGGCCAGCCACTTTAAATATTGGGGTTACACTCATCCCAGAAGACAAAAATAAGCTGTTGAAAATCTTAATTACATCCTATCCCTTGGGCTACTTAATAATATTCAATCTAGATGAAAATGGCCACATTTTAGATTTGCATGCTGATGCGCCTCACTCGAATACAATTTTCTCACTAAACAATCAATTGGAGGCTTTAAGAGTGCAGCTCTGTGACCCTGAACTGGCAAGCTTGAAAGAAACCACTACTTTATCGTCAGGGATTATGGCAAAATGATCCTATAAAAGATGAGCAAATTTTCCCATTACTTTCCTAAATTGAATCATTCTTGGTGTTTACTATGATAATACTGATCAACTCATCCCTAAGATAAAGCAAAACGGAAAATAGATATACACACTTTACTGGTTAAAGGAATATGTCGCTTTTTAAAAGCAATCTTCAGATGATGTTGCAGGGGTGGAGTGTGGGGAGGGGAGGGTCTGGGGAGATGGCTCAATGCATAAAAGCGCTTACTGCATAAGCTTGACAGCCCTGAGTTTGATCCCCAGAACTTTCAAAGAAACCTGGATGAGGCAGTGCATATCTGTAAGCCTAGTCCACCTATGATCATCAAATGGATGGCAGAGATAGGGAAAGTATAGACCAGCTATCCTGGAGTGACAGAAACAACCAGAGAGAGACTGCCTCAGAACAAGGTAGCTGGGCCGGAGAGATGGCTCTGCAGTTAAGAGCACTTGCCGTTCTTCCAGAGGGCTGGGGCTGGGTTCCAAGGATCTGAGTTTGGTTTCTGGCACTCTCATGTTGGGTCCTCTAGCTCAAGAGGACCAGTCACCCTCTTCTAGCCTCAGTGAGCCACCTGTGTGGACACACACACACACACACACACACACACACACACACACACAGAGGCAATGGTGTTAGGGTCTAGTACAAAGCCTCACATTCATGATATAGCTGCACAGGTAGAAATTTCCCTTTAATAACAGTTCTACAGAGCCCCAGAGCAGAACCGCAACAGCCACTGGCTCTGCACTGCTGTCTACATCACCCTAACATCACCAAGCATCTTCAAAAGAACTAGGTTCGTGCACTCACCTATCTCGTCTCGCAGAAGACACTTCAAGGCTCTGAAATGAGTAATGGGTCCAAAGTTACATGTGACTCATCACAGCCTGGTCTTCTCTAGTCTGTTCTGATGCTTTTGTTGGGCTGGGCTGCCCCTAAGCACTAGCACCAGGAGGTTGGTTGTAAAGGACTTGAAATAACTACAGTAACAAGACTTAAAGAACAGATGCCGAGTGTCAGACTATATGGTTTGGGGTTAACTGGGTTTTGGAGTGGAAGGACAGTGGGGACCCCTGGGGATTTGGGGGGTAAAAGGAGGGTTGAAAACAAGTATCAGGAAAAGCAACAGCAATGAATCAGCAAAGTGCCCAAGGGAAACTTGAGTCTCCGGTCCCTCCGTCCGTCTGTCCGTCCGTCCTTCCCTCCCTCCCTCCCTCCCTCCCTCCCTCCCTCCCTCCCTCTCTAAAATACATATAACATCAAATTTAGTATCTTAACTATTTTATCTTAATTCTATTTTTTGTCCCTATGATTTTGGCAACTCAAATTATTCATGGAATCATACGTTACAGTTTTCATGACTGGCTTCTTTCATTTAGTACAATGTTTAATGGTTCACCCATATCATAGCCCTTGTCAGAACTGTCTTCTTTTTTTGGTCTATTTTGAGGCAGGGTCTCCCTGTAGCCCCAGCTGGCCTGGAACTCACAGAGATCTGCCTGCCTCTACCTCCCAAGTGCTAGTGTGTGCCACCACTCCCTGCCTACTGCCTTCTTTTTAAAGGCTGAGTAAAATTCCTTTATATGGATATACCACATTTTGGTTATTCATTCATCTGTTGGTAGACATTTAGATTGCGTCCATATCTCAGCTATTATATATAATACTGCTATGAATATTGATATATAAACAAGTATCTCGTTGACAGCCTGCTTTCAGTTCTGTGGGGTGTATACCAGAATGGAAGGTGATGAATCATGGAATAAATCTATTTTTAATTCTTTGAACAAAAACTATATTATTATGTTATCTGTTCTGCTGGTGGTTTGTCTTATGGATGGTAGCTATTCTAATGGGTATGATTTGATGTGCATTTCCTTGTTTATTAGTGTTGCTATCTGCCTTTTTGTGTGCTTATTGGCCACTTATGTGTCCCTAGAGAAATGTCTACTTAGTGCTAGGCCCAGTCTTTAAAATGCGTTGCTTGCTGTGGTGGCAGTGATTTTGGGTGTTGTCTCTACACTCTGGATCTTATTCCCTTATTATAAGCTCTGCAAATATTTCCCTCAGTCCTGTGGGTTGCCTTCTTACATGTCTCCTTCTTTACTATACCCACAGCTACCAGATAATCAAAAGTGAGTCTCCTCATGACTTGGGCTGTTCACTTCCTCCCTCACATCGCCCTGGGCATGAAGTATTAACTGGAAATGGTCGTGCCATCTTCAAGTGACAAGTGTTCTTCCGAAGTGAATTTTCCCGGATCACAGATTTGTTCCTGGATTGGCCATTGGTGAAACAGCAAAGATGTGGTTATGGCAGGGTTCTAGCAGGTCAAACTGGATGCTGACAGAGGAACCCGTGGTCTTCACAAGGGTACCCCAACCCAGGTCACTGACTGAATTCCCACATGGCAGTTTTCTAACACAGATCATAGAAGAAAACCAGGATTTAGACTCATGATTCAGCCCATTACAAATACTTCTCAGGCTTGACTCTGCAAGTTATCAGAAAGCTGCTCTCAGAATCCATATAAGAAACAGCTACGTGGGAGCAAGGTCAGCCTGCAGGTAAAGGCCCTCGAGGTGGTTCCTATTCCTCCCTCTTCGTCTTCTCCCTAGGTCTTCCTCAACACCCGATGACCACCGATGACCACCACGGTCGCAGCTGGCCTTATCACTCTGCAGAGTGGCCTGGCTCCCGTGGTTCCCTCCTGCCCCAATTCGCATTTAATAAGCCAGGGGCTGAGAAACCAAATAATGGAGCTGATTAGAATTCCATCTGAAAAAAGATGAATCCAGGCCTGAGGAAGTGTCCCTAAGCACACAAGTGGGGACTTTTGGCTGCCATTGACTGAGTCATTAGCCGAAAGCCAGTCATCTAATATACATCTGGCTTACACTTTAAAAGCCTTTTTGGGTGTCTGCACATACTGACGGCCTCTGGTTTTTCTCCCATCGCCTCTTTGGTGTTTCTCTGTGGGCACACTAGATTGTTTTAAAATTTCTGTTTATGCTTTATCTTAATTTTTAAAGCTAGATTTATTTTTCTGAAATACTGATAAAGGAAAAACACTCCAATTGAAAGCGGATTTCTGATGAACTGGTTGATAGACAAACTCCTATGAGAGCTGGTGTTGAGGGACCTATTACATCTAATTTTCATTTTTTAGCTGGTGAAAACTGTCACAAAAAAATGAAACTTAGTCATACTAAGAAGCATAGACTCTCATGTCACCTGGGCCTGTCTTCTTTCCTCTTGTCCCATAGTCGCACAGGACTTTCACAGTTGAGGTTCATGTGTCTGCTTGGGGAAGTCACATCCTTAAGGGAGGTGCCAGGTAATAAATCACTAGGAAAATCACAGTGCAAACCAGCTGTGTTAGAATATTTGGGGAGCTGGGGCTGGAGAGATGGCTCAGTGGTTAAGAGCACCGATTGCTCTTGCAGAGGACCCAGGTTCGATTCTCAGCACCCACATGGCGGCTGAGAACCGTCTTTAAGCCGGGATGGTGGTGCACTTAATCCTTTAATCCTAGCGCTCAGGAGGCAGAGGCAGGTGGATCTCTGTGAGTTCCAGGCTAGCCTGGTCTACAGAGTGAGTTCCAGGCCAAGTGGGGCTATAGTGAGACCCTGTCTCAAAAAAACAAAGAATATTTGAGGAGGTATTTTATTTATTATTCATTATTTATTTGTTTGCTTGTTTATTTATTTGTCTTTTTAAGACAGAGTCTGTCTCTCTGTTGTAGCTCCAGCTGGCCTAGAACTTGCTATGTAGACCAGGCTGGCCTTGAACTCAGAGATCTGCCTGCCTCTGCCTCCCAAGTGCTGGGATTAAAAGCATACATCCCCATGCCCAACTATTATTTATGTTTTTTTGAAGCTTTTATGAATGAGATTTTGTGTGTGTGCATGTGTGTATATGACGTTATGTGTTCATGTGTGTGCAGGTACACAGGTATGTGCTTGTTTGTGGAGGAAAGGTGTCAGAGTCTATCACTGGGACCTGGAGCTCACTGATTTGTCTGGATTGGCTGACTGACTGGCAAGCTCCAGAGATCCTCCGCTCTCCTCTCCCCAGCCATGGGAATCATGAGCACATGTCACCATGCTTGCCTTTTTACATGAAAATTCAGGCCTTCATGTTTGTGCAACAAGCACTTACTAAACAAGCTATCTCTCCAGGCCTTTGGAGATATTTTAATAGAGGCTAAATAAAAAGGCTTGCCTGTTTATTTCTAACACACCATCCTGAGACAATAGGCAGTTTGGGGACTGGGAACACAGGCACAGTGAAGTGGCCAAAGATTTTCCATTGGCTGTGGTACTAAGCCCTTGCCTGCCTCCCCTACTGTATGGTCATAAATAGTGTGTGCAGAATGGCCTGGTTCCCACAGTTCTCCCTTGTTCCTATGCACATCTAATATGCCAGAGGTGGTCCTTGCCCTCATCAAAAGCAAGAAGGAAAGGATGTGAAGAACTAGTTCCCTCAGTGAAGGCAAAATCCAGAAGCTACAACCTTGCTTTCCATGTCCGGTCATCAGCCAGGACGGAAGTCAGTCAATCATTGATGGCAGCTGTCCACTCTAAGCTCAAGGGAGGAAAAACCAGGGGCCACACACAGTGACCAAGTAGCAGTAGTTAAGAACTCTAAGTGTGTCTATGGTTATAAAAGAGCGAGGGTTGGGGATGTAGCTTAGTTGGTAGAGCGCTTACCTAGCACACATGAGAACTTGAGTTGGATGCTCAGCATGCATATACCAGGCCTCATGGTGCTCACCTGCAATCCCAGCATCGAGCATGCAGGAGGACCAGAACTTCAAGCTCATCCTCTGCTACACAGGAAAGAACTCAAGGCTAGCCTGGATTACATGAGGCCTTGTCTCCAAACAAAGATCTAAGTGAAAGTTCACAGAGATAATAAGCACCAAATTCATGAGTGTCATCTCATGGGGCACAGGAGCAATGAGGGCGGGGTCAGGTGACCACACAGATTTTTTATTATCTCCCATGCTTTTTTTTTTTTTTCAGAATATTCAAGGTAAACATGGCAGCGCATTGAGCTTGGAGGATGCTGGACAGTGGTGATGAGTTCTTTTGCTCTGTCTGTGTTTGAAATATCTTGTTTAAAGTCACAAAATTTAGCATTATCTCAATATCCTCTTGCAACTCAACTCCTCACCAAAATGTATGTCGTCAGCTTGGAAATGCACACCTGCAAAGAACTCTCTGGAATAAACCCTTTGGATCCCTGGGTAGCATCTTGCCTTTTAGCCCTAAGTAAGACAATGCTATGTTTTGTGATTGGTGGTGACTTATATTTGAAGATGGACAGGTACCAATTATATTGTGGCATATGAAGATACGACTATGAGAGGAGGCTGAGAAGGGAAGTGCCCCACCAGGGAGCATAGGAAAGCCCATAGGGTTGCCAGGGACACAGTGAAACCCTTACCCAGTGCAGTTTGCAGTTAAGGTTATGTGTACTGTGTTGGTGGCTCTGACAGAGGTCATTCAAAACAGACACATTCAGGATCACTTCCTCTGCATCTGGGGGAAACTGAGCAGATAAGAGCTTCCTTTGATTTGTTCTAAAGTGCTCAGAAATCTACTCAACATGACAGTTCATCCACATTGTCAACTTGACTGGACTTAGAATCACCATGGAGACACACATCTGGATGTGTCTAGAAAGATTTAGCTGAGGAGGGAAGACCCACCCTGGGGTGGTACTATCCCAGGGGCCGAGGTTCTGACTGCAGATAAAGACGGAAGGGGGCTGAGGACCAGCATTCATGTCCTGTCTCCTGACTGGATGGAGCCTGACCAGCCAAGCTGCCTCACACTCCTGCTGCCATGTTGGACCTGCTCTAACCATCACACCTTCCTTCCCATAACAGACTGTACCCTCAAACCGTGAGCCCGAAGCAGCATTTCCTTCCTTAGGTTGCATTTGTCGGGTAGTTTGTCAAGGAACAAAAAAGGGAAGGAATCCACTTAGCAAGAAACAAAAGCACAAACAGCAGCTACACATTAAACTCAACCTCGAGGGGGAAGAAAATGAGTTGCATCATTTCTGGACCCAAATTCGAGCAGGTGCAGCAGATGCCAGTACCACCATCCAGACACACAGATCAGCCACGGTGCTGCCCAGCAGAGGAGCCCGCAAAGACAGCTACTGTCCTTTCACTCTGACCTGTGCTAGTGAGGGGCTGCCTTATTATCAAAAATCAGCTAAGAACACCCCGGTAACATTCTCTCAGTATTATCAAGATGTAAATGAACCATAATGTCAAAAAAAAAAAGTGAAAGAAAGAAATCCATATAGCTAATTTCTATCTGAATACAGAACACCATTTATTTTTAAAAAAACATTTATGAAAGTTTTCCTCATTTCTCACATTCAGTTAGTATACAGTTGGCATTTTCAAAATTCAAACCTGATGTGGATTTGGAATTCAATAAAGCACATTGGAAGACATCTGAGTGGAGGGAGAAAAAAAAAGTTCCAGCCATATGCTGCTGGTGCATGAATTTGAATATTTGAAAGGTAATCTAGAAACGAGAGTGCTTCCAATTTTCCTTACCAACAACAGTAATTCATAGCAACCACACGTTTTATAGATGGAGCCGCTTCCCTATGTGAGAGACCATGGTAGGATATAGTCAGGGTCTGGCCTTCCATCGAAGCCTGGCTAGTGGGAGTGTGATTCTCACCAGGCCACTGGACAGACGACAACTCAGCAGCTCTCTTGGGTCTGGTGAGGGAGGGAAGAATGGCTCTAACCTTACTAGGAACACTCACACAGAGAGGTTTTCTAAAGATCTTAAGTTAGCATGTATGGAAAGCCACAGGACTACTGACAACGGCCACCTCCAGAAGTCAAGCAACACTGAAATCCACCACCTCTCCTGTCACACCCACTGGATCTGCTGCTTGCTTCTTTCTATGTATCCAGCAGAGCCAAGCAGGGACTCCCCCACCCCTGTGCCACCAGCTCTGACATTTGTTTGCATCCTGACAGGGTTGGGAACCCCTCTAAGTGAGCTAGGAGGGTTCCATGACTGTCCCCAAGCCTTGCTCATCCTGTCCCTGAGTCAGGCCTTTAAATGGGTCATTCTGTCAGAGAACCTACAAAGCAAGAATTTCTGTGCATGGCTAATCTGCTCACATACTTACAGGGAACACTGACTCACACAAAACCAAAGTCCTGGCATCAGGCTGACCAGCACACCAAGCTACATGTCAGGGACCCAAACCACACATGTGCAGGCCAGTGACATCATCATAGCGGAGTCTTTGAGTGCTTTGCTTCCGGTGCCTTCACAAGGGAGGTGGATGTAGACTCAGGTCAGAGGTGAGAAAACTTTTACTCCCTCATCGATGAGGTGGGAGAGCAAGACACAGTGTAGGCGAAGGCCACCATCAGCCTGGCCGCAGAGATGTGCACTCATCGCAGAGGCATTGAAAGGGATGACTCGAGCCATGCCAATGCCTCCATGTGAGAAGAGGGCTGCATGCCTGCTGCAGTCCTGTCTAGCCACCAGTGCTGCTAACTGCACCCCGTCCAATCCTAGCCCACAACTGAACCTAACCAGAACCTCGGGTCTGGGAAAAAGCCTAGGAGGTGTGGCTTCACACTGGTTAAAAGAGACCTCCTCTTGGTGTGGCAATTCCCTGAAAGAGCACATAGGAATACTACCACTCTTATCAAAGCATCTCTTGTTTTTATTTTATTTTATTTTATTTTTGGTCTTTTTGAGAGAGGGTCTCCCCATAGTCTCAACTGTCCTGGAACTCACTATGTAGACCAGGCTAGCCTTGAACTCAGAGATCCACCTGCCTCTGCCTCCTGAGTGCTGGGGTTAAAGGCGTGGGCCACCACTCCCAGCCTTATTTTTATTTTTTGAAGCAGAGTCTCACTATGGAGCTTTGGTTGGTCTGGAACTTACTGTGTAGACCAGGCTGGCCACTTAATTCACAGAGATCCACCTGCCTCTGACTCACGGGTGCAGGGATTAAAGGCGTGCACTACCACGCCCAGCCAAAACATCTCTTTCTAATACTATCCATATCCCTGGGTCCAGGTGACTATTTGTCCAACCCCAGTTAGCCCCTCTCTAGAGATCCAGAGCCTAGCTCTTAAATACAGACTCCAAGTTCCCCAAGGCATCCTGAAGCAGACACTGCTTGTCATGAAGCACTCCCTCCCTCTCCCAGATAACAGCATCTGAAGATCTAGAATGATCTCCATCCCAGGCAATGAACTACAACAGAAGGTAAGACGAAGGTGTGAGAAAGATGTGTGGTACATGAATTAGCTCCCTACGGGGTTTCTGCCCAGCTGGGTCGTGGCAGTCGGATCCTTTCTCTGCAGCCTAACACAGCGTGACCAAGGGCATTCTGGTAGTGGGGCTTGCTTGGGTCGAGGCCACCTGAACTCACATGGTTAACAAAACATTTGTTCCTAAACCCATCTGCTTAAATGGCACAGGCAGCAGCTGATGCAGCAGCCAGTCAGGTGATCCCAGAAAGACCCTCTCAAAGCACAAGGCAAAGATCAGAAGCATACCCCACCACAGCCTGCACCGGGCTAATGTGGAGTTCCAGGACAGCAGGCAGTGGAAGCTATCAAGTTGCCCCACCAATGGAAAACAGCAGTGACAAGTAAAGACTGCTTTCTACGACAGTCCCGAGCAAGCCAGGGAACCCTTGAGAAACTGGAGCATTTGACCACATCCAGAAACCAAGGCTCAGTAATAACCCCAGAGTTGGGCAAGCACTTTGCTGAAAAGGTCTGTCTATTGGATTACAAACTGTACATCAACTTGCCTTCACTTTATTGTAAGGAAAAATTCTAAACATACTCTGAGAGAGATCAACTCTAACTTTATTTAGGTCATATTGCTGACATGCACAAATGATGGGATATGCGTTGCTAATTCAGAAATGGCAAGGAAAGGCCAATAGCTTGCTACTCTCTCAACTCACAGTGATCGGTGAGTAACATTAATAGGCATTTGCTGCCGGGCGTGGTGGCGCACGCCTTTAATCCTAGCACTCAGGAGGTAGAGGCAGGCGGATCTTTGTGAGTTCAAGGCCAGCCTGGTCTACAGAGTGAGTTCCAGGACAGCTGGGGCTACAGGGAGACCCTGTCTCGAAAAGACCAAAAAACAAAAAAAACCAAATAGGCATTTGCTGCTATCTGCTCAACAATACTGCTATTACCAACAGAAGTAGAAGTAGTGATTCACTTAAACTCATTAAGGAAAAAAAAAATCAGGCTAGGAAGATGGCTCAGTGGATAAAACAACTGCCGTGTGAGGATCTGAGTTTGAATCTCCAGAATCCACGAAAAGCTGGACACATAGTGTGAGTGGTTATAATCCCAGCACTCCTACTGGTCGATAGGAGGCAGAGACAGGAGGATCCCTGGAAGTCCACCCGCCAGCTAGCCTGACATATATAGCAGAAAATAGCAGAGACCTTGTCACAGGCAAGGTGGGAGGCAAGGACTGAAACCTTGGGGTGCTCTCTAACCTCGACGTGAACACCATGGCACACATGTACCAGTATCATTCACATGAGTGAGCACATGTACACATCCACATGCTCCCACACAACACCAGGCTAACATATAGTGATGTAAAACCAGAATCACACTTTTTTTTTTTTTTTGGTCTTTTTGAAAAGGGTTCCAGCTGGCCTGGAACTCAATATATGGACCAGACTGGACTTGATCTCACAGAAATCTGCCTGCCTCTGCCTCCTGAGTGCTAGGATTAAAGGTATATACTACCATACCTGGCTAGCAGTCACACATTTCAGAATAGCTTTCAAAGGCATTTAGATACTGAAGCATCAATATCTTTATGTGTGAAATAAAAAATGTTATAATACCATTTTATTGGTAAGCAGTGTATGATTTGCAGACATAATTCCCTCCACTATTAATAACAGTTGAGTCAGTATTAGAACCTTGAGACTGCAGGCTTTGTAGCTAGGACAGAGCTTTGTTTTGGGAGGGTAGGTCAAGTAGATGATGCCTGATCCTAGCACGAACCAGTCAATTCCATGGAATACCTATGTTTATCATGATGACTAACATGTCCACATACCCACTCAAAGACCACCAACCTTCCTGCACCGGATCCATAAAAAAATGTAGCATAAGACAACAGGTACTTGTTGTGCAGGTGAATGCCTAGGTGTGCAGCTTTGCTCAGAGCATGTGCCCTGCTGCAGAGCCTGGGCTCCCATATGATGTGCATGCAGTTAGGACAGAACAATCCCAGGATGGACTTGGTGCACCTGCAGTACTCTGTTGGGAGGGAAGAACAGCCCTGAGCACATTCAAGTAAGATAATTCAATTCCACAGAACCCAGAGTATCAGCTTCTGGATGTGCCTTCCCAGTCTACACAACCCCAGGGATGGTGTGCTCTGATGGACAGGGAAGGAGGTATTGAGAGTCAGTCCCTTAGAAAAGCACAAGGGCCAGGCTGAACAGAAACATGCACATCATCCTAAACTTACAAGGAAAAAGGACAAGGCAACTGAGGCCAACCGAGATCATACGCACATGCTTCGAGTAGCCTCCAGGGCTTCTGATGCCCAAAGCCCCAGATGACTCCAGACTAACACTCCTCATACAGTCATGTGCCATGGGCTCCGTGCAAGCCCTGGGAGAGTAAGGTTCCACTTCAGCAGGGCTCGGGCAGAGCAGAAAGCATGCATCTCTAACAAGTGTCAGGGGATGCTGATGCTGTCAGCCCTTGGACCACAGTCTGAATAGCAGGATCTAGAGCATCACCAACCACCTAAGGGTCCCTATGACTTTAGGCTTTTGCCTCCTTACACATGATAGGCTTTGCTATATATTTAACATCACTATAGCTCGGCTATATAGGTACTATCACATCCTTCGAACTTTGCTTAGCTCTTACACCCTCCTATGTCCACACCCACCATGTTCACCATTCTTTCTCTTCCCATAGGCCCCTTCTCTCGCTATATTTCACCTTCTTAGGCCTCCTTGATTTTTTGGGACAGGGCCACTTCACAGTTGCTTTCACCTCTACCTGAAGAACCCTTCCTTGGATCAGGCACCTGCCACTCACCCTCCTCTTTAGTGGGAGTCAGCCCTGCCCTTCTGCACTGTCTCACATCTGTTGTACCCACCCTGCCTCCCTTTCTCCACAGCACTTATCACTATCTGCAGATTGTTATTTATTTTGTCCACTATCCTCCACCTCCTCACTCCCATGTGACATGTCTAGTTCCTTGATGACACTTAAATATCTGTTGAATGAAGAATTTAATTTATGGGGCTGGAGAGAAAGCTCAGTGGTTAAGAGCACTGGCTTCTCTTGCAGAGGAACCTGGGTTCAGTTCCTAGCACCCATATGGTGGCTAACAACCATCCATAACTCCAGTTCCAAAGGATCCAATGCTCTCTTCTGACCTCCGTGGCATTACTGGAGATGGGTCTGGTTACATACATGCAGGCAATACACTCATCCACATAAAAAAATAAGACATTTTTTGGGGCTGGAGAGATGGCCTAGCGGTTAAGAGCGCCGACTGCTCTTGCAGAGGACCCGGGTTCGATCCCCAGCACCCACATGGTGGCCGAGAACCGTCTGAAACTCCAATTCCAGGAGAACTCCAGTTCCAGGGGAGTCCGACACCCTCTTCTGACCTCCACGGCGTTGCACGACATGGGTGCACAGACTTGCATGCAGACAGTACATTCATACACATACGGAAATAAATAAAATTAATGAAAAAAATAAAAAAAAATAAGACATTTTTAAAGATTTATTTATTTATTTATTTATTTATTTTGGTCTTTTTGAGACAGTAGCCCCAGCTGTCCAGGAACTCACTCTGTAGACCAAGCTGGCCTTGAACTCACAAAGATTCGCCTGCCTCTGCCTCCTGAGTGCTAGGATTAAAGGCGTGTGCCTTTAATCCTAGCACTTTAAACCACGCCCAGCTCAAAGATTTATAATGAAAATTTTAAAGTGCCAAGCACCAGCCTCAAGAACTCTGTGGAGATGTTTGCTTATACCCAGTGTGAGTGGTATTTTTTTTTTTTAATCTGAAAAAAAAAAAAAACTACTTCAAGATTTCAAAAGGATCCGGTGTTACAGATTGCAGGAGATATTTTTATCCTGCCACGCAAGCCTGGGCTTCGTGGAGAGAGGCATTCCCCATGTCCCCAGCTCTCATTCCCCATCGCTGATGGAATTCCTCCTCCTCCTCACACAGTCCTCCTAGGACTGGGTCAGACGCCAGGAGTCCACTCCTGCACACAGAGAGGAGCAGGACTCAGGACAAGGAGTTCCTCGAGGCGCCGGAAGGCCCCGATGTGACCTGCACGAGGTCTCATGCATGGTGGGTTGGTGGAAGGGCAAAGACCACGCATGTGTCTTCCTGTCTACATCCTGCCTCTCTTTACGCTCTCTCTGTCTACACTGAGAGTGTTTTCAGCCTTGGGACTCAAGACAGGAGTAAGCCTCGCGGCATTCACAGAATCAGTGCGGGTCAGACCTTCCCAGGAACTCCAACACAGAAAGTGGCAAGGCCAAGGCAAGAGGGCGGTCCACTGAAGTTCAGGATCCCAGTTTCCCTGCTGTGCATCAGAAGGGTACACATCCAGTCACACACGAGGACAATGTGGGTGTGAGGTGGAATGCCTTGACTCCCAGTCAACAGAGCATTAGCAGACTTTACAGACTGTGATTGTTTTGAGTTGCAGGTGGAAATGAGTTACTAAGTTCACCCCGCCCCCTTTTCCTAAAGTCTCCTCCTGTACCCATTCTATTCCAAGTGTAGATTTTTCAACCCCGGGGCCAGGGGCCTCAGAAGTTCTGCTTGGTGGGACAGGGCTGGAGCTCAGTTGGTAGAGTGATTGCCTGGCATAAAACCCTGGGTTCAAGCCGCAGCACTGCATAAACCCAGGTGTGGTGGTACACACCTTTAATCCCAGCACTCTCCAGTAGGTGGAGGCAAGAAGTTCAAGGTCATCCTTAGGTTGAGGCCTTTGAGGCCAGACTGGGCACAATATCTTGGTGCACGCCTTTAATCCTAGCACTGGGGAGGCAGAAGCAGGTGGATCGTTGTGAGTTCAAGGCCAGCCTGGTCTACAGAGCGAGTTCCGGGACAATTGGGGCTACAGGGAGACCCTGTCTTGAAAAAGACCAAAAAAAAAAAAAGTTCTGCTTAGCTTATAACACACATTCTAACTTACACTCTGAGTTCAACTTGCCCTGGAGCCCAGCTAGAAGGAGCTTGGGTTCTGAGCTCACACGGGAAGCACAGGGCTGTGCTGGCTGCAGCCACCCCAGGACTGCTATGAGGAAGAGCCAAGGTAGAGGCCAGCTAAAGGCACTAAAGCCGAATTGGCCCAGGCCTGGAGATTTGCAATCACGGGACAGACAGCGCTGACTCCCCAGAAGCCTACAAGGACAGCTGTGGCTTTTTCAGATCGGCTCAGCCCTGTTCTCTGTCAACTTTGTCCACAGGTCTCCACAGCAAAGCAGAAGTCACAGCTAAGGGCAGTGTAAGCAGCTGCCTGGGACTGGAAGGGGAAAATATTCCTCTGGGTTCTGGAGCCTATGAACTAAACACAAGATAGATCCACAGGAGAAAAGCCTACAAGTTTGATTTGATATTAGTATTTCTACATGGGGGCTTTGTAGAAAGAAGTAGTTAGATCTGGGAGTTTATTAGCATTTTAACAAAAAGCAATAAATTGTGGAGAAAGGCAAGATAAAGGAAAAAAAGAATTTTGTTTGGAGTGGTAAATTATAGGACAGTTACTAGGAAATGGGGGGGTAGATAACAAAAGATAAGGATTACACCGTAAGGTGTTTATACAGATTCATCCTGATAAGCCCTCAAGTCCTGCTGGGACAGGGAAGACAGACACCTCTCTCCTGGAAATTTCATGCTCTAATTTAGGCAGACAACGAGATGGGGAGAGATCACACATTGCATCTGCTTTTTCTTAATTACCTTCACCCATAAATGCCCAGGGTGCTTAAATGATGTATTTGAGGGTGGCATGTTCTGAATCCTTCAGGACAGTGAGGCCAGCACTGGTGTCCGGCAGGGGCACCAAGTTTCACACGTTAAGAGCAACCACACCTTCCCCAACCCTCCTTACCAGATGTGACCCCCACGAGGGCTGTTTCCAAGCTCTGAGCTTATTTAGATCTCATCTTAACCTCCCTTCCCATCTTCATTTTTCTCTCCTCCTCCTCCTCCTCCTCCTCCTCCTCCTCCTCCTCCTCCTCCTCTTCCTCCTCCTCGTCTTCCTTCTTCCTCCTCCTGTTCTTGATCTTCTTCTTCCTCCTCCTCTTCTTCTTTTCTTCTTTCTCCTCTTCCTCTTCTTCTACTTCTCTTCCTCCTCCAACTCTTACTCCTCCTTCTTCCTCTTAATCTGCTTCCTCTTCTTCTTCCTCCTCCTTCTCCTTCTTCTTCTACTCCTCCTCCTCCAACTCTTCCTCCTCTTCCTCCTCCTTCCTTCCTTCCTTTCTTCTTCTTCTTCTTCTTCTTCTTCTTCTTCTTCTTCTTCTTCTTCTCCTCCTCCTCCTCCTCCTCCTCCTCTTCCTCCTCCTCCTTCTCCTCCTCCTTATTCTTCCTCCCTCTTCTTTCGCTTCTCCCTCCAACTCTTCCTCCAATTCTTCCTCCTCTTCCTTCTTCCTCCTCTTCTTTTTCTTCTTCTTCTCTTCCTCCTCCTCCTCCTCCTCCTCCTTCTCTTCCTTCTCCTCCTCCTCCTTCTTCTCCTCCTCCTCCTTCTTCTATTAAAGACTGGATCTGTGATATTCCAGGCTGCCTTTGAACTCCATATGTAGCCAAAGGTTGAGGATGGCCTTGACCTTCTGATTCTCTTTCCTCTCCTCCAGAGTGCTGAGATACAGGCCAGTACCACCATGCTCAGTTTATGTGGTGCTGGGGATGGAATGAGACCTTCATGCATGCTAGGGACATACTCTGTGAACTCATCAACAGAGCTACATCCCCGGCCCCACCCCCATTAGTACACAATCTCTCTCTCTCCCTCTCTTTCACACACACACACACACACACACACACACACACACACACACACTCACCTTCCACTGTACTTAGGGAAAAACTGACAGCATTTCCAGATGAACTAGAGGGAAATGGACCCAAGTGACTCATGTTGAAGGGCTGCAGAGACCAGGGGATGACACTGGTGAATCCTGGGAGGGAAGAGAGTAGTAACAGGACAATGCAGGGGGTTGGGAAGTGGAGGCAATGTCGAAACAGATAAAGGACTACAAAAGGATGGAGGAGAAAAGAGGCAAAGCTGTCCTAACAGCTTGACCACCAAGCACCAAGTACCAAGCACCAAATACTAAGCATCTACTCCCACTGTTCCCACTGTGAGGGCCAGACGTTGCTGGAACAACGGAGGCAACCAGCCATTGTAAATCCATCATAATGGAAACCTCAGTATCTGCAACTGTAAATTCCCGGCTGTCCTTGCTTGCTCCCTGTGGGAGCCTCCACATAAATCAAATAAATGCAATGAAATTGCCAAGGAAGGTGCCTTATCTCTGCATCTCAGAGGTCCAGTCTCACACCTTTGAAATAAGGATAATCTAATTACCAGACTTTCTTGATAATGGATGCCCAAAGGGGTGGGTTAAGGTCCCATCATCCTTAGGAGCAGACAACGCTCTTTCTGCTATTCATCCTGGCTCGCACAAATACACTTAATTTTAGTTCATCACACATTCATCTTGCGCTTTTGAGGAATTTTCTAGTCCCCGCTCCATCTGCGCACTTGCCATTCCACTCGCTCCTCTTAATTCACCGCCTCCCAGGTTTCTATCTGTTGCACGCTCCTTAAAAGAACAGGAGAGGTCCAGGCGTGTAAAGTGATCACCATCTGTTTGTCATTTTGACAGCTCAGAGATGGCTGAAACTCCCACTGCTGAGCATGCTCTGTCCTCTTCTGATAGGCCAGGTCTAGATCTACCACCCACCTCAGGCAAGGACAGAGGAAAGATTTCTTCCAAGATTTATAGTCACTAACCTGAAGGCCACCACAGTCAATTTATGCACACACTGGCATCTAGAAAGGTTTTAGGTTTTCCTTTTTCAGAAGTGTTTTAAATACAGTTCAGACTGTTTAGGTGGAAACCAAGCAGTTGGAATGTATTCAATTGCACACAATTGTTAAAATAACATGTGTAATGAAAAGTCGAAGACTCAGCTTTTAGACTGCCAAATAATAAATGCTGAGGTGTCGAGCTGCAGGCTGAATCATTCCTGCAATCCTGGCAACCTCAGGAGTGCTCAAAGGGCCATAATTGTGACAGCATGGTTGCATCTGGGACTGAGTAGCAGGTGTGTTCTTCATCTCCACCAGAGCCTTGGTCAAAAGCCACATGACTTGAAATGGCTATAGGATTTTCAAAATGCCACCCGGTGTGGGGGAAAAACCCAGCAATTAAATATCCAAATTGTTAGGGAATGGTTTATTCTATCCACACATGGTGCATCTTGGGAAAGCAGAGCATATCACATTATTTTCTGTGAAGTTTAGGGATACTGAGGGCATCTGATTTTTGGACAAATACTGTTTGTTGGGAGGTGGTGATCAGTGTAGATAAAGGCTGCAGGGACTTTGAGCTTTAGGGAACAAAATGGGATCTGGCTAAATCTTTTCCTTTTCCTGTACACATGGCACCTTAATCTTTTACATCCTCATGGAAAGCAGATGGATATGAAAGCTTCCACTCTTGGAGGTATAGAAATAAAGAAACCAGTGAAACTGCAAGCATGAACACACAGTTATTGTTCTCTATGCAATCATTTCTCTTTTTCCTGTAATATGAGTTCTGATTTCTGTGATCAAAATGCCCCTTAGAACTCAATACAATAGTCCGTACTTCCAAGTATAGACAAACCTCTCCTGGGCACTGTGCCAGGCTTCCTTTGAAAAAGATGTTCTGGCCAGTCAACACTCTTCTTTTTTATTTTTTTTTAAACCCTGTAACTTTTTTTTTAATTTTTTATGTGTATGAATGTACTGTCTACATGTAGGTTTGTGCACCCGTGTTGTGCAATGTCACGGAGGTCAGAAGATGGTGTCGGATTCCCCTGGAACTGGAGTTAAAGATGGTTTTCAGCCGCCATGTGGGTGCTGGGGATCGAACCCAGGTCCTCTGTAAGAGCAGTCTGTGCTCTTAACTGCTAGGCCATCTCTCCAGCCCCTCAACACTCTTCTTAACCTTAGTCCTAAACTGCATACCTGGACCTATCTGTCCAAAGAACTGGGCTTCTCTCTTCCACACTCTCCCAGGACTGACTTGATCCAATGGTTGCTGTGTCTAGGAGGGGTCACCCCTCGCTTGCCTCTTGGCCACCATCAAGGCTTTCAATGGTAGTAGTTCTAGACTTACCTCTTCCTGTTCCACCCAGCATGCACCCCAACCAAATGGGTTAGTATTCCACACACCCCAGGTAAGGCGGGCCTCTGGAGAAGTGAAATGTTTAAAAAAAATGATGTCTTCTTGAAATGTCCTGTAAATGTGAGTCACCAGTCCTCCTGTGCAGGGAGGTCTTGGAGATCCACTAATGGGATTTCAGCCAGTGTCCAGTCTGTAAAAAGGAAAGTCTACTCATGCTTCAAAAAGGGAAGCCTGGTCAAGCAAGACCTGACTTTGTCCTCGAGTGGACGGAACTGGTAAATGAAAAGCCAAGGCTCCCCACCCTCCAAACCTGAGTGACCCTTGAGGACCAGATCCTCAAGTGACCTTGAGAAAACAAAAAGCTTGTTTAATCTGGGCTAAGTGTGTGGCCTTAAACATCCAAAAGGAAAGTATAACCAGAAATAAATAAATAGTAAGGCCTGAGAAATTGTACTTCAGGTATAAAACTTGAGATCTTAGTAAAAAGACAGAAAATAATAAATAAATAAATAAATAACACAGTTGTTTTGTCTGTCTTACTGGCAAGTGCAGCTACCCTGTGGCTGCCACTGCTTTTGCCATCCTTCAAAGACATGAGACACAGCTTTTTAACCTTCCAATTTGGACTGAAGTCTCATGTCTCTCCAAGAATCCTCCAAACCTTCAGTGTCAGATGGGGACTGCTGAGACATCCAGCTTGTGGACTGAGCTACTACTGGGGTTTCCACTTCTCCGGAGTATAGACTGCCATTGTTGGACTACCCAAGCTGTATCATGGAGACCAGTACAGGGAGATCAAGACAGGACACAGTACTTACTGGACCTCATTTGGTGACCATGGGAAGGGAAAACCCCAGTGTGGAGCACAAGGGCAGGACTGATGGTGGTTTGGGCTTGCCAAGGAGGAGCCTTCGAACATGATATTTGAAGACGCTAAAACCTATGGTATATGTGGTATGCATATATGCATATTTTGGAGTGATGCATATTAGAAGGAATAACAACAACAACAACAACAACAACAAAAAGACTGGGTCAAAGAACTGACTGAAATGGTGAACTTCTGCTCAAAACAGTAAACTTCTACATTGAGAATTTTGAGAGAGACTGAGAAAAAGATGAAAAACATGTTTGGCAGAATGCATGAGCTCTGGTGGGGTGGGGGGCAGGGAGAAGGACATGGTTCTAGATTTGATTTGAAATTTTGTATGAAATGCACAAAGCTTCAATAAAAATTGGCTTTGAAAAAAAATGATGTCCTTATCTCAAGACTTCTTGATGCTTACCACTTGGTTAGGGCTACAATCATTGCTCTAGACCATGGTAACTACCAAAGAAATGATTCAGAGAGGGAGACAGAGAGCAGAAAGGGACACAGAGAGATAGCCTTGCATAAGTAGATTATAGGGAAGTACAGCCTTCTGGAGAAGAGAAATGCATGCATCTATCCATCCATCCATCCATCCATCCAACAGTTGCAATTAAGGTATGAGGTACACTAGGTGATACTGAGATATGCACAACAAGAAACTTATCAAGAAACTTATAGAACAAGAGATACTCACCTCATGTGAGTTCATCTTATGTGACTATGATGAGGGATGAGGAGCCATGGTAGAAGTCCCACCTGTCTTTGGAAACTGCCTCCTCCTTTCAACTGGCAAGAACATCAGGGATAACTCTAAGGAGCCTGTAGGCATCAAAGATGGTCCATTTGTACTGCCCCCTGTGTTATTTCTTTACTGAAGGCTGAAACTTGTGAGTTCAAACCTTACTTGGTACCAAATCCCCAAACCAATTTCCTTTTTTTCTTTTTCCTTCCTTCCTTCCTGCCTCTACCTCCCAAGTGCTGGTATTAAAGGCATGTACCATCATATCTGGTGAGTCAATAGTTTGTTTGTTTTTCTGTCTGTTTTTAAGACAGAGTCTCTCTGTAGCCCCAGCTGGCCTTGAACTTGCTATGTAGACCAGGCTGGCCTCCATGTCCTAGAGATCGGCTTGCCTCTGCTTTCTGAGTACTGGGATTAAAGGCATGTAAGACCATGCCCTGCTCAATTATTTTTTAATCAATAAAACCAAACAGATTCCTGGCCTTTTGAGCCTGCCTATTTTGCATGCCCCACAAAATTACAGTCAGTGTCTGCTGAGTGGTGATAAGATAGTGTTTGTGGTTATAAGACACTAAGGAGATACCGCCTTAGAACATGACCCCCAGACTCAGTGCTAGGCTGCAGAGGGAGATATCACCTAGACACAGGGAAGCCCCATCTGGACATCTCCCTCCCTCAGTCCAAAGAGGAAAGGGGAGCTCAATCCAGCCCATCTTATAGAATATAAAAGCCTGGGCTCTTCAGGCTGTCTATATGGTACTCCCCCTCTCTGGCTCTTTGCTGTGTGGAGTGTTGCTTTTGCTTCAGTAAAATTTGGCTGTGTGTTGAGTGCAAACTTCTTGTCTTTATAATTCTTTACCTGGCAAAGGAAAGGACCAGGGAGCAGACCCTTGGTGGCATCAGTTCCTCTGGTGGATGGGTCGGCACTAGAGGAGAACCTCATTTTGTTATTCTCTGTGACTCCAAAAGCAGAGTCCAGGTACCATATTCAGAGAGAACCTAGTGTTTGAAACTGAGCTGCCCTGGGAACCTGAGAATGAGGATCAACCCCAGAAAAGCTAAACTTAATCTGCTACAGCCTTAGGGAAAGAGACAGCTCTGGGAAGCAGCTGTGGAGAGTAGGCAGGTCAGATAGGGACAAGCTGAAAAGTGCCAGGCGAGGCAGTAAAGTGCTTAAGGAAAGCTGCCCTTGGGTGCGGGTTTAGGAGCAGGTCTCACCTGCAGAGAATAGCTCTAATGGCCCCAGCCTGAGGCAGCTGCAGAACAACCTCTGGAGGCACCTCTCCTCTGTTCACTCTGCGGACTCTCAGCTGCCCCGGTCTACTGGACACCACAGCCACGTCCCTCTAGTCAATGTTGTGACTCCCTCGGAGGCCTTCCACGTACAAAGACAGGCCTTCCACCCATGTAGATCTCAGTGCTGGGGTGCTTCTCATACTCCCCATGCAAGTGGAAGACACTTCTAGCTAGATTGGCCACTCCAGAAGGTACAGGCTGGGGGAGTCTTAGGCTGGGAAGAGAACATGTCCAGTCCATAGACTCCAAAACTAAATGTAAGTGTGGTCAACAGAGGCCAGTGGTGGTGAAAGAAAATGAGGCCAGATGTGGTAGATAGGGGGGACTTGTCCAACACAAACACAACACCAGCATCAACTGTGAACAAGAGTGCAAAAGTTCACGTGACACACGCCCACCCCAGGCATGTAACTGCCAGCCTCAAATTTTCAAGAGCCCTAAAACAGCAGCTTTAACATTTCTCTTTAAGTTCAGCCCTTATACTGCCCCCCCATTTTAATCTTTTAATTTTCATTTTATGTGTATGAGTGTTTTGCCTGCATAAGCATAAGTACACTCATGTATGCAATGCTCACAGAGGCCAGATGAGGGTATTGGATCCCCTAGAACTGAGTTATAGATGGTTGTTAGTACCATCTGGGTTCTGGAATTTGAACCTGGGTCCTCTGTAAGAGAAACCAGTGCTTTTAACCACTGAGCTATCTCTCCAGCCTCCAAATCCCCTAAAATTTAAAATTTTAAAGAATAAAATAAGAGGCTGGAGAGATGGCCTAGCAGTTAAGAGCACCGACTGCTCTTGCAGAGGACCTGGGTTCGATCCCCAGCACCCACATGGCGGCTGAGAACTGTCTTTGACTCCAGTTCCAGGGGAACCCGATGCCCTCTTCTGACCTTCGCGGCATTGCACGACACGGGTGCACAGACCTACATGCAGAGAGTACACTCATACATATGACATATAAATAAATAAAATAATATTTAAAAAAAAGAATAAAATAAAAAGGGGGAAGTATGGGGTTGGTGAGATGGCTTATATTTTTAAGAGATTTTTATTTCATTGTATTAACATTTCATTTATTTACTTTTTACTTGATTATTATAGTGTAGGGCGGGGCTTGTCATGGTGTATGTGTGGAGGTGAGAAGACAATTTGCAGGAGTCACCCTCTGGTTCTACAAGGCGGATTTCAGACTTGGTGGCAAGTGCCTTCACCCTCCGAGCCATTTTTGCCAGCCCCGTATTTTCAATTTTTTATTCTCCTGTACATAGTCATCTAGTTTTGTTTCCACATTTTTTTCCAAACCTTTTCCCAAAATATTTCAATTATTTTTCTTTACTTTCTTTTTTTTGCCCCCTGTGATGCTCATTCCTTTCCTTTCTATTGTACTTTTAGTATTATATTGTTACTGTTGCTTTTTAACCCAATGTTTTTGTTCTTATCCCCTTCCCGTATTTATCTAATTTTGTGTGCCTTTAATTCTGAGTGTGTACATGTTTGTGTGTGTGTGTGCATGTGTGTGTGTATGTGTGTACAGTTGTGCATGCACATGTGAGCATGCATGTGGAGGTCAGAGTTCAAAATCAGGTATCTTCCTCAAGTGCTCTCCTCTTTATTTTTTGAGACAGGGTCTCTCACTGAACCTGGAGCTTGCTGGTTTGGCTAGACTGGCTGGCCACTGAGAGCACAGGCAGGAATAGATAAACAAAGGAGAGCTAAGCCAAAATCCAACATGCCCAACACAGTAAACCAGCAGTACCAACAGGAGAGGAAGAAGAGAATGAATAATAATCCAACCAACCAGAAAAATAACAAATAAAATTACAGAAATTAGTAAATGTCTCTTAATAATAACATTACCTGTAAATAACACTAACTCATCAATGAAGAGATACAGATTGGCTAGTGACTGGATTCAAAACTAGATCCAACCATCTGCTGTCTTCAATAAACACATTTCACTGGTAAAGATAACTACAGACAGAATCAAAGGATGGATGTCAATCTCCAGAGTGAATGGAAGCTGAAAACAAGATGAAGTAACTACTCTGATATCTGATAAAGTAGACTTTGAACTAAAATTAGAAGAAATAAAGAAGGCCATTACCTACTAATATAGGTAAAAATACATCAAGAAGATATAACAGTTGTAAACATGCAGGCTTCAAATGTGGGTGGCCACAGTTTCACTTAAACACTTCATGGGCATAAAAGGTGACACAGGTCCTGATACAGTAATAGTGGGTGATGTCAATACTCCATTGTTATCTTTAGCTAGCCATGCAGACTAACAATCAACAAAGAAGCTTCAGGGTTAAACTATACCTCTGATCAAATGGCTCTGACATATCTGTAGAATATTCCATTCAACATAAATAGAACATGCACACCTCAGCAGTCCATGAATGGGCCTCTAAAATAAATTACATTCTAGGTCACAAAGCACACCTGAACAAATACAAAAGGATAAAAATTATTTCTTATATCTTATCAGATAATAGTAGAACAAAACTAGAAATCAATAGGAAAAGAAAGAAACTACACAAATACTCAGAGAAAGAACAATACACGTTGAATGATGGGACGGGGGGAATCAGGTGGATAAAACTTCATAGAATCAAGTGAAAATAAAAGCACGAGTTACCATATTCTTTGAGATATAGCTATATCAGTTCTAAGAGGCAAGTTTACAGATACATTTGCTTACAGTTAAAAAAATCAGAGAGCTGCACAGATTGCTCAGCAGTTAAGAGCACAGGCAGCTCTTGCAGAGGACCTGGGTTCGATTCCTAGCACCTACATGGTGGCTAACAACTGCCTGTAACTCCAGTTCCAAAGGAATCCAATGCCCTCTTCTGACCTCCTTGGGCATTGCATGACACAGGTTCACTTACACACTTGCAGGCAATACACTCATACACATAAAAAATAAGAAATAAAAATTTTTAAATCTTTTTAAAAAGACCAAAATCAATTACCTAATGGTGTAGCTCAAGGTCTTAGAAAAGCAAGAACAAGGGGCTGGAGAGATAGCCTAGCAGTTAAGAGCACTGACTGCTCTTGCAGAGGACCCGGGTTCAGTCCCCAGCACCCACATGGCGGCTGAGAACCGTCTGTAACTCCAATTCCAGGAGAACTCCAGTTCCAGGGGAATCCGACACACATCCTCTTCTGACCTCTGCGGTATTGCCCGACATGGGTGCACAGACCTGCATGCAGACAGTACATTCATACACATACCAAAAATAAATAAAATTAAAAAAAAAATGAAATAAAATATACAGTTCAGTAGTTTTTAGTATATTCACAAAGTTGTACAACTATCACCATTATCTAATTCCAGAACATTTTCCTCATTCTAAAAGAAGCTCTGCCCCTGTTATTCTTCCCATCAGTCTCTACCCTTTGGCTCACGATGATCACAAATCTACTTTCTACTGCTCTCAACTGGTGTCTTCTGGACATTCGTTTCATGCAGCTGGAGTCCATGTCACATGAGACTTTGTGTCTGTCTGCTTTCACTTTTAGTGTTTTCCCAGTTCTCGTCAGTACCTCGTTTCTTTTTTATGACTGAATAATATTACTATGAGTGGGCATGCCACATTTTGTTTATCCATTATTCACTTGATAGACATCTGTGCTATTTTCATTTTCTAGTTACTATGAATAAGGTTGATATCTACATTAGTGTGTAGGTTTCTGTGTGGACATGTTTTCTTGGGCATGCATTTGTAGCCTCTTGTAGTCTAATCAACACAGTTCAAAGCTTATGGTAGATGTCAGTTGGTTGATTTTAGGTTAAAAATACACCCCCCCCCCGAAAAAGCTTGTTGTTCCTGCAACAGGAAGTTACTTGGACACTCAGGAGAACCATAGCTTTCTTGATTATGATATGATAACATAACCACTTTCCATTCATCCTCCCATCTAGTAAATGATCAACTCTTTTCAACATGAATTACTGCAGAAGCAAGAACTTGCTTTTACACAGAGATAGCATCATTTGGAGTCATGATAAAATGGCCATGCTTAAAATGACAAAATGGAATATTTCAGAAACAGCTGGCTTTTGGGACAATGGTGGGGGTGCATCAGGAAACAAAGTGCAAAATTATCATCTTTCCCTGGTGAGAACATCAGAGAAATACAGCAGAAGTCAGATCCCCAGAGGTCTGCTCTATCTGTACTATGAACCTGGCTATAACGATAAGGACTTAGTGTCTCTCTCTCTCTCTCTCTCTCTCTCTCTCTCTCTCTTTCTCTCTCCTTTTCTCTCACTTCCTCTGTGTCTCCCCTTTCTCTCCCATTTTTACTATTTTAAAAATAATTCATAGATCCATACAGATACACAGTCTTTTCATATATACACATACATATATATATATATATATATGAAACATATAAATAACATGGGGTTGGAGAGATGGCTTTGGAGTTAAGAGCATTTTCTGCCCTTACAGAAGATCCAGGTTTGGTTCCAAATACCCACATGGTAGCTCACAACTATTTGTAACTCCAGTTCCAGGAAGTACAACACCTTCTTCTGGTTTCCATAGACACTAGGCATTCACACGGTATATATACATGTGGGCAAACACGCATACATGTAAAATAAAATAAACTCTTAAAAATCTTTTTTGATGGCTGGAGAGAATGGCTCAGTAGTTAAGAACACTGACTGCTCTTGCAGAGGACCCAGGTTCGATTCCCAGCACCCACATGGCAGCTAAGAACTCTCTTAGGCTGGGCATGGTGGCACACACCTTTAATCTCAGCACTCAGGAGGCAGAGGAAGGTGGATCTCTGTGAGTTGAAGGCCAGCCTGGTCTACATAGTGAGCTCCAGGCCAGCTGGGACTAAAGGGGGACCCTGTCTCACAAAGACCAAAAAAAATCCTTTTTGAAAGATATAAAGGGTAATAAAATGAACATGTGACCAGACCAACTCAGCTGTAGAAACAATGTCATGAAAACTTTTGAAATTCTTCTATTTTTCCCTCAACATATCCATCATAATAAAATTTTGTGATGATTTTATCATAACTGTTCTGTATCTGTATGTATGTGTGAACAATATATTGAGCTCATATTTTTAAAATTTTATACAGATAGAACCTATTGCTTGTTCTATTCTGTCCCTTGCTTCTGCTCAACATGATGTTTGTAGGATGAATATTGAAAGGTTTTGCTTTATTCACCTTTACTGTTCCTTTTTATTTAATACTACACATCATTTGTTAATTATTATGATAGCCAGATAGGTTGTATGCATATTTTCCTTTATGATCAACATTGTTATAAACATTCTTAGATTATCTATAGAATATGCCTTTTTCTAAGATACATAGTTGCATACACACAAGAAATGGAACCTCTGGGTAAGTTTTAGAAAAAGTATTTTGTGAGGCTGGAGCGATGGCTCAGCAGTTAAGAGCAGTGGCTGCTTTTGCAGTAAGCACCCACATGGCACCTAACAACCGTCCATAAATCCAGTTTCAGGATATCCAACGCCCTCTTCTGACCTCCACCAGGCATTGCACGACATGGGTGCACTTATGTACATGCAGCCAAAACACTAATACACATAAAATAAAAATAGTAAATAAAATATTTACAAGTATTTTGTTCTTTAAAGTAATGATAAATCTTTGATCCATTTGGAGTTGATTTTTGTACAGGGAGAGAGGTAGGGGTTTAATTTTATTCTTCTACAAGTAAGTGGTGATCCAGTTTTGCTAACACCATTTGCAGAAGATGCTGCCTTTCCTCCAATGAGTCTTCTTGGCCCCTTTGTCAAATATGAGGTGGCTGAAATTGTATGTGCTCAACTTTGGATCTTCAGTTTTGTTCCACCTACAGGTCTGCTTTTGTGCCAGTACCAGGCTGTTTTTACGATTATCGCCCTGTACTATAATTTGAAGTCTGGTATAGAGATCCCCCTTGTATTACTCTTTTCACTCAGGGTTGCTTTGGCCAGTCAGGATCTTCTTGTTTTTCCATATGAATTTAAGGATTTTTTTTCCAAGCCTGTGAAGAAACTCATGGGGAACGCAACATGAAACCCAAAACTCTGAAGGTGACAGAAAATGTTGGCAGCAACCTACAAGACATAGGAGTAGGAGAAGACTTTCTGAATCAGACAGCAGCTGCACAGGAAATAAGGTTGACAATTGACAAGTGGGACCTCATTAAACTCAAAAACTTCTGTACAGGAAAAAATAATTATCCATGAAGTGAAGAGAAAACCCAGAGAGTGGGAGGAAACTTTCACCGCTGATACATCTGACAGAGCATTATCTTCCAGAATATATAAACTACTCAAAAAACAAAGAACTAAGAAAACAAATGACTCACTCAAAAGATGGAGTAAAGAGCTGAACAGAGACTTCACAAGTGAGGAAATAGAGATGGCTGAGAAACATCTTAAAAGGTGTTCAACATCACTAATAATTAAGGAAATGCAAATTAAAACCACTTTAAGATATCATCTCACTCCAATAAGACTGGCTAGGATCAAGAAAACAAATGATACCAAATGGTGGAGAGGTTGTGGGGAAAGGGGAACACTCATCCACCGCTGGTGGGAATGTAAACTCATAAAACCACTATGGAAAGCAGTGTGGAGAACCCTTAAAAGATTCAAAATGAGCTTACCACCTGACCCAGTCATACCACTCCTGGGTGATATACCCACAAGATTCATCCTACCACAGAGATACGTGCACAACCATGTTTATTGCAACTCTCTTCACAATAGTGAAGAGCTGGAACCAACCCAAATGTCCCTCAAACAACGAGTGGATAGAGAAAATGTGGAGTTCTAAGCATTGGTAAAGAAAGATGACATAATGAACTTTGCAGGTAATGCATGGAACTAGAGGATATTATGTTAAGTAAAGTAACACAGTCCCAGAAAAACAAATGACTAGTGATATCCTTCATCTGTGGATGCTAGCACTAAGTATCTAGTTAAAAGGCATGTTAACTGAGCAACATTAATGTTATATTCCTCTTTACCTGAAAGCAACTGTGCTCTTATAATGTGAATCCCTTAACAAGTTCCAGAATTAACCTACCAATTATTTTCAGAATTTGGAATCTTGGTATATGGGTGGAGGGTATGTCTGCGTATTTTAGACTAATATAAAATTAAAAGGGAAAATTGTGAATCCTGAAATATGATTTGGAAATAACATATTTTGTTTTCAGACAAAATAATTTTAGTATAAGATATATATATATATATATGTATATATATATATATATATGTATATATACATAGCGATACAAGTTGGAGGGAACAACACCAACACCAACAAAAGAAAAAAGAGCGATGGCCTAGCGGTTAAGAGCGCCGACCGCTCTTGCAGAGGACCCGGGTTCGATCCCCAGCACCCACATGGCGGCCGAGA
>VZQC01005393.1:101942-189106 GCA_009823505.1 Rhizomys pruinosus
TACCTGGCCTGGCGCGTTATGGCGTCTCCCCTGCGACCCCGGTTCCCGCCCACAAGTCCAGCCGGGACCAGAGCAGAGGGAAACGCGACCCTGCTCACCCGAGCGCGGTCCCTCTGGGCCGGGGACCCCGTAGACGGGTTCACAGCGAGACCCTCTCCCAGCTGCCCCCCGCCAGACCCCGCCTAGAGCTGAGGAGCTGTTTACCTGGCCTGGCGCGTTATGGCGTCTCCCCCAGGCCATTTCCTATCAAGAACATAGAAGCAAAAATTTTCAATAGAATTCTTGCAAATTAACGCTCAAGAACACATTTTTTTTTAATTTTTTTTATTTATTCTTTATATGTATGAATGTACTGTCTGCATGCAGGTCTGTGCACCCGTGTCGTGCAATGCCCCGTAGGTCAGAAGAGGGCATCGGATTCCCCTGGAATTGGAGTTAAAGACGGCTCTCAGCTGCCATGTGGGTGCTGGGGATCAAACCCGGGTCCTTTGCAAGAGTGGTCAGTGCTCTTAACCGCTAGGCTATCTCTCCAGCCACCTCAAGAACACATTTTAAGAAGATCATATATCATGACTAGGTTGATTTTGTCTTAGAGATGCAAGATTGGTTCAATATATACAAATCAATAAATGTAATACAATACAAAAATAGACTTTAAAATTATATGAGTATCTCAATCGATGTCGAAAAGGCCTTAGACAAAGATGAACATCCCTTTCTGATAAAAGCCCTAAAGAAACCAAGGAGCAAATTCTGACATAATAAAGGTGATATACAACAAACCTGTAGTCAATATAGTACTAAGTGGGAGGAAAACTGAAACCATTTCTTCTCAAGTTAGGCACAAGGCAAGACTGACCACTCTTACTGCTCATATTCAATACTACTGAAAGATAAAGGAGTAAGACAAGAGAAAGAAATAAAAAGGATGCAAGTACCATTCACAATATCTTCAAGAAAAATAAAATGCTCAGGAATAAACCCAACTATGGGGGTGAAAGATCTCAACGATGAACATTTTAAGACACTGAAGGAAGAAATCAAAGACCATAGTAAACAGAAAGACTTCCCATGCTCATAGATTGGCAGAATCAATAGTATATAAATGGCTGGATTATCCAAAGTGATTTATAGATTCAGTGCAATCCCTATAAAATCTCAATTAGATTGTCACAGAACTAGAAAAAAAAATCCTAAATTTCATATAGAAGCACACACCACCCCCAAATAGCCTAAATAATCCTAAGTAGAAAGAACAATGGTGGTGATATCATAGCACTTCATCTCAAATTATACTTCAAAGCCATATTAACAACAACAAAGAGCACAATGCTGGCACAAAAAAAGACATGTAGATCATTGGAATAGAATATGGAATCCAGAAATAAACCCATGGAGCTATAGCCACCTGATTTTTGAGAAAGGGGTCAAAACATACGTTGAAAAAAAAAAAAGACCTTCTTCAACAAATGGTGCTGGGAATACTGGGTGTCTATCTATAGAAGAATGAAACAAGATCCATCTCTCTCCTTGCACAAAAATCAGTGCAAAATGGTTAAAAAATGTAACATTAGAACTTAAAGTGCTAAAGGAAATGTAGGTACAACACTTCAAAATATATGAATAAGCAAAGGCTTTCTGTAAAAATGCCAATAGTAGAGAAAATAATCTCAGCCGGGTGAGGTGGTGCATGCCTTTGATCCCAGCACTTGGGAGGCAGATTTCTGTGAGTTCAAGGCCAGCCTAGTCTATATACTGAGTTCCAGGCCAGCTGGGACTACAGGAAGACCCTGTCTCAAAAAATAAATAAATAAATAAATAAATAAATAAATACATAAATACATAAATAAATGTATGCTTTTTAATTTTTTTATTTATTCTTGTATGTGTATGAATGTACTGTCTGTGCACCCATGTTGTGCAATGCTGCAGAGGTCAGAAGAAGGTGTCAGATTCCCCTGGAACTGGAGTCAAAGATGGTTCTCAGCCATGTGGGTACTGGGGATCGAACCCGGGTCCTCTGCAAGAGCAGTCTGTGCTCTTAACCACTAGGCCATCTCTCCAGCCCAATGTATGCTTTTTTAAAAAAAGAAAATAATGTCAAGAATTGACAAATGAGCTTTCATGAAATTTCAAAGTTTAAATACAGCTTGGAAAACAATCATCAGAATGGAAAAACAGCTTATAAAATGAGGGGGGAACTTTGTAAGTTATATATCAAATAGAGGACTCATATTTAGACTGTATAAAGAACTGTCAGCACTGGATAATCCAGGGGACCAGCAGGAAGATGGGGAGAGTGTGGTGCAGGAGAGAGATGGATGAGAGCCTAATATAATATAATATAATATAATATAATATAATATAATATAATATGTGGAAAATAAAATAAAGCCCATTATATTGTATGCTAATATATAAAATAAAGGAATTTTAAAAATGACTTCTTTCTGAGTATAGAGCTATGAATTACCAATACATACTCACTCAAAGAGAAGGTGGCCAGGCTTGGTAAATGGTCAAGCTGGAGAGGTGAGGAGGAACAGAAGTCAGTCAGGTCGGCTGAGCTCCAGGTATAGTTGCTTACGGGCACTCGGGCTTCTAGCCAGGGCGGAACCCACATTTCTCATTTCCTGGTATCCTGAGGTGTCTGTGATGCATGCTAAGAGTGGAGCTGTTCCCTCTGCCTCCCTTACCTTTAGGGAAGCTACAAAGTGGCAGAAATTGTTCTGAAAACACAGACCATACTCAGAAATCCAATGCAATAAAAAAGACTGATCCCAAGATGACCCAGGGGTTAATGAATAGACCCATGACTTTATTTTTCTTTCTTTCTTTTTTCTTTTTTTTCTTCTTTTTTCTTTTTTTTTCACATAAATTTATTTTTCTTTAACAAATCTAGACCCGTGTTCCCGCCCATTCCCCCACCCCGCAAGAGCTCATGCATTCTGCCAAACATGCTTTTCATCTCTTTCTCAGTCTTTCTCAATATTCTCCATGAGGAAGTTGACTGTTTTGAGCAGAAGTTCACTGTTTCAGTCAGTTCTTTGATGCAGTATTTTCTGTTGTTGTTGTTGTTTCCAAAATGCATTATGTCCAACTGCTTTGTACAGAAGCTCAGGGGGCCCTACACAAGAAATACTTACAACTGGGTAATTGGCACTAGCATCCACAGATGAGGGATACCATTCGTCGTTTGTTTTTCTGGGACTGTGTTACTTCACTCAGCATGATGTCCTCTAGCTCCAGCCATTTTCCTGCAAAGCTCGTGATGTCGTCTTTCTTTACTGCTGCATAGAACTCCATTGTGTAGATGTACCACATTTTCTCTATCCATTCGTCAGTTGAGGGGCATTTAGGTTGGTTCCAGCTCTTTGCTATTGTGAAGAGAGCTGAAATAAACATGGCCGTGCATGTATCTCTGTGGTGGCGTAAGTCTTGAGGGTACATGCCCAGGAGTGGTATGGCTGGGTCGGGTGGCAAGTTCATTCCAAGTCTTCCAAGGGTTCTCCACACTGCTTTCCATAGTGGCTGTACGAGTTTACATTCCCACCAGCAGTGGATGAGTGTTCCCCTTTCCCCACAACCTCTCCAGCACTTGGTATCATTTGTTTTCTTGATCCTAGCCAGTCTTACTGGAGTAAGATGATATCTTAAAGTGGTTTTGATTTGCATTTCCTTAATGATTAGTGATGTTGAGCAGTTCTTGAGGTGTTTCTCAGACATCTCTAATTCCTCGCTTGTGAAGTCTCTGTTCAGTTCTTTGCTCCATCTATTGAGCGGGTCATTTGTTTTCTTTTTTCTTTGTTTTTTGAGTAGTTTATATATTCTGGAAATCAATGCTTTGTCAGATGTATCTGCAGTGAAGGTTTCCTCCCACTCTGTGGGATTTCTCTTCACTTCCTTGATTGTTTCTTTTGATGTACAGAAGCTTTTGAGTTTGATGAGGTCCCATTTGTCAATTGTCGACCTTAATTCTTGTGCAGCTGCTGTCTGATTTAGGAAGTCTTTTCCTACGCCTATGTCTTGTAGTCTGCTGCCAACTTTTTCTTCTATCACCTTCAGAGTTTGGGGTTTCACGTTGAGGTCTTTAATCCATCTGGAGTTGACTTTTGTACAGGGTGAGAGGTAGGGGTTTAATTTCATTCTTCTACAAGTGGTGATCCAGTTTTGCCAACACCACTTGCTGAAGATGCTGTCTTTTCTCCATTGTGGTTTCTTGGCCCCCTTGTCAAATATGAGATGGCTGAAATTGTATGTGCTCAGATTTGGATCTTCGGTTTTGTTCCATTGGTCAACAGGTCTGTTTTTGTGCCAGTACCAGGCTGTTTTTATGACTATAGCCCTGTAGTATAGTTTAAAATCTGGTATAGAGATCCCTCCTGTGTAGCTCTTTTCACTCAGGATTGATTTGGCTATTCGGGGTCTTTTGTTTTTCCAAATGAATTTAAGAACTTTTGTTTCCAAGCCTGTGAAGAAACTCTTGGGGATTTTGATTGGGATTGCATTAAATCTATACAAGAGTTTTGGTAAAATGGACATTTTTACAATGTTAATTTTCCCAATCCATGAGCATGGGAGGTTTTTCCATCTTCTGAGGTCTTCTTCAATTTCTTTCTTTAAGGGTTTAAAATTTTTGTTGTAGAGGTCTTTGGTGTCTTTGGTTAGGTTTGTTCCTAGGTATCTTATTGTTTTTGAGGCTATTGTGAGTGGGAAGGTCTCTTTGAATTCTTTCTCCAGTTGCTTGTTCTTGGTGTAAAGAAAGGCCATTGATTTTCTAAGGTTAATTTTGTATCCTGCCACTTTGCTGAAGCTGTTAATCGTTTCTAGGAGTTTTCTGGTGGAGTTTTTTGCATCCCTTAAGTAAACAATCATATCATCAGCAAATAGGGATAGTTTGACTTCCTCTTTTCCAATTAGTACTCCTTTAATATCCTTTTCTTGCCTTATTGCTCTAGCAAGTGTTTCAAGCACTATATTGAAGAGGAGTGGTGATAGGGGGCAGCCTTGCCGAGTTCCTACCTTTAAAGGGAATGTTTCTGTCATTTCCCCATTTAGGATGATATTGGCTGTGGGTTTCCTGTATATGGCTTTGATTACATTGAGGAATGATCCCTCCAATCCAATTCCTTCTAGGACTTTAAGCATGAAGGGATGCTGGATTTTGTCAAAGGCTTTTTCAGCATCAATTGAGATGATGGTGTGGTTTTTGTCTTTGATTCCGTTTATGTGTTTGATGATGTTTATTGATTTTCGTATGTTGAACCATCCCTGCATCTCTGGTATGAATCCAACTTGGTCATGATGGATGATCTTCTTGATGTGGGTCTGTATGCGATTTGCCAGTATTCTGTTTAGAATTTTGGCATCTGTGTTCATGAGGGAGATGGGTCTATAATTCTCCTTTTTGGTTGTATCTTTGCCTGGTTTTGGTAATAGAGTGATGTTGGCTTCATAGAAGGAATTTGGGAGAGTTCCCTCTGATTGTATACTTCTAAACAGTTTCAGAAATAATGGTTGTAGGTCTTTTTGAAATGTTTTATAGAATTCTGCTGTGAAACCGTCTGGGCCTGGGCTTTTTTTAGTTGGGAGGCTTCTTACTACATCCTCTATTTCTTCATATGTTATGGGTCTGTTTAAGCTGCTGGTCTCCTCTTGGCCAAGCTTTGGTGATTCCCAAGATTTCAGATATTCATCCATTTCTTCTAGATTTTCAAACTTGGTAGAATATAGGTTCTTGTAATATTCCCATATAATTTTCTTGATCTTTTCCTTGTCCGTTGTGATATTTCCCTTTTCATCACAGATTGTATTGATTTGGAGTTGTTCCTTCTTTCTTTTTGTTAACTGGGCTAGAGGTCTGTCTATCTTGTTTATTCTTTCAAAGAACCAACTTTTGGCTTCATTGATTTTTTGTATTGTTTTCTTTGTTTCTATTTCATTGATTTCTGCTCTGATTTTTGTTATTTCTTCCTGTCTGTTGCGTTTAGGGTTCATCTGTTGTTGCCTCTCAAGTGCTTTTAGCTGTAGTGTTAGATCATTCACTTGTGCTCTTTCTGTTTTTCTAATGTAGGCACCCAGGGCTATAAATTTCCCTCTTAGGACTGCTTTTAAGGTATCCCATAAGTTTTGTTGTGTTGTATTGTCATTGTCATTCAGTTCCAGGAATGTTTTTATTTCTTTCTTTATCTCTTCCTTGACCCATTCATTATTCAAGAGTGTGTTGTTTAGTCTCCATGTGTTCTTGTAGGCAGGAGGGCTTGTCCTGGTGTTGATGTTGAGCTTCATTGCACTGTGGTCTGACAGGATGCATGAAATTATTTCAATCTTTTTGTATTTGTAGAGGTTTCTTCTGTGTCCCAGGATGTGGTCGATTTTGGAGAATGTTCCGTGGGGTGCTGAGTAGAAAGTGTATTCTCTGGTATTAGGATGGAATGTTCGGTAGAGGTCTATGAGGTCCATTTGGTGTATCATATCGTTCAGTTCAGATGTCTCTCTGTTTATTTTTTGTCCTGTTGACCTATCCAAAGGACTCAGTGGGGTATTGAAATCTCCCACTATGAGTGTGCTGGGGTTAGTCTGTGACTTGTGGTCCTGGAGAATTGTCTTTATAAAGTTTGGTGCACCAGAATTTGGGGCATATATATTCATAATTGTGAAATCTTCTTGGTGGATTGTTCCTTTGATGAAAATGTAATGGCCTTCTTTGTCTCTTCTGATTTCTTTTACTTTGAAGTCTATTTTATCCGATATTAAAATAGCAACACCTGCTTTCTTTTTGGTACCATTTGCTTGGAATATTTTTTTCCATCCCTTCACTTTAAGGTGGTGCCTGTCCTTGAAGGTAAGATGTGTTTCTTGTAGACAGCATATCGATGGATTCTGTTTCCTAATCCAGTCTCCCAGTCTATGTCTTTTGATTGGGGAATTTAGTCCATTAATATTTAAGGTTATGACTGATAGGTTTGTGTTGCTTCCTTTTGCCTTATTATCCATTTGCGGTTTTGGTTTAGGTTTCTACTTCTGCAGTTATGCTTTTATTGATTTCTCTTTCTAGGTGCCTGGGGTTGGTTGCTCCTTTCTTCTGTTCTTTGAATTGCTTCAAGTATTCTCTGAAGGGTTGGTTTTCCGGACATGTATTCTTTCAAGTTGTTTATGTCATGGAAGGTTTTTCTCTCTCCTTCAACTATAATTGACATTTTTGCTGGGTATAGTAACCTGGGTTGGCATCTATTGTCCCTTAACACTGGGAATGCTTTGCTCCAGGTTCTTCTTGCTTTCATAGTTTGCATTGAGAAGTCAGTTGTAATTCTGATAGGTTTCCCCTTATAGGTCACTTGTTGTTTTTCTCTTGTCGCTTTAAGGATTTTGTCTTTGTTTTGGGTGTCTAGCATTTTAACTATGATGTGGCGTGGAGAATTTCTTTTCTGATCTTGTCTGTTTGGAGTTCTATGTGCTTCTTGTATTGGTATTGGTTTGTCCTTTTTTAGTTTGGGGAAGTTTTCATCTATTATTCTGTTGAAGATCTGATCAATACCTTTCTCTTGGGATTCTTCTCCTTCCTCTATTCCTATGATGCGGAGGTTTGATCTTTTCATAGTGTCCCACAGCTCCTGGTTGTTCCATTTTTGTGTATTTTTAAATTTTTCATAATCTTTCCTTGAGGTTTTTAGTTGTTCTGTGTTATCCTCCAGGTCTGATATTCTTTGTTCTGCTTCCTCCATTCTGCTTCTGAGGCTTTTTTCATTCCTTTCCTCTTGAATGGATGAGTGTTTGATTTCCTTTTTCATTTCCTCTTCTGATTTCTTTAGTGTTTCTATTTCTTTTTGGAGCTTCTCGATCTCTTTTTGTAGCTCTTTTGTTTGCTGGTTGGTTTCTTTTTCTTTTTCAGCATGGGATCTTTTCAGTGTTTCTACTTCCTTCCGGAGCTTGTCATTCTCTCTCTCTCTTGGTCCTTCTTGAGTTCCTCATTCTCTTTTCTTAGTTCTTTAATTTGTTCTTTATGATCTTGTAGTTCTTTAAATATGTTCCCAATTGTGTTTCTGATGTCTGTGTCCTGGGGCATCCCCAGAGGGATCCCACTGCAGGAGTCTTCCATAGGGTTGGTAAAGCTTGGCACGGGATTATCCTGCCCCTTTCCAGTGTTGTCTCTTCTTCGTGATCCTGGCATATGGGCTTCTCCTTGCCTGTATTCCAATGTGAGTCCTAAATGCCTCTTCACTGTGTTGAAGGATTGCTTTGCTTGCCTCCTTCAGATGCCTCTTTGTAATCCCAGTTGGGGGGGGCTCTTCAGCCTGTGCCTCGGTATCTTCCGCTGGGCTCAGGAGATCTCAGATCTCAAGAGTCACACAAGCCTACCTTTAATCCCAGCTGGGAGGATACCTCCGACCCCACAGCCACAAACGCCAATCAAGCCAAAGACAGGTGGACCAAGGGATCAACAATCAGCTCTGCTGAGGCACCCAGTTCCTACCTGTCTCCTGCTCTTCCTTCCGCTGGGCTCAAGAGATCTCCAGACTCATGACTTTAAAGATCCATCAAAACTATTCACACACTATTTTGCTATATCAAGAATATTACACACTGGGGACTGTAGAGATGGCCTAGCCATTAAGAACACTGGCTGCTCTTGCTCAAGACCTGGTTTCAAATCCTAGCATCCACATGACAACTAATGACCATCCATAAGTCCAGTTCCAGGGGATCCAATGCCCTCTTCTGTCCTCCTTTGGGTACTGCATGATATGGGTGCACTTACATGCAGGCATAACACTCAGACACATAAAATAAAAATAACTCAAAATAAAATTTAAAAATAGGGGCTGGCGAGATGGCTCAGCAGTTAAGAGCACCGACTGCTCTTGCAGGGGACCCGGGTTCAAGTCCCAGTACCCATATGGCAGCTAAGAAGTGTCTTTAACTCCAGTTCCAGGGGAGTCCAATACCCTCTTCTGACCTCTGCGGCATTGCACAACACGAGTCCACCAACCTACATGCAGATAGTACATTCATACACATAAAAAAATACATAAAATTTTTTAAAAATTAAAAAATAATACTACACATTTTAAACTTTTTAAGTTCATGATGAATAAAAGTAATTGGAAAATCTTTTACTGAAATACACAAATATGAATTTTAAAAGTTACTCAATCCACTCAGAACTGAATGGAAAGGATGGAAGACTATACTTAAGGACAATTTATAAGAGAAAAAGAAATAAAAATAGTAGAACCGTGGGGATTCGTGGGACCACACACACACACACACACACACACACACACACACACACACACAAACCCAGCAAAGTAGAAGAGAAAGACTAAAAAGGAGGAGGTACTAGGACCAAATGAAAACAGAATCAAGCATGGTGAATGCACCCAAGGCGTGTAACAAATAATTTTGCAAGGAAACCTATCAAAGGTTACAGAGGACTTCCCATCAGAAACATCAGATCACAGAAGGCAACGGAGCTTTATCTTTAGAGAACTAAAAGGGAAAAAAAAATCCCAGGAAGTTGAATCGTACACCCAGCTTACTTTTTTAAAAAAGTTCTGATTATTTATTTATAGGTATGTGCATCTTCACATGTGTGTGTTGCCCTCAGGAAGAAGGAAGAAGGAAGAAGAAGGAAGAGAAGGAAGAAGGAAGTCCCAGATCCCCTAGAGCTGGAGGTCCCGGCAGCTGAGAGCTGCCTGGCATGGGCGGTGCTAGGAACCAAATTCAGTTCCTCTGCAGGAGCAGCAACAGCTCTTAACTGCTGAGCCCTCTCTCCATCCTGAAAATGGATTTCCAAAAAATTTTAAGATTTTCAGAACTACAAAAGTTGAAAGAATTCATTACCCATTGCATCATAAGACATACTACCGGAGCCCTTTAGGCAGAAGGTCAGCAACACTATGTGGAAATCTGGACATACACAGAAGAATAAAACATACCAGAAAGAATACTATCATTTGGATCTGAAGTGCTCCCGACAGCTGGTGGGACTGAGCCTTCCTCTCTAGGGAGGCGCTGTAGGAGGTGGTAAGCCCTTGGAGATGACTGGTTTTCTCTACCACATGCTGCTGTCATGATGGACCTTGTCACAGGCCCAAAGTAACAGGACCAACTGATTATGGACCAAAATCTTGCAAAGTGTGAGTCAATATAAACCTTTTTTCTCCATAATTTAATGTTCTTAGCTATTTTGTTACAGGAATAAAAAGTGAATACAGTAATTATGTCAGTTAATAAAAAGACCCGTTTTTCTTTATTATTCATGCTGGTAGTTTTTTTGGTTTTTTTTTTTTTTGGTCTTTTTGAGACAGGGTCTCCCTGTAGCCCCAGCTGTCCTGGAACTCATTCTGTAGACCAGGCTGGCCTTGAACTGGCAAAGATCCGCCTGCCTCTGCCTCCCAAGTGCTAGGATTAAAGGCGTGCGCCACCACGCCCGGCTCATGCTGGTAGTTTTAACTGTCAACTTGACCCAACTTAGAGTCACCTGGGAAGAGAGTCACAAGGAGGAAATATGTAGATGAGGTATGCCTGGGAGCATATCTGTGGGCAATTGTCTTGATTGTTAATTGACATAGGAAGACCCAGTCCATGGTGAACCACACCATTCCCTAGACAAGGGATCCCGAGCTGAGTAAAAGAGGAGAAAGCTCACTTAGCACAAGCAAGCAGAGAGGACTGCATGCTCTTGACCACAGATGTGATGTGACCGGTTGCCTGAGTCCCAGCCTCGACTTCCCACCATGATGGATTATATCCTGGTATTGTAGGGTGAGACAAACACCTCTCACCTCGAAGATGCTTTTTGCCAGAGTATTTTACCACAGCAACAGGGATGAAATGAAAACATTATTTAAGCCTCCTTAAATGACAGTTGACTATTTAAAGCAAGAAATAAAAAATGAACCATGGTGCCAAGAAGAAACATGGAAATAAACATATGACAATGACAGTATGAAGGCTGGGAGGAAGGAAAAGTAATGCATTTTGCCAAGATTTTTACACTATACATTAATTGATGTCACACCACTGGAAGGTAGAAAGTGGTAAATTAAAGATGTTTACTTCAAATGATGTGCAACCTGTAAAAGCATGCGTATTTTCAGATTTTTATGCCTATTAAAATGATAGAAAAGACATGCAGTTACTTTTTAAAGGGAGGGGTTAAAGAGTCAGAAAAAGAAATTCAGTTCAAAAGGAGGCAGAGAGGAGAAAAGAATAACAAATTGAGCAGATATGAAACAAAGTGGTCCCTTTAAGGCCAGCCCAATTGATAAGGGCTGTCATATGTAAATAGTCTAAATACCTTTTACAATGCTGATTATTGGATGGGATAAAAGCAGAAGACTAAAACGGATACTATTTACAAAAAACTACACTTTTAAATATAGAGCCACACTAGATTAAAAGTGAAAGGAGGGGAGAAAAATGTGTCATACCAACATTCGTGAGAAGAAACCCAGGACGGCTTCATTAATGTCAAGTAGATTTCAAATTAAAGAGCATTACTGTAGTAAAGGGGATAATCCACTGGTGACAGAGGTGTCACATAAGCAGAAGAACACAGTAACTCCAAATACTCAGGAGGCAGGAGCAGAACGACGGAAAGTTCTTGGCCAACTTGAACTCACAGCAAGATCTCGCCTCAGAAACCAAAGGCTGGGGATGTGGCCTAGTGGTGGTAGATAGACAGCCTGCATAGGACACAGAGTGGTCCCGGATTCCAACCCCACCACCATACATAAAAACAAAATAACTACAAATACTTAGATACCTAATAACAGATCTTCACAACACACAAAGAAAGATTATAGACTTGCAAGGCGAATGGACAGTGACAGTCTGAGATTTCAGACAGAAAAATCAGGAAAGGTTCTAGAAAGCTTAAACAGCGCTATTAACCAGGTTGCTGTATTGTCACAAACACTACACTCAAAACCAGAAAACTACATGTTAGAACACACATGAATAAAAAAGCTTGACATTTTAGGTCATAAAACATTATCAATAAATGTAAAAGGATTTGGCCTTGAGAGCACATTTTGGCTCTTTGGGCCATGGGGCAGCTGAGTGCAACCCTTCTCTGAGTGGCTCACTGTGTGGTAGGCAGGCACCCTGCGTCTTAGTCTGGTACGCTTGCAGTCATCTGGCCCCTGACTACTACCAACAAGCATACTGCTCTGCGGTAGCTGCTTTGGCCACCTCAGGACCAGTTGTGGAATTAGGCCACTGTCTGCGATGAAAAACCATATTCCTTTCTGCAGTGTTGTTGGACACATTAATGGAGCTTCTGAAGGGCAGTGGAGCTGACTGGCAGGACCCAAATAGAACAGGTAAACTATAGAAAGCCACTCCTCCATCAAGGGGGAGTAACCTGGGTAAAGATGTATTAACTGACAACTGCGGAGCAGTTTACAAGAGCTCCCAAGTGTGTGTGTGTGTTGTGGGGGGGTAACCTCTCACTTCCGTTGGCATTTCTGAACTAAAGAATCACCGTTTCTTGTTAGTTTTATTTCATTTCCCAGTTTCACAGAGTCCCGAGGAGTTCAAGCAGAGGACGCTGAACCCACCTTCAGTTTCTTTACATCATCTCTGTATTCAACTTTTCAGGTCTTTTCATAATACTACTGAGTGTTTTTGAAGTAAACTAACATGGCTCAGATGAACCGCCCTGCTCCTATAGAAGTCACAGAAATCATGAGAGGCCTTATACACAATCCAACCAGTGCAACCTTAAAGTTATAGGGGAGTGTGATGGCTAGTTTTGTTACCTTGTCACAATTTAGAATCACCTAGAAAGAGTCTCAGTGGGATGGCCACATCAGATTGGCCTGACACACCTGGGGAGATTGCCTTAATTGGCATGAGAAGATCCAGCCTGAAAGTGGGTGGCGCCATTCCTTTGGCTGGGGCCCTGGACTGCACGGGAGGAGGCCGGCTGAGCACTCAGCAGGCACGCCTTCCTTTCTCTCTGCTCTTGACAAGCGATGGGATGTGACATCTGTCTGCCACTGTGACTTCCCCTACACTGATGGACTGTAACTTGGAATTGTGAGTTAAAATAAACCCTTTTGAGCTGGAGAGATGGCTTAGTGGTTAAGATCACTGGTTAAGTGATCCTCTTGCAGAGGACCTGGGTTCAATTCCTAGAACCTACATGGTGGCTAACAACCATCTATAACTCCAGTTCCAGGGGATCTGAGGCCCTCTTCTGACCTCCTCAGGCTTTGCATGACAGGGGTGTACTTACATACAGGCAATACACTTAATATACATAAAAATAAAATCTTTAAAAAGTAAAAAAATAAACCCTTTCTTTTTGTCAGGCTATTTTATCACAGCAACAGGAATGAAACAAGGAGTTAAAACAATGGTAAGAACCAGGCATGATGGGGCACACCTTTAATCTCAGCACCGGGGAAGGGGAGACAAGCCAGTCTCTGAGACTGAGGCCAGTCTGTTCTATATAGTGAGTTCCAGGCAGGCTGGGACTAGGGAGACCCTGTCAAAAACAAACCAACAAAAACAAACAAACAAAAACAAACAAACAAAATAAAAAATAACACTTTTGTTGGACAGATAATGCTTTCAGCAGCTAAGAGGCTGCTCTTACAGAGGACCTGGTTATGACTCCCAGCACCCACAGGGCAGCTAACAACCAGCTGTAACTCTGTTCCAGGGGATCCAATGCCCTCTTCTGACCTGCATGAGCATTGCATGTCATGGGTGCATTTACATGCATGCAGGCAATATACTCATACACATGAAATAAAAAATATTTTAAAAATGGTAAGATTATATAAATTTGACGTTGTTCTTGTGGAGAAAGAAGGCCCTCCTATTCTCCATTGACCTTCTGATAAGGGTGCACTAGCACCCAACCAGATCACTGATGACTGGTTAAGTCCATTGTATGTTGTCCACTGTGTTGCAGGCATCCAGAGAGGGCCAGTCCTTGCCCTAGATGACTTGAAGGTGGAATGAACCATAAAGCTGTAATACTATGGAGCTTTGAACAAAGCAACTTCATTACTTGGAGAAGCATCTTCCTAAAATGGAGATGCACTGCAAAGACTCCAACGACCATGGAAACTGTTATATTCAGTAGAACCAGATTCCTGATTCTATTGCCCTAGAAGTGGAACTTGAAACAGGACCTAATTTGTCGTACATAATTAGCCAACATATTGGCCTGGTGAACAAGCCTAATGAAGCTTCCACAGGAGTCCTGCAAAGCGATTTTTGCCAGCCACCAGCTTGACGGATTGCAGCCTCTGGGACTGAATTATGATCATCCTGTGTGGACACTATGCAGAGGATTCTTACAGTTCAGCATCTCAAATGTGCTTATTCTCAGTTCCAATTAGCCATTCCAAAGACCATGCAGTATTAAATACATTTTTATGCCAAAATCTTTATCAATATTTAAGAAATTTAGAAAGACTGAGTGCTAAAACCTCTGACACAACACTTGTGTACTTTTGTATCATAAGAACCCAAACTCCAGGCACTAAGAACACTGGATCTCGTGAATCTAGTCCCTCCAGTCGCTTCAGAGGTCATTTGCTGACTCATTTTCAGTTCCCCACATTCCCATTAGTACACGACAGGTTTGCTAAACCCCGTTGACTTTTTAATTTTTACTAAGTCTTACAGTGATTACTAATGACTCGCTATGTAGACAAGGCTGGCCTCAATCTTATAGAGATCTGCCTGTCTCTCCCTCCAGAGTGCTGGAATTAAAGGTGTCACCCACCATGCTTGGATATCTAATGTCTTTTTATATATCTGATTTTGTGCTGTTATGAGAAACCTCCATTTTGAAAAATCCACAGTTACAGAAGCACATCTTTGATAATGCCTCTTACCCCAACCCCCAAAGCCTTAAAGTTAATTTAATTTCGTGCTCTGAGTTATACCTTAACAGAGGGACTGAAAAAGGAATGGGTGGGGCTATAAAATATTTTGAAAAACATGCTTTATTCAGCTTGTGCAAACTGTGCAATATGTTCTTTTAAAAGCTAGAGATGCGCTGTAATAGCTAAGGAATTCTTGAAATTGGTTGGGTGTGGTGGTACACGCATTTGATGTCAGCACTTGGGAGGCAGACACAGGTGGACTGTGAGCTTGAGGCCAGTCTGATCTACATAGTAGATTCCAGTCAGCTAGGTAGGACTGTGTAGTGAGACCATGTCTGATCTACACAGTACATTCCAGTCAGCTAGGTAGGACTGTATAGTGAGACCATGTCTGATCTACATAGTAGATTCCAGTCAGCTAGGTAGGACTGTATAGTGAGACCATGTCTCAAAAAAAAAAAAAAAAAAAAAATCCTTAGCTAGGTGTGGTGGCCCATGCCTTTAATCCCAGTACTTGGGAGGCAGAGGCAGGCAGATCTCTGTGAGTTCAAGGCCAGCCTGGTCCACACAGTGAGTTCCAGGCCAGCTGGGACTACAGGGAGACCCTGTCTCAAAATAATAACAATAATAATAATTCTTTTAATTTTTAAAAATTATTTATTTTTTATGTGTATGAGTGTACTGTCTGCATGTAGGTTGGTGCACCCATGTTGTGCAATGCCGCAGAGGTCAGAAGAGGTCGTCACTGGAACTGGAGTTAAAGACGGTTCTTAGCCACCACGGTAGGTGCTGGGAATCGAACCCAGGTCCTCTGCAAGAGCAGTCAGCACTCTTAACCGCTGAGCCATCTCTCCAGCCCCAATAATAATAATTCTTAAAGTTTCTGAAATCTGTGTAATCTTTTTTCCAGTTCTACCAGAAGTTTGAGTGATTATTATTTCTGTTTATGTTTTTTTCCATTTTCTTATAACCTCTCTTGTAGAAAGGAAATGGATTTCTGCTAATAAATAGAGCTGACATCTACTATTTCATATGCCTTTGAGCTGTGTAATTAATACTTGGATTCATGCTAATTTGTTTTATTATATAATAAATAGAATGGTGATGTGTATTAATATTAGTTCAACCATACATATATGATCTATACACACACACATTGTTTGGTAATGTGTGGTTATAATTCGGTGGAAGAAATAATTTGTCAATGTTCATTGGCTTGTAAAAAAAATTAATGCAAGAGCTTAAACACCTAAATAAATAATGAAATGCATTTATCATAAAAAAGAGTTCAAGTGATATAAAGTATTTTCTCTGAGTACAATAGAACTGAAAAAGAAATCAATAACAGAATATTTGGGAAATGCCCAGATACCTAAAAATAAAATATAGTAGTCTCCCCTTGGGAAATCTGTCTTGAGATCTCAGTGGATGCATCAAACCATAGCTGGTACCAAATCCATGATTTTCCCAGGTATACCTATCTATGGGAGAGTTTAATCTGTAAACTAGGTACAGCACGTAACAACTGGTGAGCTCCATGTTAGGTGAGAGACCCTGCCTCAAAAAAACCCAAAACAAAACAGGTAGATGAAGCCAGCTGTGGTGGCCCACATCTTTATAACACCAGAATCTGGAGGCAAAAGCAGGTGGATCTCTGTGAAGTCGAGGCTAGCCTGGTCTACATTTCCACATAGTAAGTATCCAGATCAGCTGGGTCTACAGGGAAACCCTGTCTCAAAAAAATAATAATGACAAATAAAAGATGGAGTATAACAGAGAAAGATAGGAAGACATGGGAAGCCAACCTCTGTCCTCCACACACCAAGCACACCATACACATACAACTCACACTCACACAAGATTGATCATGCCATATTTGGGTGAAGATATGAAGCAAATGAAACTCTCATGCACTGCTCTTAGAAATGTAAAATTACAAAAATTCTTCTTGAAACATTCTGGCAGTTTCTTAAAAAGTTAAACATACGCCTACTGTATAGCCCAACCATTCCAACTTTTATGTGTTTACCCAAGAGGAATGGAAGCATATGTCTATGTCGAAATTTGTATACAAATGTTCCCGGCAGCTTTATTTGTGATAGCCACAAACTGAAACAACTTGAATGTCCATCAGTGTAGGAATGGCTGAATTGTGTAGGCTCTGCCATGGACCACTACTCAGCTATTAAAAAGCTGGGAGTATTGACCCACAGTAAAACCTGGGTGAATCCTAAAATAATTGTGCAGAAGGCAAGAAGCTATTCACACCTCACTCAGAAAAGTCCCTGTGACGTGGTTCTATTTATGTGAAATCCTAGCCTCTACAAAGTAATCTATGTGACAGAGGCTCTGCAAACTTTATTACACAAGCAATAAACAGGAGATCTTGTTAGGAAGGGCTGAAGTGCAGTGGTCCTCAAAGCGGGTAGCTGGGGCAACAGCATTGGCCCTTGAGAACTTGGGAGAAAAGCAAGTTTGGGAATCTGTAGGTGGTTAGCACTGATTATCTACTTGACAGGATCTAGACTCACCTACAAGCCAAACCTCCGGGCCTCTGTGTGAGGGAGTTTCTAGACTGGGTTAACTGAGAGGCAATGATCCACTCTGCTGGATAGCTTCAATTACCAACTTGACACACCTGTGAAGAGGGAACATCATTTGAGGAATTTCCCCCATGGTATTGGACTCTGGACATGTCTGTGAGATGTTTTCTTAATTGTGAATTGATGTGAAAGTGCCCAGCTCAATGTGGATGGTACCACCCCTTTGCAGGTGGTCCTGGGCTATATTAGAAAGTAGGCTGATGGTCTACAATGTGAATTCCAGGACATCTGGGGCTACAGGGAGACCCTGTCTCAAAAAGACAATAAAAAAAAAAAAAGTAGGCTGAGCCGGGCGTGGTGGCACACGCCTTTAATCCTAGCACTTGGGAGTCAGAGGCAGGCAGATCTTTGTGAGTTCAAGGCCAGCCTGGTCTACAGACTGAGTTCCAGGACAGCTGGGGCTACAAGGAGACCCTGTCTCGAAAAGACCAAAAAAAAAAAAAAAGAAAGTAGGCTGAGCTGGGCGTGGTGATGGTGCACACCTTTAATCTCAGCACTCGGGAGGCAGAGGCAGGCAGATCTCTGTGAGTTCAAGGCCAGCCTGGTCTACAGAGTGAGTTCCAGGCCGGCTGGGGCTACAGAGAGACCCTGTCTCAAAAAGATCAAAGAAAGAAAGTAGGCTGAGCACAGGCCAGAGGAGCAAGTCATTACTCTGTGTTCTCTGCTTCAGTTCCTGCCTCCAGGTTCCTGCCCTTGAGGATGAATTGTGATTGGGAAGTATAAGCCAAATAAACCCTTTTCCTTCCCAAGTCAGTTTTGGTCAGAGTGTTTTGTCACAGCAACAAAAAGCAAACCAAGACACCCAGCCTGACTATGGTGTAGGTAACAGCACTTGTTCTCTGCTTCCTGTACCCTGACACAGTGTGAGCAGCAGTCATCTCCTGCCGCATGACTTCCCACCATGATGGACTGTCCACTCAAACTGTGAGCCACTATCACTCTTTCCTTACGTTGCTTTGGTCAGGTATTTTGCCACAGCGGCTACAGACCACACCCTGACCTCTTGAATTGGTACTCCTGGTGGGTGGAGCCCCGCAAGTCCAGGTCAGACCATCCAGGTGATTCTGATGCATAAATATTTGAAAACTGCTGCCTTAGAGAAAGAAGACTGATGGAGCACAGCTGGTGAAAAACAGCTCAATTGTTAAAGGTCTCCTGTTCCCAGAGAAAACTGTGCAAACTTTAGGTAAAAAATGCCTAGTTACAGAACTATTTTATACCATGATGTGTTTATATCTTCAAAAGACTTCATTAGTTGTAATTTTTTTTTAAAGAAAGAAAATACCAGCCTAACTACACAAACGTAAAAGCTTTCTTGTTGACAAGGTACGATATACACAGCAGCACTGTAATCACAAGCTCCATTTTCAATGTTTATAATAAACATGTCACAACCTTCGTTTCTAAAACTCTCCTCAGCAAACTCCACGCTTAAATTAGAACGCATAAAACTACAGCTATTCCAAAAAAAAAAAAACCAACTACAGCTATTCTTAAATTTTGCAAATTTTAAATAATGTTTGTGAACATAACAAAATGATCAGGGAAACAACATAGCCACCAATTTATGGCAGCAAAACAAAAATCCCTCATGAAGTAGACTAATCTTATCGGTGATGATCCCGGAAAGTTTATGTCACCCTCTCCATTCACCTATTTCCAGTGGTCCAGCAGTACTGAGGGGGTCACTCTGGGGATTACTTTTACTAACTCTTCCACTTACCTAGAGACTTACGGTGTTTATGGTAGTGGCGATGGCTTTGCTATTGTTTGTTTGTTTTTTTACTGTTTTTCATTTTTGTGATTTTGAGGTAGGGTCTCATGTAACCCAGGCTAGCCTCAAACTTGCTATTTAGCCAACAATGATCTTGCATTCCCAATCCTCCTGCCTCTACCTCCAAAGTGCCAGGATTACAGGTGTGAGTGGTCTCTCCTAGCTCATACATCTCATTTACCTGATGTCTAAAAATAATGATTTTAAAGGATCTCTAGCTGAGTGTGTTGGCACACATGTGTAATCCCAACTCTTGAGAGGCAGAGTTGGGAAGATCTGGAGTTCCAAACCAGCCTGAGCTGTGTAGCAAGTTTGAGGCTATCCTGGGCTACAAGAGAAGTCCATCTCAAAACACCAATTTTTAAAAAATTTAATAAGTAAAATCAAATAAAAGATGTGTATAGCAATTAAATATTTAACAAAGGCCCAGCTATGGGTACGGATAACAAACACTCATGAGATACATTAAGTTGAATCACAAAGAAAGGTAGGAGGCTTGGCCTTCCAGAATACAATAAAAATGGGGGAGGGGATAAGAAAAAAAACCTGCCGGGCATGGTGGCGCATGCCTTTAATCCTAGCACTTGGGAGGCTGAGTTTGTGAGTTCAAGGCCAGCCTGGTCTACAGAGCAAGTTCCAGGACAGTTGGGACTATAGGGAGACCCTGTCTTGAAAAGACCAAAAAAAAGAAAGAAAAGAAAAAAAAACAACCTTAATGTTTTATACTAGAGGCTTCTTAAAGGTCATATAGAGAATGAAAAATATATAAAAATCAGTACCCATGAACAGGGCAGTTGAAAGCAAACAGGCTTGGAACACAACAAGTTACTTGGAACCATACAAACTCCCAGCCAAGACACCATGTTGCCTCATTTCATCACACACACTCTCTGAGAAGCTACACTCCACCTTCTGGGTCCACACCAGCCTTAAAAAAAGCCTTAACTTAGTGGACAGTCTCACTGATGTGTCCAGTCTGCAGCCCACTCACATGCATGGCCATGTATGGAGGGCAGTTACGTATGGAGATCAGCACAAAGACTGTAAACTTACTTAGAACATTTGGGTTTTTGCAATTCTAATGTTCAGTTCACAGTGTGAACTCTGTAGCTGACAGTGTCCTATAGCAATATCGCCCAAACTAACAAACATATGCTCTTGCTGTTTGTACGCTGCACATAGCTACAGTTTTACAGGGTGAGTGGCTTACAGTCTATTGTCCAAGCACAGGCAAACTGATACCATCAGACATTAGGTGGTGCTCATGGCAATAATATTTTAACCTACAGTTGCAAATGGTAGGTGTATTGCCAGGTCAAAAGTTTGGCCATCTCTGTGTGGCTGTCCTGCCTCTCAATGTGATCCAGGGCAGCACAGCATGGAGATACATCTTCAGGCCCTGCCTTAGCTCAGCTGAATCAGGCTCAGTATTTTAACACCATCTCTAGGAGATGTGAGACCTCACTAAGTCTGAGGAGAGCTGCCCAGGCCTGCTTTCGGTGTCTTGGCCCTATCCAGAGCCTCCCACTATGATTTGGACTTTATTTCTGGTATTTTGAACCAAGAGGCTCTCAGTGGCTCTGCTTTACCACCACAAGGAAGTTAGTGGTGACACTCACTCCAAATCACCCCAGACTGTCATAGCATTCGGGAAGAAGCGCCCGTAAATGACTGGATGTCCTTGCCGGGATCATGTCTTATTTTGGATAAGAAGGTGAAGGCAAGAGAGTTTCTCCCATTTATAGATTGAGAAAAGCCAGTCTAGTAAAAGCTGAGTGAATGATTTCACAGCAAAGCTTATTGTCAGCAAAGTACTTAACTAAAAGGTGTGCTTTTTATTTGTGTGTTACACAGTATTGTCTGGTATTCACTGGAAATCTTGCAAAGAGAAAAACTTCCATGGAAATTGGGAATCCATGGTTCTTTCAGTCTGATCTACAGAGAATATGGTACTCTTTTTTTTTTTTTATGTACAACTTATTTGGTTTAAAAAAATTGATTGTTTTTTGGGTTTCCTTTTTTATGTGTATTTGGTGTGTTTGTTCATGTGTATGCACGCAAGTGTGCGTGTGTGCAGGTGAAGGTCCAAAACTGACATCTTAAGCTGCCCTCTACTATTCTGCACCTTGTTCATTGAAGCAGGGTGTCTCAGCTGAAGCGAGACCTCACAGATACAGCAGTTTAGCTAGCCAGCTTGCTCTGGGGATCTCGCATCTACCTTCAGAGTGCTATGCGAGCTTGGCATTAACATGGGTTCTGGGGATATGAACTTTGGTCCTAAGGCTTGCATAGCAAGTGCGTTATCCACTGAGCTATCTCCCCAGATATGTTTTTTTGTTTTTTATTGGCATATGTTCACTGTACATAGGAAAGAGTCTCATAGGTACATTTTTTATATAAGCATATAATGTATATGATATATTAAATGTATATAGAGTACATAACATATAAATGCATCTAATTGCATACAAAATGTGTGTGTATAATGTACCTAATATCTAATATATTACACTATATATAATAATGTCGGGACTGGAGAGATAGCCTAGTGGTTAAGAGCACCGACGCTCTTGCAGAGGACCCGGGTTCGATCCCCAGCACCCACATGGCGGCTAAGAACCGTCTGTAACTCCAATTCCAGGAGAACTCCAGTTCCAGGGGAATCCAACACCCTCTTCTGACCTCTGCAGCATTGCACGACAGGGGTGCACAAACCTGTATGTGGAAAGTACATTCATACACATACAAAAATAAATGAAAAAATTTTAAAAGACCCCAAATAAACGAATAAATAAATAGTCTATAGTGTAACTTTGGCCAAGTCTCCCCCTCCCCACTGCCTCCTTTGCTCTCTCTCCTCTCCTTCCTCTAGCTAGGCTTGTCCTCTCAAGTTAGTCTTTTCATTCCTTTTTTTTTTTTTTTTTGGTCTTTTCGAGACAGAGTCTCCCTGTAGCCCCAGCTGTCCTGGAACTCACTCTGTAGACCAGGCTGGCCTTGAACTCACAAAGATCCGCCTGCCTCTGCCTCCCAAGTGCTAGGATTAAAGGTGTGCGCCACCACACCTGGCTCTTCATTCCATTTTAAGACAGGTTTTTCATTTAACAGCAGCAAATTAGGGTCAAGAGTCACATTCCCTAAGTCCCTCCTCCACTCATCTCTGTTCTTTGCCTACATATAGATATAGGTTTTGTTTTCCCTGTAGAATTCATATGGAAAATAAAGGCGATTGGGGAGATAGAATAGGGAAGGGTGGGATGGTGGATGAGCAAGGCATAATACGCATCTCTGAATGTGTCAAATGAAACTCCTGATTTTGCTTATTAACTAAAATATTACTATTATTGCACTTTGTTATACTATGCTTTGCAGGTAGTATCTTTTTAAAAATATATTTAAGAAGGGCTGGAGAGATGGCTCAGTAGTTAAGAGCACTGGCTGCTCTTGCAGAGGACCCGAGTTTGATTCTCAGCACCCACGTGGAGGCCTACAGCCATCCATAACTCCAGTTCCAGTGGAATCCAATACCCTCTTTTGACCTTTGTGAGCACTGCACAACACAGGTGCACTTACATACATGTAGGCAACATATACACATAAAATAAAAGTAATAAAATAAAAATACAATCATAAACCAGTAATGAATAAAATAATTTAAAAATATCTTTAAAATATATATTTAAGGTTTAAGGCATCTGTGGTGGTTTGAATGAGAGTGTCCCGCATGATCAAGTATTCAGACATTTTGTCCCCAGTCGGTGGCACTGTTTTGGGAGATCTTAGACAGTGTGGCCATGCTGGAGGAAGTATGTCATTGGGGGCAGGCTTGTGAGTTCAACAAGACTTGCCAGTCTCCAGTCTCTTTCTCTCTCTCTCTCTCTCTCTCTCTCTCTCTCTCTCTCTCTCTCTCTTTCTCTCTCGACTTCCTGTGCTCATTGGAGATGCGAACCTCGGCTTTCTGCTCCAGCCCTGGCCACCATGCCTCCTGCCACAATGGATTCTAATTCCCTGGAACCATCACTCGTAAGCTCAAATAAACTCTTCCTTTTATAAGTTCCCTTGGTCATGGTGGTTTTATCACAGCAACAGAAAGGTGACTAATACAGCATCTCTGCATAAGCAAGCCTATTGGAGCTGTTTTTCCAATAGCATGTCCCACTTTGTGACTGCCATGTTTGCATAATTCAAAGTTTGATTATCTGAAATGTTTTTATTGCTATTATCAATGACCAGGGATCTTTGATGTCATTATTGTTACTGTCACCATGGACTACACCTGTAATCCATAGATGGTACCTGTCTTCTACTGCTCTCCCAACCAACTCCTCTCTCTCCCTCTCTCTCTCTCTCCTTCTCTCTCTCTCTTCCCTATTTCCCAAGCTACAACACATTAAATTAGGCCAATTAATAACTCTACGAGAGCCAAGAAGTGTTCAAGTAAGTGGCGTGTGCCTTACTTTCAATCAAAAACTAGAAATGATTAAGGTCAGTCAGGAAGGCATATGGAAACACAGGCAGATCCAAAGCTGGGTTTCTTAATGTCAGATGTGAGGGCAAAAGGTAAGTTCTTGAAGGAAATTAGAAATGCTACTCCAGGGAACATGCTTGCTAAGAAAGCAAGACCGAGCCCACTAACTGGCAAAACAGACTTCAGTGCTGTCTTGAAGCCACTGCCACCCCAACCTTCACCAACCCTGATTTGTCAGCAGCTGTATCAAGGCCAGACTCTGCAGGAATAAAAGGATGATGACTCACCAAAGATTTTTTGGGGGGTGGGGGGAAGTGCATATACCTTCCTCTATCACTCTCCACCTTTTTTGTGGAAACAGGGTCTCACTATGTAGCCTTTGCTGTCCTGGAACTTGCTAGTAGACTAGGTTGGCCTGGAACTTACATAGATATACTTGCCTCTACCTCCCAAGTGCTGAGATTAAAAATGTATGCCACCATGGCTGGCTATGCCTGGGTTTTTATGTGGGTGATGCTGGGTATCAGAACTTGGGTCCTCATACTTATATAGCAAGTATTTTCCTCACTGAGTCATCTTCCCAGGCCCAATTGTTAGTATTCTGTAGCAATAGTTTTGGTGAATGCATTGTCAGCTTTCCATCACTGTGACAAAATACCTACAAAAACTAGGAGACAATTACTTGGGTTTTTAATTTCATAAGTTTGAGCCCATGGTCATGGAGCTCCATTGTTGCTGGGCCCTGGGTCTGTAGTAAGGCAGGGTGCGTCAGGAAGCGGGGTGGGGGTGGGGTGACAGACAGGGTCTGGTTAAGACATAACCCTCGGAGCTGGAGAGATGGCTCAGCAGTTAAGAGCACTCCTTGCTCTTATAGAGGACTGGCACCCCCATGGTGACTAACAACTGTCCATAACTTCACTTCCAGGGGATCCAACACCCTCTTGCTTCTGCAGGCAAAACACTCATACACATGAACAAAAAGATACAGCCCTCCAGGGCATGCGCCCAGTGATCCTCTTCCTTCCTTAATAGACCATTCTGCCAAGAATGGATTCATCCATTGGTGAAGCTACCACTTTTATAATCCAATCATCTCTCAATATCATCACCAGTTGGGGACTGCTTCATCTCTAAAGGATTTCCCATATCTAAGCCAGAACAGGTATATACATTGTTGTTTCTAGATATAATGCTAGTGCATATGAAATAGACTAAATAGATTACTGTACACTATACGCACACTTTTATGTGCATTGCAAAATGAAAGAAATTTGTGTGACTGGCTTTACTGAAATATTCTCTTGATTGCAGTGGTCTGGAACTGACCCACAATATTTCCAAGGTATGAGTGTTCCTAACAATTTCTGTGTGATGAAAAAAATCTACTAATTTGACAAGGAGGTGCTAAACTTTACTTTCTAGAACTTAAACAGAGGAAACTATCCAAGTAGTCTTAGTTGAGCGCTTTCTGAGTCTATCTTTAAAATGTTTCTGCTCCAGATTCTTCTAGAACAGGAAGTCTTCCAACCTAATTCCCTATAGCAAACTGTCCTCACTGCAAAGAACACAGAGAGAGAGAGAGAGAGAGAGAGAGAGAGAGAGAGAGAGAGAGCAATTATTCATCTCCAAGGCAAGTGCTTCTCAAATTTTGCTATAGGTTAGAATCTCCTGGGAAGTATTTAAAAACCCCCATAACCTGGCCAGATCCCACACTAAATATGCCAGGATCTCTGAGTGTGAGTGTGTGTGGGGGGGTATGTGTGTGTGTGTGTGTGTGGTGTGGTATGTGTGCAAGGAGACAGCACATGTTTTTAGGCTACCCAGATAACTTCAATGTGCACCCCAGAGTGAGAACCTGTGATGCCCATTCACCCTCATGATGATGCCCTGCTGCCTGTCCTCCCTGTGGGTCTACTCACTCACCATTTGTTCCATTTTTCCTATGTACCAGGCAGCAGAGTCTCAAGTGGTGTATTTTCATTCACATCCCAGAATACGCTCATCTAAAACAGCTGTTTCAATCAAGGATACACTCTTTGCAATATTCTTCTATTTAATAAAGAAATTCTTTCTCATCCGCTTCCCATTCCTTTCCATTAAGCCATAACCTACAACAGCAGAGGAATTACACTCGAGCCCTGGCTCTAAAGGACTGCTTTCATCTCAGGGAAGCATCCTTCCTTGATTCCATCCTTCTGCTCTGGCATGACATGTCTAATGTGTTAAACATGGTGCAGCTTTTCTTTGCTTTAAACAGTAAGGCGACACTTCAGCTGCAAATCCACTCTTTTAAAAACATCTTCAAAACACAGTCCACATGAAAACACAATAGTATTTTTTTATGAGCAGCTGAAGCTTATCAGAATGTTCTTCCCAAGCCAGAAAATTTGAAACCTTGGCATTTTCTGGGCTACTTCTTGGCCAAGACACGAAGCAACATTTTATTTTAATTATTCTTGAACTTCCTGAATCTTCATGGTTAGTGGATAAGGCATCTCTGTACACTGTGTATAACACAGTACAGAGAGAGTGCAGCGAATGTTTTTGCCAAAGAGGTATTAACTCATCCTTGCTCACAGCTCTCGTGTGTGAACTTCTAGAATATTTTCTAGACTGTCTTTTTTTTTAATTTAAATTTATTTATTTTCGTATGTGTATGAATGTACTGCCTGCATGCAGGTTTGTGCACCTGTGTCGTGCAATGCCGCGGATGTCAGAAGAGGGTCTAGGATTCCCCTGGAACTGGAGTTCTCCTGGAACTGGAGTTACAGACGGTTCTCAGCCACCATGTGGGTGCTGGGGATCGAACCCAGGTCCTCTGCAAGAGCAGTCGGCACTCTTAACCACTAGGCCATCTCTCCAGCCCCTAGACTGTCTTTTGACACACATAGCTTGCTGATTTGCTGACCCCACATCTGCACCATTGTTGGTTCTACTGTTTAGTGACTCCTCTTATCCAGCCAGACACATTCTAGATCTTTCTCTATTTAAATCACTCTCATTAGCTGACTTTTACCTATTCATAATATGGGTTTCCAAAAGAACCCTCCCACACACACAAAAATGGAATTGGAATCATAATTGATTTTCTGTTAACACTGGAAGATGTATGTATATGCCCACAGAAACACAGGTTGTCTGTCACAACCTGTTAGTGCAAAAGAATTAAAGTCATATATCCTACTCCATAAATCTGTTTAATGATAAAGGACCACATCATTAAAGACGAAGATTAAACCACTGTAAATCACAGCATGCTTGTTTGCTGCCCTTCTTGAATCTTCCCAGTACATTGGCAGACTTTACTAAGGTTAGAGACAAGCAGCCAAGTCTTCCAGGCATCTAATTCAACATGGACAGCCCTAAACACAGGTACCACTAAATGGATGCAGCACATCGTGGGGGGGGGGGGATGTGTGTATTTATAAATGTGTGCATGTATATGTGACAATAATAATCAAAGAAGAGGATGAGAAGTTGAGAGGGATGGGGAACAGCGTGGGAGAAGTCTGGGAGAGTGGGACGGATGGAGATAATGCAAAGATAGTGCGCATTATGAAATTCTCAAAAATTAAAAATTTAAGAATAAAAAAGGTGTGAGTTTTAATCTAGCAACACAACTTGACAGGCTTCTAACTTCATGTTAATAGTTGGTTTTCTTAAGAAAGAGAGAAAGAAAATTGTAATGGGTTTATGTGCTGGGATAGTCTCATCTATGAAGCATTTGCCCCTTGGGTGTAAGGGCTTGAGTTCAGATCCCTAGAAACCATGCAAAAGGTACCACAGCACAGTTTTACACATGATTACATGTCTGTAATCACAGTTCTGGAAGATAGAGACATTCTGATCCCAGGGACTTAGTGGCTAGCCTGTCTAGCCAATACATGAGTTCCAGGTTCAGTGAGAGGCCTTGTCTTCAGTGAGAGGGTGGAAAGCAGTAGAGGAAAAGACCTCATGTCAACTTCTTGTCTCTACACATCCAAGCAGGGGCACATGAACCTGACCATATGCATGCACACACAAACGCACACACATACACCAAATACACACATGCGAACACACACACAATTAGCAGTTTGTTAGAGAACAAACCACATGCATTACAAATTGGCTGACAAAGTAAAGCACTAAATGTCGAGTGCTGTAAATTATACAGAGATTTATAAGATGCCTCTGGGTTTAATGTGACCCCAGGAATGGGAGTGGAAATGTCCCAATTCACTGAGTCTTAATGTATGATTAGGGCTTGGAGAGCTAATGAGTAAGAGAGAATTCACAAGCCAGGTAAGAAGTGGAATAGAATATGTAGCGCGAAAGCCAAAAAGTAAAAAAGAAAAAAAAAAAAAGAGTTGGTTTTCTTATCTGTTAAAGTGCAGATGATAAAGCTTACTTCTCTGACTGTCATAAAGATTATACTAAGATATTCTGGGGATTTTATAGCACAGTACCTAGCTAGTAATAAGCACTTCTTGTTTTGGTTTCCGGTATGTTTTCTTTTTTGAATTGTAAATTAATATTAAAATGAATATCCCATTGGTGAAAATTAACCTTTATATATAGGCGAAAATGAAAGATGTTACATAGTAGATTGCATTTTTTTCCTTTATTTCATTCATCTACAAATAGTCTGTATTCTGATTTCATCTTTTAGTGTGTGTGTGAAGATCATAAAACATACACTTTGATTTCATCTTCTTTTAGTGTGTGAAGCTTATGAAACATACATTTATATCATTTTAGGGTAGAAAGGGTATTAGAACAGGTTTATTTAATCTAAGGGTTTCATGGTGTAAAAATAAATCAAGAGCTGGGTGTCATAGCTCTGGCCTTTAATCCCAGCACTTGGGAGATAGAGGCAGGCAGATCTCTATATGATCAAGACCAGCCTGGTCTGCACAGCCAGTTCCAGGTTACCTGGGACCTGGAAAAAAAAAAAAACCTAATTAAATAAAAATTAATTAATCAATTAACTTATTAATTAAGAAACATGGGGGAGTGACAGGCAGCCGCAAACATCTGTCAGTATCTTCAGAGCGCTATATGGGGCCCCAGGATCAGATAGGCCTGGGTTCAGATCCTGGGGTGCCACTAGTCCTAGCTTGTATCCTCAAATACTCAGTTTCTGTAACTATTCAAATCACTAAGATGCAGATTTTTTTTTTTTTTGGTCTTTTCAAGACAGGGTCTCCCTGTAGCCCCAGCTGTGCTGGAACTCACTCTGTAGACCAGGCTGGCCTTGAACTCACAAAGATCCACCTGCCTCTGCCTCCCAAGTGCTAGGATTAAAGGCGTGTGCCACCACGCCCGGCTAAGATGCAGATTTTAACAGGGTTGTGAAGATTAAAGCATTCAGAAAGCTGTGAGCAGCAGGGCCTGGGAGGAGGCTCCCTTGGTAAGGTGTCTGCCACTCGAGCAGGAGGACATGTGTTTGGGTCCCCAGACCCCCGGTAAGATGCTAAGCATGCCAGTACACCTCTCCCAAGCACTCGGTCTTGATGGCCAGCCAGTCTAGCCAATAGGCAAACTCCAGGCTCAGTAGGAGAGCCAGCCTCAAACAGTGAAATGGAAAGTAAGAGAAGACATCCATCATTGAATCCCAGTCTCTACAATACATTCACAAATATATGCACATACAGGGACACATGCACACACACACACACACACACACACAGAGAGAGAGAGAGAGAGAGAGAGAGAGAGAGAGAGAGTTAGCAGTGAAAATACATGAGTTATTCCAATTGCTTTCTGTTATTTATTATTTCTTGAGGTGAGGTCTTGCTCTGTAGCCCCGTTTGGTTTTGAACTCCCAGAGTCAAGCTATCCTTCTGCCTCAAATTCTGGAGTAGCTGGCACTATAAGCTAGTTCCAAAGGAATTTTAGAGACCCATACTTCCCAGGAGGAAGGGGAGTATTCATCATACTTGTCTTACAGATAAGAAGAGGGATTGGGCCGGGAGTAGTGGCACACACCTTTAATCCACCTGCAGAGGCAGGTGGATCTTTGTGAGTTCAAGGCCAGCCTCGTCTACAGAGAGAGTTCCAGGCCAGCTAGGACTAAAAGGGAGACCTTGTCTCAAAAATACCCCCCCCAAAAAAAGAAGAAGAAGAGAGATTGAGCAGAGTTTTCCTCTACAGTTCTCTGAAATGCAAAGACTGCCCTCTTCCCGGTTTAGCATTCTCTAGTGGCTTCCATCACTGGGAAATAATGAACATCAAATCCAAACTCCTTATCATGACATATCCCTGCACTATCTTTGGTTCCTCCCCAACTCCAACCTCAGTTCAAAGTTGGTTCCCCGTGATGCATATTGGAAACAACAACAACAACAACAACAACAGAAAGGACTACATCAAAGAACTGACTGAAACAGTGAACTTCTGCTCAAAACAGTCAACTTCCACATGGAGAATATTGAGAAAGACTGAGAAAGAAATGAAAAGAATGGCAGAATGCATGAGCTCTGGTGGGGTGGGGGTATGGGAGGGACACGGGTCTATATTTGATTAAAAAAATATATATAAATAAAATTAATTAAAAAAAATAAAAAAACAAAAAATAAAACAACAACAACAAAAAAGTTGATTCCCCTACAAAGCCTTTTTTGTAGAACCACAGGGTAGCTCTCCCTCCTCTGGGGTCCCCCTGCCTAGACACACTTCTTTTGTTTTGTATTGTTTTGTCTTTTTGAAAAAAGGTCTCCCTGTAGCCCCAGCTGTCCTGGAACTCACTCTGTAGACCAGGCTGGCCTTGAACTCACAAAGATCTGCCTGCCTCTGCCTCCCAAGTGCTAGGATTAAAGGTGTGGGCCACCATGCCCGGCTGATACACTTCTAACAAAGCACAAGTGGCACTTCTCAGAAGGTGATGGTTCATGTGTCTGATGTCATACTCTAAATTAAGAAGGACAATGATGCCCCTTTCATCTTTGTAGGTCTACCACCCATCAGAGCACTGGAAACATGGTGGATTCCATGAAATGCTGGCTGGCTAGATGAAAGGTTGGATGGATGGAGTGATTGGTGAACAAATGGATAGATGGACAAATGGATAAGTGGATAGATGGTGGGTAGATAGGTAGGTGGATGATGGTTGGATGGATGGATAGATGGATGGATGGATGGACTAATGGGCAATAGATGGATGGATGGACTGGATGGATGGATGGATGGATGGGTGGATGGATGGGTGGATATATGGTCCATAGTCTTGAAACAAGTAAGTAATAGAGCCAAACCAGATTGTTCATTTTCCATCTCCTCATTGTTCCTTTGCTATGGTAAGGATGACATCTAGAAAACACTGGTGAATCAGTCTGCACCCAGAATGGACTTGCCACACAGCCTTCAGCCATGTGTTTAAAAACAAACAAGAAGAAAACTATGTGTATCAATTTGGGTTCATATTTAATACTGGACTCTAAGATAACCGACTCAGGAAAAAGAAAAATCTATTAGATAACCCTGTGAAGTTCCTTGTGAAAAGTGCCTTAATCTAAAACTGTCACAATGCTAAATATAATTAGATAACAATAATAATACCATATACCACAGTTTATTACCATCCTTTCTTCCAAGGCTTTCAATTGGAACACAAAATGTGATTACTAATTAAATTAGACAACAGGAGGTATCATTTTCCAAATGGAACCCTAGTGACATAACTGAGTTACTGCAGCTTCTCAAATTCCTCAGCTGCCCAAGGAGGGTCATTTTCTTGGCTAGAGTCGACTCAGAAAAACAGGCCTGCAGAATACATTCGCTCTTTATTCAAAATGCAGTTCATTTATGTATTTTGTAGTCATAAGTGTGGCCGCTAAAAGGCTACAGAGACGTTACAGCTTAGTGATCTCCTCAAGGGACTTCATGTGCCCAGGTAGCTGGGGAGGCATACGGCCAGTAAGAAACCTTGCTGTGGTCTGGTCAAAACCCAAGGATCTTTAAAAAAAATTTTTTTTTTATTAATTTTATTTATTTCTGTATGTGTATGAATGTACTGTCTGCATGCAAGTTTGTGCACCCGTGTTGTGCAATGCCGCAGAGGTCAGAAGAGGGCATCGGATTCCCCTGGAACTGGAGTTTCAGACGGTTCTCGGCCGCCATGTGGGTGCTGGGGATCGAACCCTGGTCCTCTGTAAGAGCGGTCGGCGCTCTTAACCACTAGACCATCTCTCCAGCCCCAAAACCAAAAAAAGGATCTTAAGGGAGGAAATGAGCAAAGAGGAAAAATCTTGAGTCTTATATTGGAAGAGTTTAGCTGGACATTTTTGAGAAGGGTTTTAAAAGAGGAAGTTCACACTTACAATCCCAGCACTTAGTAGGCAGAGGTAGAAGGATTGCTATAAATTGAGGCCAGTCTGGAATACGTAGTGAGTTCCAGGGCAGCTTGGGCAACAGAGTGACAGCTGTCTCAAAAAAATAAAAATCCATCAATCCATCAATAAAGTGGAGATAGTGAAGTAGGAGGCTATTTCTACAAGCCTAAGAATATCCTGTTTTCTTTCCTTAAAAATGTTTTTAGTTGTATAGTATAATGAACCCAACTCTTTACTTGAGTTTTAATTGAAGCCCTTTCCAAATAATATTTTTGTAGCACTTTTGTTTTTATGCTGTAAATACATACCAAGACCTTAGGACATGCTAGGCAAGTGTTCTTCCGCTAAGCCACATCCCCACCTGCTGTCCCCAGATAGTGCTTTCAGATACATTAGGACAAGAAAACATTTTCTGTGGCCAAATAAAAATTTGGGAGAAAACAGTTTTAAAAAGTATTTATCATTTTTTAATTATTTTATGTATATGAGTATATTGCTCGCATGTATGTAAGGGCACCCATGTCACGCAATGCCCATAGAGGTCAGAAGAGGATGTTGAATTCCCTGGAACTGGAGTTATAGGTGGTTGTTAGCTGCCAGGTGAGTGTTGGGAACTGACAGCAGCTCCTCTGCAAAGAGTAGTCAGTGCTCTTAAGTGCTGAGCCATCTCTCCAGCCCCCCCAAAAAACAATTTTTTAATTATTATACTTTCTTTGTTTTGAGACAGGACCTCTCTTTAGTCCCACCTGGCCTGGAACTCGCTACATAGACTGGGCTGCCCTGGCTCTCCCAGAGACCCACCTGCCTCTGCTCCTGAGTGCTGGGACTAAAGATATGAGTCACCACACCTGACAAAATTTTTAATTATAATAACATTCAAATAAATTGTGTGTGTGCTGGAAGACACCACAGGTCTCTTAATATGGTGAATTCAAACATGTGGTTTGATAAAGTTTAGTTAATGCAACACTTCTAATGTCTTTAAGAACTTTTTTTTTTTGCCTAGCATTCTATAAAACACACAGAGCCAACACTGGACTAGTGGAATAATATATAAACCACCCCATCTTCTTATTTTTGAGGACTCTGTCACAATTTAAAAGTAAAAGGAAATTCCTCTAATGGAGAAATGAAGGCCTGGGGCAGTTCATGCCTAGAGCAGAGAGACTTTAAAATCATGTACACAGGGACTGGAGAGATGGCTCAGTGGTTAAGAACACTGCCTGCTCTTGCAGAGGTTCAGTTCTGGCACCCACATGGTGGTTCACAGGCATCTGTAATTCTAATTCCAGGGTATCCAACACCCTCTTCTGGCCTCCAGGGCCCCTGTACACCTATGTTACACATATATTTATACAGGCTCATACAAATACACATATATAAAAACTAAATCTTTAAAAGTTATGTGAACACAACATAGGGATTTGTTCATAACCTCCATTGTACGATGGATGCTGGCTTAAAGTTGCTTCATCAGCCTTGGTTTCCACATGCACCAAACGAGAGTGGCAGTAATTCCCCAGCCCTCTTGGAGTGAGTGAACTTATTGGGAAAAGCCAGTGTGGCATGAAACATTGCAGCAGTCTGGAGGGAATCCATGACAGTTAGTCTGCTGCACGTCCTGTTCTTACAGTAAAACAGAAATACATGCAACTTGGCCAAGTGGGAAAAGAAAAAGAAAAAAAAAAACCAAACACACTCCAAAATGGAAGAAAGGTTGTAAGAAAACTCCCCTCCAGCAGATTTCTAAGGAAATGAGTTTAATATGAAATTACAAAAACAGTGCCCTGGGCTGTTTGTACTTTTCCGTGAAATCTGATATCCAAATATCACAATGCACCCGCAGAAGAAAGAAAATGCAAAGAACAGCAAGACGCTTTTGAGTCATTTTCTGGCTCCGCCCCTTCCCATCACGTATAATGCAACGTCAGCACTAAATATGTGGCATATTTTTAGGATCTAGGAAAACTTGTGAGCAAATACATATGGCTAGACTCCAAGGCCAGGAAACAGTGATTGTGGTGCATGTAGTTAGATGAAGACCTGGTAACAGACAATGCACCAGCCAAGGAAATCAGTTTTTTACCACTGTCTAAAATATGTGCTTAGCACAAATCTAAAGCTCAAGCAAATCTCCATGATAGTTTCACAGACCCACTAAAAAATAATCTTGCATATAGAGTTGCCTGGGGTCCTAACACAATCAGTTGGAAAGGCAAAGAATGAGCTGGTTGACTTTGAAAATCAAATTTAGGTAGGCTAACGTGTCCAAAGACCACTGCGCACAGAAGTCTGCATGGAATATTTCTCCATATTAAGAGAGTCAGACAGGGTCTTGGAAAAAATTTTTTATTGTTGTGCAGAGATTTGATAGTAAGAAGGAAATGCCTAGTGTCTCCAACATGAAGAAACTGAATGAATGAATGAATGAACGAGCAAACAAATAACCAGGCAAAGTGGCCCGGTTACAGTGGTTGAGGATTGAAGGAGGTGTTCTAAGTCTCCAAAGTCCACCTCCTTGGAAGGCTGAGTACCTTGAACTGAAGGATTCAAGGATACAGGGAGGGCCTCAGAACAAAGTCCCTTTCTGACCTTCTGACCTTTCTCCAGTGCCAGGACAGGACAGGACAGGACAGGACAGGACAGGACAGAAGCTACCTACTCCTAGAGATTAGCATTCCTCTCTCCTAGAGCCAGCCATAAAACCTAGAAATAGTACTTCCAGGTTTTGTGTCAGAGACAGCCATAAAGAAATGTCCTGCCCTCCTTTGATTGATAGCTGTTCATGAGCACCTCATCCCAGAAGGGTCCTGCCCAGGACCAAGAGAGAGGAATGTGGCAGAGGCCAGAGAACCCGAGCGGCTTCCTTCCTGAGGCCGTCACCTGCCTGGCCGTGTTTCATGGCCTCTCAGCATAGAAACAGTTTTCCCCGGGTCTTTACATCTTCATTTCTGAAGGCGCCCATGCCACGAAGAACTTGGATTAAATCCACCTGCCAGGTTCTTCCCCTGTTATCTTGTCTTTCTGTTAGAGGAGCATAGACCACAATGCTTATCATACCTCTGCACTCCCCCATCGAGATTTTGGTTTGTACACAGTCACAGAAAGCTCACCATCTCCCCAGGCAGGTCTCTCCGTTGTGATACAACTCAATGGGTAACAATAGGTCACTTTCTGAGGTTTCAATTTATCAGCATGTTTTCTGATGGCAGGAAGAATGCAGGTGTTCCAGCATCAACAGCTGTCCTTTAGTAGATAAACTGTTATCTAATGGTCACTAACATTTCTCTGTTCCTCTTGTGTCTTATCAACTTATTTTATTGCTGGGCTATGGGGTTTGTGCTGGATAGTTTTTATGTCAACTTGACATACCTGGGTTGAGGGAGCCTCAGTTGGGGATTTGCCTCCATTGGACTGGCCTGTGGGCACACGTCCGTGGAGTATTTTCTTGATTGTTGAGTGATGTGGGAGGGCCCAGCCGATTGTGGGTGGTGCCACCCCCGAAGAGGTGGTTCTGTATAAGAAAGCAGGTTGAGCTTGGGCTGGAGAACAAGCCCGGAAGCAGCGTTCCTCCATGGCCTGTGCTCCAGCTCCTGCCTCCAGGTTTCTGTTCTGAGTTCCTACCTTGGGCTCCCTAAATGATGAACTGTGACCTGGGAGATGTCAGATGAATAAACCTTTCCTTCTCAAGTTGGTTTTGGTCAGTGTTTTGTCACAGAAGTTGAAAGGAAACTAGAAACAGTTCTCCCACCTTTAAAAGTGTAACTTCATGAAAGAATAGACCTTGCTTGTTCCCACATGGTATCTGTGCACATCTATAAAACAGGATGCATGAAATACTGTTGGATATAGTGATAGAACCCATGTTAGGGAGACAGGTGTTCCTTATTCCTCAGTGGACATTGAACCCCTAGTCCGGGTGGGACTATGGTTCAGTTAACTTGCCAGGAGTCCCTATTCACCCAGGACATAGCCATATATCCCTGAGCAAACTTTTTTTTATTGATTTGTAAAACTAGGCACTTGAGCTACAATCTTTGAGATTGTACTCTGCTGCATGAGTAATATCCTAAGGTTTGGGGAGAAAATAAAACCCCCAATACATGTATCCCCTTAATCAATGAAATTCAGAAGGAAACAGGTGCATTCTAAAATTGTTTTTACCAAGTTAGTCACGGCTTTGTCAAGTTAACTAGTTTTTTTTTTTTTTTTTGGTCTTTTCGAGACAGGGACTCCCTGTAGTCCTAGCTGTCCTGGAACTCGCTCTGTTGACCAGGCTGGCCTTGAACTCACAAAGATCCACCTGCCTCTGCCTCCCAAGTGCTAGGATTAAAGGCGTGAGCCACCACGCCTGGCAAGTTAACTAGTTTCTCTACCAAATCACAAACCATACTTTTCTGAATGTGACCCTTAGAGCAAGTGAGACTGATAAGAGCGGCTGGCATCCACTCACTCTGAAAGGCACGGCCTTCTCTCCTCTCCAGAGACTTTGCTGAAGCCAGTTACAAGATTTCTAATTTGAGATGCATGGGTCATTTCATTAAATGGCATTCTTGGGGGGTTTCCATCTTGCCTGCCACCAACGGGTTAACGTAGGAGATGCTCCTTTGTTTTACGAAGGGGCAAGGAGACACATTTAGCTGATACAGTCCATTATTCAAATTGCATTTCCGCAGTGGCAAATAACTCTAGCCATCTGACTCAGATCTTAGGCATCATCTTGCCTCGCTTCAACCCAAAGCTATTACATTAAGAGCAGAAACAAAACAACAGGGCTGACAGCACCGTGAACTCCCCCGGTAGATGGGAACTATCCATCCAGCTGCTGAAGTATTTAGCTACAAAAGAAGAAAAGACATTCTTTGATTGAAGGATAAGAGGAAGGCATTCACAGGCGCTTTTCAATCAGAGTTAGAGCGGGTACCTTGAAGGAATAACAGATCCGTCTACTTCAGGAAAGTACCAGCCAGCAAGTTCACCTGCTGAGGATGGAAAGTTTGGGGGCAAACGGGGTCACTCTGATGTGTTCCACAGTCAACGTGGCTGCTCAAGGTCAGCTTCCAGTCCCTGAGTGATAGTTTATAAGGGAAATGAAATTGGGCTTCCTTAGGCGCCGAGGCACACGAGACAGATGACTTCAGACTCAACAACAGCACTAAGTAATATTCAGACACTCCACATCTTTATGTAGAAGTCAATGAAATTAGTAGTAGGGCTCAGAAGCCAGAAACATGGTGCTGGGTTCTTAAAAACAATACGAAACAAAAACCCCCCGACTATTCTTTTCAGTTAAACCTGGCTCTGGTTCTCTGGGCTAGAATAGCAGTGTTAATAGATTCCGCCTCAACTAAAAGGGGAGCCGGTGGCAGAAAATCTATTCCTTCGGTAAGGTTGCTGGGCAACAAGCAAGCTTTTGGCATGTGGCTGATGTCTCTAGGCAGCCCGGACTACACAAAGTAAGCTCTTCCATCACTTGCAACTAACTTGATTTTGATGGATTAAAACCGAATCAAAATGTACTATAACTTGCTCCCTCCCAAATTCTGGAATAAGGGAGAGACAAAATATCCTGCAACCCAGCTGAAGATGAACTCATAAGAAACACTAGGATTCGCTGTGATCTATTCTATCGGATGATAAATCTACGATTCTGAGATCGGAATATATCCAAAAGTAATGGAGACAAATAAAACTAAAGAAAATACTTTAGCAAGCTGGGCATGGTGGTGCCTCCCTGCCACTCCAATATATAAAAGGCAGAGGCAGAAGGACTGTGAGTTCGAGGCCAGCCTGGTTTACATAGTGAGTTCCAGGCGAGCCAGGAATATGTAATATATAGCAAGATTCTCTCTTGGGGGAAAACGAAGCAAGCAGGGCTGGGAAAACAGCTGAGTGGTGGAGCACTTGTCCAACATATATGAAACCCCTAAGTTCAATTCTTAGCACCATGAAAAAGGAAGGAAGGGAAGGAGAGAGGGAGAGACGGGGGAGGAATGAAGGAAGGAAGGGTGAGAAGGGGAAGAATATTATAAAGAAGGAGCCATGGGGTCTGGGCCTATAGCTCAGGGCTGGAACACCTGCCTGGGATATGTAAGTTCTGAGTTCCATCTCCAACAATACACACAAATAAAGACGGAACTTCAATGTAATTAAGGAGTTTGGAATTCAAGTACATCTCTCTGCCTGGTACTGTTTGAATTGCACTTTTGTTTTCTGGTGCTAGGGGTGGAATTCAGAGCCCCTGAACATGCTAGGTAAGTACTCTACCTCTGATCTATACCTCCAGATATTTAAAAAAGTGATTTAAATTTTATGTGTATGACTGTATTGCCTGCATGTATGTAAGTGCTCCTGTGTTGTGCAATGCCTGTAGAAATCAGAAGAGGGCATTTGATTCATTGATGGTTGTTAACTGCTATGTGGGTGCTAGGAATTGAACCCAGGTCCTCTGCAAGAGCAGCCAGTGCTCTTAACCACTAAACCATCTCTCCAGTCCCTGCCCCTGGCTATTTTTTTTTTTTAACAACAGCTCATGTGGTAAACATCTGAGAGCAATATTAGTTAATAACCAGCAAGGGCTCTCCAGCCCCAAGCCCATACCTTAGGAATTCTAGAGAAAAGTAGACTGCACCAGGCTTTCCTAGTGTTAAGACATAAAGCAAAATGGCTGCTTCTCACTAACCTTCCTCAAAAGATTAGTTTGGCATGTCCTGTGTTCATTTATGAAAACTGCTTCCAAGATAGACAGACATACCAGACAAGACTCTGAAAATGATGTGGTTGACAGCTCAAAGTCACAACTGTCCTTTCTCAAGTCTCTGATATAAAGCAGGCCCACCTTCCAGGGCTTGGATGCCAGAAAACACACTCTTTGTTTGTTCTAAACTTTTCTTTCTCTTGAAAAAAAACATCTTTCCCAGCATGCATAATGTAAAGCCTCTTCGGCAAGCCGCATACACCTGCACTGACTGACACTTCCTCCTCTCATGCAATACGGAACCTGGGATCATTAGCAGGTCCGGGGACCACCAGATGGGAGACAGAGGGCACATGCAACCAGACAGGGGACACTAGCAATCCTACCAACACATCTGCCAGGGGTGTCAAATGAAACCCAATTGCACCTTGGCTCCCCCTAGCACAGAGGTTGTTCGCTTGTTCAGTAGAAACACGTGCACACTCCAGCCATGACATGTCTGTCCCCTTGGTGGCCTCACTCTGCTCTCATCCATTTTGGATCCATTACGCCTTCAGTCAGTTTCTGTGTTTTTGCAACACATTAAAATGCACTGCAGGAGCTAAAAGCAACCTTCTCTGGAACCATTAGGATGAGAAAATGCAACTTGATAGAAATTGATATATTATTACTGCTCCCTAACAAGACATATACCCCCAGGAAACAAACAGTTGTTAGTTTTAATATGAAAACGAGGTTCGGGGGTATTCCCATGAGCTTATAAAGGTGGCAGTACAGGTGCACTGCATTGCCAGGCTCCATAAATTCGTCACTTAAGGTCTAGCCCAAAAGCCACCCCCAAAATCTTTTGCTGGGCCCCCCCTTCTCTTTCACTCTATCTTTCTATCTCTGTCTCTCTGTCTCTATGTCTCTCTCTGTTACCTGTGGCTTTGTCTCTGCATGGAACATTTTCTGCTTTCTATTCAATTCTGCATATAACTAGTCTGTCTCCTACTAGGTATATGTACTCAGGTATGTGCAAGCTCTTGGCCTTTTTCAGAGAGTAGATTTTCAATGTTAGATGGTTGTAGCTTTCACAGAAGGAGAACAAAATAAATGGCAGACACTATAACCTCTAAAAAGCTAAAATGCTATTTGTTTCTTTTTGTTCATGGACAATATGGTATATCTGGCCAAATCATCAGCTCTTTTCCTTTCTATTACAGTACCTTTTGCTCTCTCTAAATAATCCTGAAAATGGTGTTTTGGTGTATTTGGTTTTTTTTTTTTATTTATTTTATTTTCATATGTGTATGAATGTACTGTCTGCATGTAGATCTGTGCACCTGTGTCATGCAATGCCACGGAGGTCAGAAGAGAGTGTTGGATTTCCCTGGAACTGGAGCTGAAGACAGTTTTTTCATCCACCACGTGGGTGCTGGGGATCGAACCTGGGACCTCTGCAAGAGCAGTCGGTGCTCTTAACTGCTAGGTCATCTCTCCAGCCCCTGTATTTGGTTTTTTAAATTGAGCTTTTGAATTTTGAGACAGGGTCTCATGTAAGCCCAGGTTACTCATGAATTGACCCTGTAGCCAAGGCTAGGCTTGAATTCCTCATCCTCCTGCCTCTGCTTCCAAGTGTTGACATTATGGGTATATGCCATCATGCCCAGCTGCCAAGAGTGCTTTTGTAGAGGAATTCATTCAGTGAGAGGCCACAAGAAAATGAAGAGTTAATGACCTCTTCCTAGAGGTTTCCTTTCTAAAAAAGATGGTTTATATTAAAAAGCAGAGAGATGGCCTAGCGGTTAAGAGCACCGACCACTCTTACAGAGGTCCCGGGTTTGATCCCCAGCACCCACATGGCGGCCGAGAACCATCTGAAACTCCAATTCCAGGAGAACTCCAGTTCCAGGGGAATCCGACACCCTCTTCTGACCTCCGTTTGCACAACATGGGTGCACAAACTTGCATGCAGACAGTACATTGATACACATACAGAAATAAATAAATGCCGGGCGTGGTGGTGCACGCCTTTAATCCTAGCACTTGGGAGGCAGAGGCACGCGGATCTCTGTGAGTTCAAGGCCACCCTGGTCTACAGAGTGAGTTCCAGGACAGCCAGAGCTACAGGGAGACCCTGTCTCAAAAAGACCAAAAAAAAAAAAAAAAAAGCAATTCTAATTTATTGCATAACTTTGCCTTACTGTAGATACATGTTTTAATATGTATATACACTTATGCATATCCATATATACATAATACACATATTGTCAATTGTTAGCCAAGTGAACATTCTCTTTGAGTTTCCAAAATTGTTTCTTTCGGGTACTTTGATAACTGCATTCAATTTGTTTCCTATCTAGAACACATTGCTATTTATGATTATTTGTTATTGCTTAGAGTGTCTCCATTTTATTTTATTTTATTTTATTTTATTTTATTTTATCCGTTTGAGTCAGGGTCTCCCTGTAGCCCCAGCTGTCCTAGAACTCACTATGCAGACCAGGCTGGCTTTGAACTCACAGAGATCTGCCTGCCTCAGCCTCCGGGGTACTGGGATCAAAGGTGTGCGCCACCATGCCCGCTAATGTCTCTCCCTTTTAAAAGACTGTGAGCTCTCCAACAGTAGAAACCATTTCCCTCCACACTCTACCATATCCAAGTCTGATGTAGATGAGACATCCAGTAAATATTTGTTCAGTGATCACTGCCTAAGTTAACTGACTAATGAATCAGTGCTGGATTGAAAATTGATCTTGATCGAAGGTTTTCAAAACATGGCTGGAGACTTCGGACTAAGCTACTGATCCTCCATAGATTTTGTTTCAGAGAAACAGTTGCCAACAGAGCGCGCTCTTTTCTTTCGGGGAAACTTCAAGTATTAGAAGCTAGCCTTTATCCCTAGGGAAGTGGGAGGTGGACAAGGAGCTGGCAAAGGGAATGTATTCTATCTTGTTCCAAGAGAACTTTCTAAATTGGATATACCTCATGCAGACAGTCACCATGGACCCTTGAGTTGAAGTTAAACATACAGGTGCGGGATCTGTTGATTTGTTGGGTTTTAGGGTTTTGTTTTTAATTTGGATTTATCACTTACATTTTACATGTATGAGTGTTTTGTGTAAGTGTACCACATGCTTGCAATGCCACAGAGGTCAGAAGAGGGCATTGGATCACCTGGAACTGGAGTTACAGATAGTTCTTAGCTCCATGTGGATGCTGGGACCTGAACTTGGGTCCTCTGCAATAGCAGCCAATGTTCTTAACTGCTGAGCTATCTCCCTGAGGCCTTTGTGAGACAGTGTATCATGTAGCCCAGGCTGGCCCGGTACTCCTGATCCTCATTGTCTCCACCTCCTAAGCTGGGATTTCTGGTTTATTCCACCACACCTGGCTTATGCACGTGTGCTTTAAAAAGTAAGTTTAGGTGGGCAGGAGACAGGGTTAAGGCACCTGCAGCCAAGCCTGCTGACCTGTGTTCAATCCCCAGGACCCCGATGAAAGAAAGGGAACCAACTCCTCCAAGTTACCCTCTGACTTCCATACATGTGCTGTGGCACCCCCCACATACACATACACATACATGTACACATGTATATATATACTCACAGAAGTGAATAAAACTCCTTTATTTTAGTAGCTTCTTCTTCTTTTTTTTTTTTTTTTTTTTTTGTCGTTTCAAGGCCGGGTCTCCCTTTATCCGGGCTGGCCTTGAACTCATACATCCACCTGCCGCTGCCTCCTGCCTGCCCGAGTACTGGATTTACAAGGCGTGCACCCACAAGCACCAGCTGAGAAGTATTAATTCTTTTTTTTTGTTTTTTCTTTTTGGTCGTTTCGAGACAGGTCTCCCTGTCAGTCCCCAGTCTGTCCTGGACCTCATTCTGTAGACGAGGCTGGCCTTGAACTCAACAAAGATCCTCCTGACCCTCTGCCTGCCCAAGTGCTGGATTAACAGGCGTGCGCCACCAGCCCGGTGGTAGCTTTTTTTTTTTTTATTTTTTTTTTATATATTTATTTTCTGTATGTGTATGAATGGTTTTTTTTTTTATTTCTCATGATTGTGCCACCCGTGTCATGCAATGCCGCGGAGGCAGGAAGAGGGTCTCGGATTCCCCTGGGAACGTGAGTTCTCCTGGAATTGGGAGTTACAGACGGTTCTTAGCCGCCATGGTGGCGCTGGGGTCACCCGGGTCCTCTGCAAGAGCTCGGTGCTCTTAAGACACTAGGCTATCTCTCCAGCTCTGCTTTATTCTTAAATATACAGACCCTTTCCCTCTTTACTTTTTTTCTTTTTTCCCTTTCTTTCTTTTTTCTTTCTTTGAGACAAGTTCACTATGTAGCCCTAGCTGGCCTGGAAACTCCTATATAGACCCCAGTTGGCCTGAAACTCACAGAGCATCTAACTGTTCTGCCTCCCAAGTATGAGATTAAAAGATGTGTACTACCACATCCAGCCAAGTGTACATATTTTCTTCTAGAATGGTCTCTGTCCTTTATAGTCCTAAGATTTTTTTCTCCTACCTTATTTCAAATACTTTCCTTATTATTCTTCACACATATGTTTATACTTGGCAAAATATATGTTCTGATTTTATATTCAGAAAAAAGGCATTATGAATACATGCAGGTATACAACTAGGCACTATATGGACATAAAGATGCAGGTGTAACATTACAGCATCACATTCATTTACTCATTTTACTATAACAAAGCAATAGAGACAGGCAAAATCAAAGCAGTAGATAATTTTAAAAATTATTCATATTTGACTCTGAGACACCAACAGTTTATTTAAATAGTAGACTTACTTCCTTTCTGTTTTAAATTCTATTTAGCTTCAGCTATTAAGACTAATTTATGTTTCAAAGGCATGTGCTAACTGATCACAGCAGGGGATAATGTTAATGGTCAAAAGTTATTCTGTAATTTAAAAGCCTAATGTAAATGTACATCTAACTACCATAACTATCATGATTTGTCTTTCAATTTATTCTATATATATATATATATATACATGTATATTACATAAACTATGTAGTCTAACATACTAGTGTATAAATTTCTGACCACACCCCAATATTGCTCAGTGGCAAAGTTTTCAAAGTGAAAATATCAGAACAGTGTTTGTTGTTTGGTTTGGGTTTTTTTTTTTTTTTTTGAGTGAAGGCCTAAGTCTGTGGCCTGAACTAGCCTTGAATTCATAGTGATTTTCCTGCCCTCAGCCTCCAGAGCGCTGAGACTACAGGCATGAGCCACTAGGCTCAGATTTTTTTCTTTTTACTCTTTCTTTTCTTTTCTCTCATTTTTTCAAGGCAGGGTCTTTCTATGTAGCACCGGGTGGCCTAGAACTCACCATGTAACCCAGGTAGGTGTCATACTTGGAGCAATTCTCCTGCCTCTGCCTCCTGAGTGCTGAGATTAAAGTTCTGTTCTACTACATCTGGTTTATATGCTGCTGTGCATTGAACCTAGGGCTTTGTGCATGTTAAGTAAGCACTTTACCACCTGAGCTACATCTGCAGCCCCTGGTGTATATATGTATTTTTATGATAAATATATTATATCCAAAAGACTGTCAATCTTAAATTCTATTGATTTTTTTTAAGTTTACATTAAAGCTCTTTGTTTTATGAAATTATAATGATGACAAATGGTCATTTTTAAGACTTGGGGTTTGTGGGTTTTGTTGTTTTAGCTGAGGTCTCAGGAAACCCAGTTGGGCCTCACATTTGCTTTGTAACTCCTAGTCCACCTGCCTCCACCTAAGGGGCTTTAGCCCAGGGCTTCATGCATGCCAGGCAAGCACTCTACCGGCTAAACCATATCTCTGACCCTCAGCGGTCTTATTAAAAAAAAAAAAGTAGAAATTTATTTTTGAAATTTTACTGACACCTATAAAACCTAAAGTTCGGACAGGGGCTAACTAACGCAACATGAACACCAGTGTAACTACTTCAATCTGAGAAAGAAGGTAAGGCTCTTTCCCAGGTGATGCAGGAACACCCAACTTGAGCTCTCTGTTCCCCCAACATCTATTGGCTTAGAAGTCTCCTCACTTTGTTTCTCCACAACCCCAGGAGAAACACCATAGTAGAAGCAACCAAAGCTTACAGGAGCACACGACTGGGACAGAAGGAAGAACAGAAGCCAATTTGTTCCAGGCAGAGAGACTTCAAAGTCCCCTCTCTGATGGCTCAAACATCCATAACAGAATTGGTATTTCTTTCTGGAGTAGAGGCATGGCAGAGTCACACAGACTCACTTCCAGAGGCCAGTGCTCATCTCAGAGGCTGCAGCCCAGGCAGGCTAAATGCCTTTTGATCTGGGTGGAAATAGAGTGTCATAAATACACTTGTATTAAGCTATCGCCGGCCTGCCTGAGGGCATCGGTCTGGACTGTGGGGATGAGAGTTTCAGAAGGCCCAGTTCCCAGTCTTCAGGCTGTTGCATTTTTCTCTGGCAGACTGGCTAATGTTCCTAGTGTGGAATGCACCAAGGCGATGCATGCCCTAGAGCCACAGGGAACACACCAGCATCCCAAGGCAGGATGCCAGCCTGTGTCTCTATCCTCAAGTACAAGAGTCCCTGGATATCACGTTCAGCCCAGGGGTATTTACAGACCACCTCTGAGTGCCAAGCACCATGCTAGCAGGTAGAAAGCAAGCACGGCAGTTGGGCCGTCGAAATGCTGCCATTCCCTGCCCATGTCTGGGGTAAATGGAATCCTTCCAAAAGACTCCCTGGTCTTGCCCTCCTAGATGTGACAGCACAGGCCTTTGTTTCCAAAATCAAGTTTTGTAAAACCTTGTACGGCCGGGAGTCATTCCGTGTGAAAGAATGCTCAGTCAACAGTAAGCATTCCAACAGCTCTCTAGTATTTCCCTATTTTCTGGACAATTTACTAAAAATTCTCTACTCATTTGTTACAGGTGGAAGGCATCTGCTATGCCAAACTGGAGAGAGGAGAGAGAGAAAGAGAGAGAGGGAGCCATCCCTAGTGAACAGCTGCAATGCACTACACCTGTATGACTTGTCACCAAAAGACATTAAAAGATGGATGACCAGGGATGGGGACAAAGCTGCTCATCATATTTGTCACCAGCTCAGACCATGAGTCATAATCCCTCCAAAATTAAGAACTCCTGAGATCTTAGGTAACCTCCCTGCAAACACAGAGATGGTACCATTAAGGCCACTGTTCTGCCAGGTGGAAACAATATTTCTCTCTCTCTCTCTCCTCTCTCTCTGTCTCCCCTCCACCCCCCGCCCACATGCACGTATGTGTCTAGTGCTAAGGACTGAACCTGGGACCTTTACCACTGAGTTCTACCACTGAGCTACTCCCCTCCCTCTCCTGCTTTTCATTTCATTACTAGCTATCTATGATTCAAAACATTATGCAGTCACTGTAAGGCCAAAAGAGAGGGACCCTATGCTGAGGGGAGCGGGGTGGGCCTACAAGCTGGAGCATGGCGCTTTGCAGTGTAGCTCTAGTCTTCTAGGTTTCTTGGGAACAATAGAGGAACCCGCATTCGAATGTTTCTGGCAGGCCTTAAAAGGAAGAGACCCCATCAGAGAGCAGAGACCTTACAACATCTTATCAGCCTTTGAAGTTATGCACAATGACATCCTTTGGTTTCTTGCCCAGGGCAGAGGTTTAAGCTTTAAAACTCCATTTACTTACCAAGAAATGTAGAAATATATTTTTTCTACAACACAAGGCAGAAGAGCTGATTTTTTTAAAAATAGCAAATGATAAGAAGATGAGTTGTCAGAAAACATCCTTTACGCAGGACACCCCACTGTGCCAAGGGGATCAAGAGCTATAGGTCTAAATTTCCAGGGCTAATTCCTTTTCATTTTCAGTCCTCTGCAGGTCTAGATCAGTTTGAAGGGACCAAGGCAGAGACACAGAAGCAGAGAAGCAGATGAGGCCCAGGAGCTCCCCTCCTCCTCTAACTCTGCCCTGCTCCAACCCGTCCTGTCACCCCTGTCCTTCCTATGGAGATTGCCCACCAGCACCCATCCTTTCTACTAACACCTGCACTATCAACATCTGTTCTTCCAACTAACACGTGCCCTATCTAGCAATATCTGTCCTTATTTCCAAGATTGTCCTACTAAATCTTGTCCTTTTTACTAACACTTGTCCTTCTTACTGACTTCCAACACTTGTCCTACCAACCCCTTTCCTTCCTATTAACACCTGTCCTTCCTAAAATCTGCCTGCCTACCAACACCCCTGCTTCTAGCAATACTTGTTTTGTCAATAGCTTTTCTTCTCTGCCAACATCTGTCCTTCCTATCAATACCTCTGATAGCAACCCCTCTTCTTCCTATAACACCTGTCCTTCCCAACATCTATCCTATCAATATCTGTCCTTCCTACCATCACCTATCCTGCCGATACCATGATGTCTCTACAATTTACTTCACATTCTCCACAGGATGCACCACACTCAGGTCCTTCCACTCTTGTCCTCAAGTGGGAATCCATGGCGCTGGTGTCATTTGCCACAGGTGGGACATAAGTGGCGTTAGGCCAGAAATACCCCCCCCCCCGAGTTCTCCAGACCATCCCACATGTGCTTATTCCTGTGCCATCTCCAGATGACCCAGAGCGGACTATACAACTGTTGCTCACGACATTTAAGTTACGCCTATTCCCAACATTTTCTCTTTTCTTTTCTAAATACTGGTTCATCTAGGGTGTTCTAGTTTGTCTTTCAATTGGTGTGACAAAACACTCTGACAAAAACCAACTTGGGGAGGAAAGGGTTTATTTGGCTCACATCTCCTGGGTCACAGTTCATCACTGAGGAAGCCCAACATAGGAACTCAGGGCAGGAACCTGGAGGCAGGAGCTGAGGCACAGGCCACAGGGGAATGCTTCTTACTGGCTTGCTCCCCTGGCCCATGCCCAGCCTGCTTTCTTATACTGTACATAACAACCCGCCCAGGGGTGGCACTGCCCACAGTGAGCCGGGCTCTCCCACATCACTCAACAATCAAGACAATACTCCACAGACATGGACACAGGCCAGTCCAATGGAGCCAATTCCCCAATTGGGGCTCCCTCAACCCAGGTGTGTCAAAGTTGACACTAAAGCTCTCCAGCACATAGGGGTACAATTTTTTTTTTTTTTGGTCTTTTCGAGACAGGGTCTCCCTGTAGCACCAGCTGTCCTGGAACTCACTCTGTAGACCACCTGCCTCTGCCTCCTAAGTGCTTGGATTAAAGGCGCCACCACGCCCGGCAGGGGTACATTTTTTTAGGATCCACCCCCACCATGAGACACTGGGAGGTGTAACAGTAACAGTCACCTGAGGAAAAGGAAGACTATTCTCCACTGTCATTTTCATAACTTAGCCATTTCCATAAAATTACTGAAGCAGAGCCAGCCATTTGAAAGAAAACAGAAGGAAATCTGTTGCCTTGAGATTCACCTGAACATCAGAGAACTACTTACCATTGCTTCTCTGGTGCATGATGTTAGGCAAGACCTCAGGCTAATCATTGTAAAGGGTACCTGAGAAACCGCTGGGGCTGGGGCTGGGGCTGGGGCTAGGCAACAGAGTGTTTGCCTAATGTGTGCAAGGTCCTGGGTTTGATCTCCAGCATCTCACAAAAAGAGTTGAAATTCCTCAGGAACATGCGCTTGGTTATTTTGTGATTTGCATAGGTAACGCTGTCTGCAAGCCAACATTTGTGGAAATATTAGTTAAACTCAGTCCCTACCAGTAAACACACTGCATTGTTCATGTGTGTTACAGTTTTGTGTATTCTCTTTGACTTCCAGGTATGAATAATGTATACATAAGCCGAATCCCATTCAAACAACTGATGTGAGTTCACAATGGAAATGCACACATGACCCTTGGTATAACTCAGCCTTTCACTCTAAACTGTGTATACAGACACTAAAGCTCTCTACTGGGGCCTGGAGGGCATTTCTATGGAAGCTGGAGAAAATTCTCTTAATACAAGGTAATGTTGAGTCAACACGGAGGGGTGTTTTCAAATAGCCCATTTGGCATTTGTTCATGAAGGGCCCCTGCATTTGGAAATCTTTAGGAAACCACGTCTAGTCTGGGGTTCAGAAGGTACTGCATTTGGTTTTTGTAGCAAAAAGGTCATGCGGGTCCCCCCAAAAGACCATATGGAAAGAAAACTATCAAATAGTGTTTGTGGGTTAATTCAGTTAAAAGATAAACCTAATGAAAATAGGCCTTTGCTTGAATAATATGAAAGGACAGACAAAAGTAAATTTAGAAAGCAAAACTCAGGAGGGAACATGACCAAATACTAAGTTTTCATTTCTGAAGGAGCAGGAAGGCAGGACTTGAGTCACTTCTCACGATGTTCAATACCCCAATTAGACAACTCAGCCCCTGTGCAGCTACCTAATTACCAGGGAGATTAAGACCCTGGGCGGCAGCCCACAGTACCTTCCCAGCCAGCTGGGGACTCATTGGCAAGTCAGGGGGTGTGAACATCTCCGTTAGTCTCAATGCTCACAACTTTTCAAGGGTTACTCCGATCTCAGAAATAAAGATTGGCAGATCAAGGGGAAAGACAGACAGGCTCACTTGGTTCATTAGAACGGTGGGAATAAAACCACTTTCTACCATTGTGAGGAGTCAACTCAAGTTAGGTTTGCAGAGCCCACATGGAAAAGCAAATACTTAAACAAATGAAAAGGCAGATGAAAGTCACTTGGTGGAAGAGGCAGAGAGACGGAAAGTTCTCTTTAATTAAGCCACTTTCTTCCTTTCCTTTTGATTCATTTATTGAATAAAAAATGTGTGCACATTTGTGGGTGGGTAGGTGTAGGCAGGTGGGGGGGTATGCATGCATGTGTGTGGAGGCATGTCCAGGGTAGAGGACAAACTTGGCTGTTGTTCTTTTTTTTATGTTTTTGAGACAAGATGTCCCTTGTAGCCTCGGCTGGCCTGAAACTCACTGCATAGACCAGGCTGGCCTTGAACTCACAGAGATCTGCCTACCTTTGCCTCCCAAGAGCTGGGATTAAAGGTGTGCACTACCAGTCCTAACAAGGTGGTGTTCTTTGGGGTGGTATTCACCTTGCTTTTAAGATAGGGTCTTTCACTAGCCTGGAGCTCACCGAGTAGGCCAGGTTAGCCAGCAAGCCCTGGAATCCACCTGCCTTTGCCTCCATAACACACACACACACACACACATACACACACACACACACACACACACACACACACACACACACATGGTCTCACTATGTAGCTCTGGGAGGCCTTGAACTCACTACATAGATGAACCTGACTTGGAATTCATCTCCCAGAGATCTGCCTCCACAGTACTTTTTTTTAAACATGGGTTCTGGGATCACAGTCCCCGATGCTGGCAGCTACTTTATCCACTGAGCCACCTCCTCAGCCCCTTGCCTTTCTATTTTATCCTGCTGCAGTGGGAGAAAAGGAGAGTTGGCATTTCGTCAGTGTTTTTTGTTGTTGTTCACTTGCTGTTTGTTCTGAATGTTTGTTCTGCTTCAAATCAAAAGATAAAATTGATTCTAATTACATAGGGTAAAAAGTTGAAAAGTTCAAAAGATGTGGAAAGTAAGCTTGTCATCGACTGGAGTTCCGCTCCTCACTAAGACTAAATAAGGATCAACAAACACCGAGAGAGAGAGAGAGAGAGAGAGAGAGAGAGAGAGAGAGAGAGAGAGAGAGAGAGAACACTATCTAAATCTAGAATACCCTTTCAGACATAGCTAAGTAACTACCAGCATTTCTTATTTTAAAAAAAAATCATTTTGGGGCCAGGTGTGGTGGCGCATGCCTTTAATTCTAGCACTCTGGAGGCAGAGGCAGAGGCAGAGACAAGCTGATCTCTGTGAGCTAGAGGACTGGTCTACATAGCTAGTTCCAGGCTGGCTGGGACTGCATGGAGACCCTGTCTCAATAAAACAACCCCTGCAAAGTTTTGGGGACAGTGAAATGGCTCAGTAGGTAGAGATGCTTGTCACCACACCTGACAGCCCAAGTTCAATCCCCAGGACCCACACGATAGAAGGAGAGAACCAACTCCCAGAAGTCCCCTGAGCTCCATAATGCACCCACATGCATAACACAAAAGAAGTAAATACATGTAGAGTAATATGCTTCCTTGCACACTCTTCCACGTTCTGTTTCTCAGTGTGCTGTGGAGACCGTTCCGCATCAACATTCACAGAGTGCCACGTTCTGAACGAGCACAAAGTCAACTGTAGGATAAGCTCAGAGAAACAGAAGGGCTTGGCCAAAGACACATGTATTTTCTCTTTCATCTAGTCTTGTCAATGTGGTCTTCATGGTCACTGTGGCCACTGCACTTCTCACCAAGATCTAGAGTCTGCTTCTTGCTGCAGTCAGCAGAGCACTTGCAACGATTTTGAACATCACCAATCTGATAGGTAGAAATGTCTTTCATTTCTCCCATTAGCAGCAATAGTGAACAACTTTCATGTGCTTAAGATGAGCTTTTGACATCTTTTTCTACAAATGTATGGTTCTAGTTTAGGTGAGTTTCTGCTTCCTTTTCTCGAATATCTGAGGACTAAAACCAGGGCTGCACACATGTTGGGTAAGTGCTCCACCACTGAGCTGAGCTATATCACAGTCCTGTGTATGTTTGTGTGCGTGTGTGTGTGTGTGTGTGTACACGTGTGTGCGTACATGTGTGCATGTTCGTGTGTATGCATGCTTGTGTGTATGCGGGTGAATGTGTATGTATACGCACTCATCTGTATGTGGAGGCCAGAGAATAAGCCTGATATCATTGTCCCGTCCAGTAGTTTTTTGATTGAAACCTGGTCTTTTCACCTCTGCAGCACTGGAATTACAAGCATGCACCATGACTAACACAAGCTTTTTTTTTTTTAACTTGGGGTCTGGGAACAGAACTCAGGTCTGCAAGCACTTTACAGATGAGCTTACTCTCCAGTCCCTTTTAAAATTCTTTTTCTTAAATATTTTATTTATTAGTTTTTATTTTATGTGTATGAGTGTATTGCCTACATGTATGTAAGTGCATCAGTGTCATGCAATGCTCAAGGAGGTCAGAAGAGGACACTGGATCCCCTGTAACTGGAGTTATGGATGGTTGTTAGCCACCATCTAAGTGCTGGGAACTGAATGAATCCCAGTCCTCTGCAAGAGAAGCCAGTGATTTTAACCACTGAGCCATCTCTCCAGACCCTCTTTTTAAAATTCTTCATAAAATTATTTGAGCCAAGCATGATGGCACACGCCTTTAATCCCATTACTCAAGAGGCAGAGGTGGGCAGATCTCTGATGTTCAAGGCCAAGCTGGTCTATAATAGTGAATTTCAGACTAGCCAGAGGTACACAGTAAGACCCAGTCTCAAAAAAAATTATTTTGAGACAGAGTCTTTCAAGTTGCCTGGGCTGGCCTTAAACTCACTCTGTAGCCCAGGAAAGCCCTGACCCAAACTTGTGATCCTCCTGCCTCAGAACCCTAAATTGCTGGGATTATAGGAGTTTACAACTAGACATGGCTTTCCACTTCCTTTTCATTATTAAAGACAATCTCTAGAAAATAACACACCAATCAGTCTTTTAATAAGTGCTTTACAGTTTCCTAAGCCAATTAATATATTTTCTAGTGTAGTAATCACAAACAACCTCATAAACAGGCATCAAATAGTATAACCAATAGACCAGATTTGATCACACTCCCCACTGTAAATTTGTAGCCAGGACCAGAAGCCACGTCCTGTGCCTTCTAGTCTAATCGCTGTGCTCTGGTCACTACACCAAGTGCCTCACAGGGACTGGGGATGTGGCTCAGTAGTCGAGTATTTTCCTGGCACACAGGCAAGGTCCTAGAGTGCATCCTGATCATTGCAGAAACAAAACCAGTGAGAAGACCCAAATGCTTCTTTCACTGAAGAATAGATTAGAAATGAAACGTTCTTTTTTCTCTAATTTATTTTTTTTCTGCTCTCCTGGTTAGTTTTCACTGTATTAAAAAACAAAATAATCTGGGCATGGGGGCTTGCACCTGTAGTCCCAGCACTCGGGAGGCCGAAGCAGGGAGGCTGCCATGAGTTCGAAGCCAGGCTGGGCTACAAGTGAGTTCTAGGCCAGCCAGCATGGGCTGTACAGTGAGACTTTGCCTCAAAAACAAATAAATAAACAATAAATAAAACAAGAATAAAAACAAAAACAAGCAAGGCATACTAAAAGAGAATTTGCTCTCATTTATTTTTTTTCATTTGGGCAGAAGCCTAAAGAAAAGCACACAGTCCTGTGTAGGTCATCCATGGCTCGATCTGTTTTTACCAGGAGAGTGAGGAGCTAGGTTCAGACAACTAAGGGAAGATTTACTGCATACTCACCCCTTGGGGGCCAAGGTTGCCTAGACAGGTCTTGTAACATTGAATGATTGTGGGAGAAAATGGATGCCCTGATTCCTACAAGGGGACAGAGCAGAGAACATCTTAGGAAAGAGAGGGTCACAAGTCACACAGACCTGATCCTTTTGGGCTACTGACAAGGAACACTTCTGTCTTCAGCTGAGGATATTGACTCATTAGTTCTGGTCTTAATCCTGACTCTGTCAGTCAGTCCCTGGGATCTGGACCCTACTAGAAAAGGCTCTGGATCCAAGCACGGTAGAGCACACCTATGATCCCAGTACTCAGAAGCAGAGGCAGGAGGATTGGGAACCAGACTGGGCTTCATGGAGAGACCCTATACACAAAGAACAAAAGAGGACTTTCAGATGGAGAGTAACCAGCTGATTTGGGAAAGGAGAAAGTAGAACTGTATTCCATGCCACACTGGGGTAGGGTGGGGAGCCAGAGCTAGAGAAGATGAGGACAGAACAGACTGAGGTGAAGCAAACATGCTGAGCTGCCTCTATGCACCTGCCGTGCAGCCACAAGAGCCCAGGGGAAGGAAGAATGTTGGTGGGCACAGCAGCAGTTGAGAAATCTAAACTGTGGTATAATGTTATAAGACTTAAGTCCAACAGCCAGCAACTGTCACCCAAGGGCAATGCATCCAGAGCACAGGATCAGTGATAATTCGTAAGTCTGAGCTCACACCTTTAGCCAAAGTGCCCATTTTATCATCAGGTTACAATATCAATTCCTTTGGTCCCTTCCACAGCCAGACTGTTCATAGAAAGATAAGAATAGCTTTCCTCCCAAATCTCACTCTTGCCGAAGGGTTACTACTTATCAGGTTGAAAACTCTGGAGCTAATAAACATGCTAGGGTTGTCTGGTAGTTCCATCCACAGTCAGACATCATGCAGTCAGAGAGAGCTCTGGTCCCAGACAGAACATGGTGAGAAGGGCAAATTCAACACAATACACAAATGCTGGTTATTTCAAGGGCATCTATCAAGCTCCGGGCAGCAGCAGTGAGCCAATGGCATTCTACACTCCAGCCTGACCACACCTGGCTAGTGGCAGTCCAAGGCCTTCTTAGCAGGTAGACCCACTCACTGGGGCAGGGTAGATATCAAAGGCTCAAATTTAGAGGTAAGGACTGGATAGATGTCTTTGAGATCACATAAAACATGTCTCGTGTTATATATAGCAGTCAAGTACCAAAGTCAAAGCACAAGGCAAAAATAAAAGAAATTTTAAAAAACAGGCAAAGTTGTTTTTTAAAAAGTACTTTTAAACAGAGTAAACTTGTATTAAATAGATGTAAAAATTCACGGTGTATAGTTATTGATGGGACAATAAGAATGCAGATGTGAGACTCATTTGTACTTCGGTGGAAATATGCGTCCATCCACCTATTAGCTTCTAGCTACCTTGGCCAGGAATGTATGGTTCTTATACATGATGTATATGAAGGGGACAGAACAGCAAAAATACAAAGGACAGGGAAGCCAAGCATAAGTGGAGACTGGGGAGATAGCTCAGTCTGTAAAGTGCTTGGTGCGCAAGCATGACCACCTCAGTTCAGATCCCCAGCATGAACGTAAAAATGGGGTGTGCCATGTGTGCCCATAATCTCAGAGCTGGCTCGGGCAGAGATAAGCAGAGCTGCGAGTAGGACGATCCTGGGGACTCAATGCCCAGCACTCTAGCTGAAACAGGTTTAGTGAAGAGACCCTGCCTCAAGAAATAAAGTGTAGAACAATAGATACATATACATGCATAGGCAAGCATACCCACACGTACATGTGTGCACACACGCATATGCCGTACAGATAAACATATGCACACATACACATAAAAAATAGCAGTGCAGACAAAAAGGTGACGGAAGTCAGAAGACAGGAGGCTGTGAGGACAGGGAAGTAGACAGTGTAAAATCCAAAGGTGGTGGCCGCTGGTCCAGGAGCAGGAGCCCCAGTACCAGCCAGAGAAGGCTCTACGGTGTGGATAGAATGAGTAGAACATGGGGCCCTAGTCCCTGCCGCTTTCAGCCAGGCTACCAAGACAGGAAGTTTAGCCCCAGAAATAAGGTAGGAATCTGAGTACCAATTTGAGAAATAATAACTACAAATTCAATATCAAGACCAGAATAGTCAATAAGGACTGTGAGATCTAAGTTCTGTAAGCACTGCCTCCGGTTATTATCAGTGACAAGCTCATCACACAGGGACAGGGATGGCTGGGCCAGCCTAGCTGTGCAGCAGGGTGGATCCAAGGTCTGTGGAAAGGAGGAAGCAGGCGGGTACCCTGTCATTGCAGCTAGGGCAGCTCTGGGAGGCAGCTGGGGAGGACAGGTGGCAATAAGACCAGGTAGGCTACTGGCTTGATTTTCCCTAACCTGCCTGGGAAGTGTCACATATCTCACGTGGCCCACTTGTAACTGAGTAAGTGGCTGGGGTACTGTTAACAGGAAACTTTATCCCTATAAACATCAGTCTTGCCTGCCTTCTCTAGAAGGCATTGAACTGCCCAAAGGCAGCAAAGAGGGTGTGATTATTCTGTCAAGGGATGGAACTGCAGTTCAGTTGATAGCGTGCTTGCCTAACATGCACAAAGTCCTCAGTTCCATCCTTGGCACCCCATAATCCAGTGTGGTGGCACATACCTGTAATCCCAGCACTTGAGAGGTAGAGACAGGAAAACCAAGGTCATCCTTAGCTACACAGTAAGTTTGAGGTTAGCGTGGGTAACATGAGACCACCCTCAAAAAACAATAACAACAACAACAACAAAAAAAAAACAAGACAAAACAAAAAACTGTCATAGAATTCCTTTTGCTTTACACAGGTATCAGAACGTTTACACAGAATAACATTCTGTCTTGGAACAATGTTCTTCTTAACTGGAACAGAAGAAATAAGGACATGAATCCCCTTAGCTGGGACAAGGAGTAAGGGATTCTTGGAAGCAGCTGCTAAAGCTCAGATACACTTTGGGAAAAGTGGAAATGGCTTCCACAAACAGAGAGGGTCCACCCGGCTAGTGTTCCCTGCAGACCCGGGAGTACTTACAGACCAGCGGGTTGATACGTTGTGACCTTCTGTAGCCTTTGAATGACTAGCACAGGATAGGGAGTGATGGGACAACCTCCTCCCTAGCCTGCCTTACCTACACTGGAAGAGGGAGGACCAGGCCCAGTGCAGACCTAGCCCTGCACATGTGTCATAGACTTCAGGACTGATGCCAGGACCAGCTTACAAGTCTGAGTCTCATGACTTTATAATTATCTATCATTATGGGCCCCAAATTAACATTCCCTAGCAAAGATTTCTTGCTTCCCAATGACTTACTTTTTTGCTCTCCCTGAGGATATGCAAAATAAAGTGAAAAGCCAGCTAGCACTTACTGAGTGCACCGCAGGGCCAGTGACTGGGAGAAGCACTTGACGTACAATCTACTTGGCTCTCAGCGGAGCTAACCGATTTCCTCAAATCTCCCAACTGGTAAACAAGCTGAGATTGCAAACCAGCTCTCCCTGTCTTAACCCTGCTTTGTGGCCTCTAGATATACCCAGTTCAGAAATTTCCAACAGAAGTAGTGTCAGTTGCTTAAAATATATACAACTGACACATCCCATGCCTGAACCAACTAGAAGCACACAGGCTGGAAATGACAGGTCAGGGAGTCGGGGTGCCTTCTAGTAAAAATGAACGCTTTATGAGGATGGCAACAGCTGACAACACTGGGCAGGCAAAAGGGCTGGAGGGGCTGGTGGCTGCTGCCAAGGGCATCTTCTCTGACAAGGGTAAGAGGACCCACAGTGACCTCAATTAACTCTGATGGCTTTGGGAACCTTCAAGGGCAACACCTGGTTTCATGGACCTGAGGGAAATACGGTTGCAGAGGAAGGGATCTTAAAATACCAGATGCCTGCACTTGTGTATGTGGCATTTGTGAGAAAGGCTGTTTTAACTATCATCGCCTTGAAAGAAGATGAAAACGTGTGTGTATATATGTCTGTGTGCATGTGCATGCACCTATATGTGCATATATGCATTCAATGCATGTGTGCATGTGTTTGTCCATGTATGTGTGTGTATAGAGAAAGGGGCTTCACTGTAATGATGTTATTTTTTGTATCACATCAAAATAACAATATCCTTTGTCTCCTGGGCCCTCCCTTCCTCAGAACAAGGAAGCAAGTTTCATTTGCTTTTTTGTTCTGTTTTGTATTTGAGATGGTCCCAAGTATTCCAGGCCAACCTCAAACTTGTTATGTAGCCAAGGATAACCTCGAACTCCTGATCTTCCTCCCTCTCCCTCCTGGGTGTTGGAATTCTAGGTATGTATCCCACACCCAGTTTTATGCAGTGCTGAGTCTGAAGCCAGGCCTCATGTATGCTAGGCACTCTAATAACTGAGCCACACCCCAGCCTGCCCCCAGCAGGACTTTTTTTTTTATTAATTTTATTTATTTCTGTATGTGTATGAATGTACTGTCTGCATGCAAGTCTGTGCACTCGTGTCGTGCAATGCCGCGGAGGTCAGAAGAGGGTGTCGGATTCCCCTGGAACTGGGATTCTCCTGGAACTGGAGTTTCAGACGGCTCTCGACCGCCATGTGGGTGCTGGGGATCGAACCCGGGTCCTCTGCAAGAGCGTCAGTGCTCCTAACCACTAGGCCATCTCTCCAGCCCAGGACTTTTTTTTTTTTTTTGGTCTTTTCGAGACAGGGTATCCCTGTAGCCCCAGCTGTCCTGGAGCTCACTCTGTAGACCAGGCTGGCCTTGAACTCACAAAGATCTGCCTGCCTCTGCCTCCTGAGTGCTAGGATTAAAGGCGTGCACCACCATGCCCGGCTCCCCAGCAGGACTTTAAAATTTTTCCCCTCTTCCCCTCTCATGGGAAACTCCTCCTAACTGGGCATCACTGATTTTGCTGCTGCATCATCAATTCTTGGTAAAATTACCCAAATCACATGTCCTAGGAGGAGTCAGCTGTCAGGATTTTTTTCCCATCAGTGCCATTCAGTACTGACACATGGAGACAAAGACATATACAAATTGAGTACCCTAATGGAAAACTCTAGATCCCAAATACTCCAAATCTGCAATATTTCCACACCACTTTGAGGCTACAAGTAAAACTTTTTAAATTTATTATTTTTATTTTATTTTATGTGTATGAGTGTATAGCCTACATGTAAGTAAGGGCACTCACGTCATGGAATGCCCATGGAGGTCAGAAGAGGGCATCAGGTCCCCTGGAACTGGAGTTACAGATGGTTGTCAGCTGGAACTCAAACCTGGTACTCTTAACCTCTGAGCCATCTCGGTACCCTCACTAGTAGAAAATTCTTATGTGCACTAAAAAATGTGTAAAATCACCTTCAAGCCAGGCATACAAAGTATAGGTCAAACAAATGAATTTCATATTTAGACTTTGGTTCCATTCCAGAATCTTATTCTAATATCCATACAAATATTCCAGAATCCCAAAAATAAACCAGAAACACTTTAGGTCAAATGCCTTTCAAATAAGGGACATCTAACTCTATTCATATCAGCCCCAATGAGATCTCTGACCTTATAACCATGTAAAAACATGGGGGTAGGTGTGGATGAAGTTACACTTGGTAAGAATTACCTGAAGCAAGGGCTGGAGAGTTGGCTCAGAGGTTAAAAGCACCTACTGCTCTTGCAGAGGAACTGAGATTTGTTTCCATCGCCCATATTGGGTGGCTTGCAACTGTTTGAACCCCAGCTCCAAAGAAGCTGGTCTCCACAGGCACCTCACACACACACACACACACACACACACACACACACACAATTAAAAATAAGATAAAGCATTTTTAAAAAGAATTGCCCCAAAGAGAGGTAAAAGGAATTCAAAAAGTTGTATTAATATTAAACGGTATATAGCCTGCAATTTGGGGGATAATTGTGACTGGACTATGGAAAGCACTTTAGATCACATGCTAAAATTGTACATCTAATAGTTGTCATCTTTTTTTTTAATTTTATTTATTTTTGTATGTGTATGAATGTACTGTCTGCACGTAGGTTTTGTGCACCCATGTTGTGCAATGCCACGGAGGTCAGAAGAGGGTCTCGGATTCCCCTGGAACTGGAGTTCTCCTGGAATTGGAGTTACAGACGGTTCTTAGCCGCCATGTGGGTGCTGGGGATAGAACCCAGATCCTCTGCAAGAGCAGTCGGTGCTCTTAACCACTAGGCCATCTCTCCAGCCCCAATAGTTGTCATCTTTAGGGTCACTCTGGCTCTTCTTATTGATAAGCTCTCCCTTACATAGTTCTCTCCCACAAGTTGATGGGATGGAAAGTTGGGACAGAAATATTCTACCTCATGTTGTAGCATGTCCTCAGGTGGACCTTCATAGGGTTATTCTGAGGACATTAGACAAAGCTTGAAGCTGTCAAAAATGAGGCTCAATGAACCTAGCAGATGGATGCTCCATTTGAAAACATGCCCACGTTCCATCCTGATGAGGAGGTAGCAAAGGAAAATGAGCTTGGACCACTTTTGAATGATGACATTTGAATTGCTACAGTGATTCGCTTATCACGCTAATTTAGGTGCGAAGTCAAAATCAACACCACTGTCAGAGAGTTTCTTTCTAGTGATTTAAGAAACTCCAAGCTACAGTGATCAGTAGGAATGTTAATGTCTTAGGAAAAGAGAGATTAAAAAGACAGACAGTCTAAGTACTGTACATAGCGACAGGAGTGGAATCACCGCAGACTCCGGCAAGTCTTACACTGAGCAGCGAGTATAAGGTTCCCCTCCATGGAGGACCTTCAAAAAGCACAGCCCTGGCGTGAGGTCCCAGCTGCAAAGATATTGATGGTGATAATGCTGCTACAGCAGGGAGGCCAGACATTCCTGATGATCCACTGTGAGCCAGTTCAGCCTCATGGAACTTAACTCATCTTCAACAGGTGCTAAGATTAATAGGTTATTTTACAGGTAGGCAAAATGGAGGCACAGCAAGCAATGGGTCCAGGGACGGCCTTCTCAGAGATTAATTTCAAAAGATTCTGCTATTCTACCTATGACGTGCAGGGGTCCATAGCAGGCCGCTGCGGAGGCGCGGGCTTCCTGTGGGGGGTGTTGGAGCAGCATCCACCAAGGAAGGGTGGTGGGGGCAATCCTTTGGGGGATGGATGTAAGCAGATGTGAACCCTCATGTAGAGGGCTCTGCTGAGCTTCCCACAGGTCTGCTTTATTCCGCATAGCTGCTACCATCTTCCTCCGTCATCTCTAAAGACAAGAAGAACCAGGGAAATGATACAGGAAGATAGGGAGCAGCTGTGTGGACTATGAAGTAGACCTGTGGGCAGAGCAATCTCAGGAGACAATAATGGCAGGAAATGGGTGGCCTGGTGGATTTTGAGAGGAATGTGAATTCAGAGTGTTTGGGGCCAGAGATATGGTTCATTGGTTAAAAGCACTGGCTGTTTTTGCAGAAAACCTGGGTTCTGCTCCTAGTAACTACATGGCAGCAATAGCTAGCTATCTGTAACTCCAATTCCAGGGAATCTAACACCCTCTTCTGGCCTCCATGGGTATTGCATGCATGGGTATATTTAAATGCAGGCAAGATACTCATACACATAAAAGTATAAATAAAATTTTAAAATAATAGTTTAATAGAACACTAAAATTTGATAATTGTTTAATAAATCATTACAGAATAAGTAATATAGATCTAAAACCTAAATTATACTTATTCTAAGTTCTAAACAACTATAGATTAAATACAAAAGTGAATAGAAACAACTATCCAGATTGAAGGGCCTCAGTGATTTCCTAAGGACCCAGGGAATTTCTACCAGTAAGTGTTCACAAATTGAATCTGGTCTCTGAGTTGTCTCTAACTTTAACTTTTTATTTACGTTTTATTTTTATTTATTTATTTATTTATTTTTGCCTTTTTGAGACAGGGTTTCTCTGTACCTTCAGCTGTCCTGGAACTCACCATGTAGACCAGGCTGGCCTTGAACTCACAGAGATCCACCTGCCTCTGCCTCCCGAGTGCTGGGATTAAAGGCATGTGCCACCACGTCTGGTGACTTTATCTTTTTAAATGGGTAATCCAGGGGGATGGAGAGATGCCTTAGTGGTTAAGAGCTTTGACTGCTCTTGCAGGGGAACTGGGTTCAATTCCCAGCACCCACATGGCAGCTAACAACTGTATGTAACTACATTTCCAGGGGGGATCTGATGCCTTCTTTTGACCTCTGCAGGCATAGCATGACACAGGTGCACTTATATCCATGCAGTACACACATGCAGTACTCTCTTACGCATAAAAAATAAAAAGGTTAAAATAAATAAATGGCTAACCTTAGACTGACTCACATACCCTCCCTCCATGCTAAAGGGGGAAGCTGCCTATCACCATCATTAATAATAAATGGAAGGACTCAGGTTCCTCACTTGACAGGAAAAGCATAAAGACAGAACACTCTCTCAAAGTACATTTGAAGGTGATCCTGCTTCACTGTGGTCTAACGTCTCCAAAACCTCTCTGTGGAAAACCTTGCCTAGTCTCAGCTGTTATGCAGTGTATTGTGTCTCCCCAAATACAAGTCTTAACACCAGAACCTTGGAATGTAGACTTTCAGAAACAGATTTTGAGTTTTGTTTTGTTTTGTTTTGTCTTTTTGAGATAGGGTCTCCTTTTAGTCCCAGCTGGCCTGGAACTCACTCTGTAGAGCAGGCTGGCCTTGAACTCACAGAGATCCACCTGCCTCTGCCTCCCGAGTGCTAGGATTAAAGGTGTGCGCCACCACGCCCGGCTTAAAGATGGTTCTTAGCAGCCATGTGGGTGCTGAAAAATGGTTCTTAGCCACCATGTGGGTGCTGGGAATGGAACCTGGGTCCTCTGCAAGACCAGTTGGTGCTCTTAACCACTGAGCCATGTCTCTAGCCCCCAGAAACAGATTCTCATGGGTGTGCTTGGTGAAAGTGAGGTCACATTGGGATAAGACGGGCACCGGATGCCGATGGCTGCCATCCTTATAAGCAGGGTCCCAAGTAGAGACACAGGCACGGGAGGAGCAAGTGATGATTTAGGGAGGGATGACCCATGGGAAGCCAACATGCTTTGCTTTGAACATAAAATGCACTCGAGGCTCCTATATTTACAGATATGATTCACAGCAGGTGGGGCTAGGTGGTGAGGTTGTGGGAATTTTAGCTTGGATGGAGCTGAAGGAAGTAGGACCCAGGAGGGTGAGGGAGGTGCATTCAAGGTCATAACTGACTGGAGTTCCTGTCTTACTCTCCACTTCCCTCCACAAGTAATGGAAGACCAGCCTTTGCCACTTGTCCCCACACCCATGATGCACCAGGCCTAGGAGACCATGGAATGACCTGGAAAAGAGTGAATCGAAACAGATCTTTCCTCCATTAAGTTTTCTCTCAGATTTCTGGGCCCCAGCAATGAAAACCTAACCAATAGTAGCCCAAACCAGAAGCCGAGAGAAAGAGACGTGGGGCATTCTGCCCAGGACCCTCCGGTGGATCTGCACAGCCTTGCCAACACCACGGACCTCTGGCTTCCAGCACTATGAATGAGCTGATTTCATTTCCTCTAGAGCAAAGTATGACATGAAAGGGCAAACTCGGGCTCTTCTGACACTTGGAGGAGCTGAGTTCTGGGCTCCATTCTGCAAATCCCTTCCAAAATAACTTCTGAAGCTCAATGTCCTTGTCTTTGAAATGAAGGATATGGGTTGAGTAAGCCCTGGGGCCTCTTGTAAGGTTGAAACTCTAGTTTTATCACATCAGAGCTGATGATGCCTCTTGCTTCCATATCTAAAGGTGATACCATCCCAGGGCTAAAATGTGGAAAACGTGTTCAAACTCCACAATCCATGGTGGGCAGCAAAATTCAAGGAGAAAGCTCGAAGAAAGCATAATTAGTAGCAGTGGGTTTACCATATGCCATAAAACCTCTCCATCTTCACGTCAAATCTGGCCTGCAGCCCTCACGCCACAGCGACTTAATACAAAGAGACGTGGGGAGCTGCCAGATGTAGAAAATTACTACTGGGGGACAAGGGGAATCTGTGCAGGGACATCTCATTTCCTAAACTTGCACAGGTCAAGGCCATTTAACCCCAGAAATGTGAACCCTGCTATACAAAGAATGGGGAAAAAAAAAAAACAAAAAAACAGAAAGAAAAGAAAAGGCTGGTATGGAAACCCAGCCCAACCTTGGCCCTGGAACTGTCCATCTCACACAACCCCTGGCTGACAGGCTCTTTGAAAGTGCTAGAAGAAAACCCCACTAGTAAAGACCTACAAGAAGCCCCTCACACAGAAGCTTGAGCACTAGCATTTTACCTTAGCTTCCCACCCCCCCCCAAAGTAAATTGCAGTTGCCAAATTACACCCTTTCATTTCTGTCACCAGCTCTTTTAGGAACAGCTAATCAGAAAAGCCTATAGAGGTATTTAATCAGAATTTTTTTTTTTCTTCAAATGACCTAATGTTGTGGTAGGGAACTGCTGCCAGCTCATGCTGGGAAGAAATGTGGCACTGTCAGCATTTAATTACTATTTTATCAGGATTTCTTTACTTTCCTGTGGGGAAGAAATAACTTAAATTTTTTTAAAATACAACAAATGAGTAGCTTTTAGCCTCACATGATACTGCCTTTGGTGTTTTACTTTGTCAAAAAATTGCCAGATCAGGACACAGGCATATCGCAGGGAAGCACTTTTTTTACATTACTAATGGTGATGGTCTCACCAGTATCAGCTCCAATCTTCCAACGTGAAACCGCAGTGAGAATATCACATTCAGTGTGTCTATTTGAGGGAAGTGACGTTATTTAGAGCTCAAACATACTTGTGACAACAGCTACTTTTCCCTGGAGCGAGACCTGGAGGTAGCTGTGATCTCTCCCTGCCATGTGGACGCTGGGAAGCAAGCTCAGGTCCTCTTGCAGAGCAGAATGGAAAGAGGAAGCGAGTGTGCACATTTGACTGCCAACTAGCTGACCTGACCCAGCGAGTCTCTCTCTAGCCCCCTTAATCTTTAATGTCTTCCTTATTCAATTGTTTGTTGTTGTTTTGGTTTTTTGTGGGTTTGTTTGTTTTAACAGGATCTCCCTAGAGCCCCAGCGATCCTGTAATTCACTATATAGACCAGATCTCACAGATTCGCCTGCCTGTGCCTCCTGAGTGCTAGGAATAAAGGCTTGTGCCACCATGCCCACACAGTCAACCTTTTTTGGTCTTTTTGAGACAGGGTCTCCCTGTAGCCCCACCTGTCCTGGAACTCTCTATGTAGGCCAGGCTGGCCTTGAACTCACAGAGATCTGCCTGCCTCTGCCTCCTGAGTGCTGGGATTAAAGGCGTGCGCCAACACACCCTTGCAACATTCAGCCTTTTTTAAAAAACGAAAATACATTTCATATCCATGCTACAAAAAACCTTCTCTCTCTCTCTCTCTCTCTCTCTCTCTCTCTCTCTCTCTCTCTCTCTCTGTTTTATTTCGTGTTTTGTGTCCTTGGTTTGATTCTGAGACAGGGTTTCATGCTCAACCTGGCCTTGAATTCTTGACTCTCCTGCCTCTACTTCCCACGCTATAGGAGTATAGGTGTGCACCACCATCTTGGCTAAAGTTCCTCATTTCTCCTCTGGCCCTCTTCCCTTTTCACCAGTTCTTTCTTTCTTGCTCCAGACTCTGCTCTCTGCTGAGTGCAGGCACACAGCTACTGTATATGCAAGCGGAGGCTCCCATGCCGTGTAAACCTGGACACAATCTGGAGCCCAGCAGAAGACTCCCACGCCTGTGCAGGCAGGAACGCTCATCTGTCAGCGTATGTGGCGATTCGGGGTTATCAGGACAAGATGGTGAGAGGGCCCCTGCCAGCTGGCTCCAAAATGTATTCTATCCCACCAGTATGTTTCATTTCAAAGAGAACTCGAAACCCACCCCAAATCCACCTCCCACTGCTTCCTGTCACTAGCTTCTAGCGCCTTCATAAACTCAGCATTCCAGGTCCTCGTTTACCATTCCAACCCGCTAGAAAGCTCATCCTTCCCCACTTCAGCAGTTCACCTTACACAAGTGCAGGGACATGTCTCTCCTGCCCTGCATGAGTGCACCTCTGCCTGCTTCTGAACCATCTGGAAAGCCCAGCAAAAGGGATGTTCTGAAGAGGAACCTGGCCATGCCGTTCCCATGCTGATGGCTCTGTGGGAACTAGAATAAATCCAGCTTCCCCAACACCAGCTCACCTGAAGGTCACCTCTGGGCCTCAGCCTGTGCCATACCCCCACGTGGTAGTGCTCTGTCTCCATAACCAGGCTAAGTCTCTCCCTGTGCCCAGTTGGAGATAATGTGCCCTCAGCCTAGAAATTCTTCCCGTCACCTGCATATGATGGGGCCCACCCGGCCAGCCAGGTCAAGATGGCGCTGAGGGGAGGTAGAGGAGGAGGGACCCGGGTTGTTTGCCAAAACCTCTGGTTGGGGAAAGATAAGGACAAGCAGCATGAGTTACAATTGTCAGCCGTGTACGCCAATCCGCCTGAGAGGGTCAGAGGGGCTGCAGGAACATTGGTCATTTGCTTTCGTGTCTAAATGCCTTTTGTGGCTGTTTTGTATATAAGTCACTGCCCTGCTTGCAATAAAGTGAGATCCTGCTTGACAGGACTCCCCGCTGCGTCTGAGTGTCTCCAGGAACTGAGGAGGCTGGGGAACGGGCAAGCGGCGCATTTACCTTTCCTCAGCCCAGTCCGTTCCAGGACAGGACCCAACTACGACCCGACATGCCTAGAGTGCCCTTCTGAAATTGTAGGTCTCGAATGCTTTGTCCTCAGAGCTGGCCCCTGACATTTCTGCCTTCCATTGCTTCCTACCAATTGTTATACTTCTTTACTTACTAATTATATATAAATTTCTTCCTGACAAGGTCCCTCTGTCTCTAACTGCTGTGGCCCCAACAACTAGCATAGGCACCAATTAAATTCATTTATTTAAAAAAAAATGAATGAATGAATGACGCTGGGTGTGGTGCCATGCCCCTTTAGTCCAGCCTTCAGGAGGCAAAGGCAGGTGGATCTCTGGGAGATCAAGGCCAGCGTGTCCACATAGTGACTTCCAGGAAGGCTGGGACTAGGGAGACCCTGTCAAAAAAAAAAAAGAAAAAAGAATGATTTGTTATTTACTGCACAAAGTACATATAACAGAAGGAAGCTACTATGTATATGTACACACAGCTGAATTGTGGGTGTCTTAGTCTGTTTTGTGTGGCTGTAACAAAACATCTGAGACTGAGTAACTTACTTATAAAGAGCTTCTCTGGCTCTTGATTCTGGTAGCGGAGAAGTGCAAACACGGCATCTGGCGAGGGTCCCTGGCTGCTGCGTAGCATGGTGGCTACACACAGAAGGGACCAAGCACGGGTGGAAGCATCACTTCAGGTCAACTTGATTCCTCAAGAACTAATCCAGTTACATAGGCTTCCTGGGGCCATGACCTGATTGTCTTGGGCTGATGGCTTAAAGATCCCACTATCTCCAAGGCTGGAGACATGGCTCAGTGGTTAAGAGCACTGGCTGCTCTTGCAGAGGACCCAGGTTCAATTTCTAGCACCCATATGGCAGCTAACAACCATCCCTAACTCCAATTCCAGGGGATCTGATGTCCTCTTCTGACCTCTATGAGCACTGAACACACAATGTGTGCTTATAGACATGCAGGCAAAACACTCATAAATATACAATTAAAAATAAATAAAATAAAATAAGACAAAATAGAAGGATCCACCACCTCTGGAGACCAGTATGTTGAAGACCAAGCTTCTCAGACATGTGCACTTGGGGAACAGGACATATCAACATGCATCCAAGTTGGCTGTTTCCTAGACAACCTGAAAGGTGAGCTGCCGACTGTCTGAAAGATGCCATGATGTACCTTTCCCCATCCCCAACTCTCACCATCTAACCACATTACTCATTGAAGACAGAGGGACAAAGAGGTAGAGGTGAGGGGTGGAGCCTGTCCTCAGATGAGAAGAGGGAGCAAGTTTTCCTACCAGCATCTGCCTGTTCTTATCCCCTGGGATAGTCTACTGTTTCCTCTGTGGGCTAAACCTCTATGCTGAACACAGGGAAGTGAACCAGTTAACCCAGACACTCAGTTAACACAGACATTCAACCTCAAAGGAACCCTGATGTCACTGGAAAACCTTAGTCATGACAAATTAATTCAACATATATTTGTCAGGCCTTGTTCTTGTGAGTGGAGATTTGCAGCTGACTGGATGTTGTTCCTGCCTTGAAGTACTCAGAGTCCACCTGTGCCCACGGTCTTAGATCTATGCCCACCACATGACACCATCACCATAACTGACAGGAAGGAACTGAGGATGGCACAGGGGCCCACGAACACCTGTGTCTTCCCACCACCCGCCATCCTGACTGTTCCCTCTTACCACTCAAGGACCTAGACACGAGACACTGAAAAGGGATCGAAGTTTGACTTTATTAAGAGCAGAGTCAAGGCCTGAAGATGTAAGTTGGTTGATAGAAGACTTGCATAGCATGCGGGAAGCCCTGGGGTCAATCTCTAGCCCTGAACAAACTGAATGTGGTGGCACATGCCCAGAATCCCAGACCCTGAGATACAGAGCAGCAGGGTCAGAAGTTCAAAGTCATCCTCAACTAAGTAGCTATGAGTTTGAGGCCAGCCTTGCCTACACGAGACTCTATAAAGGAAAAATCAGAGTCAAACACCAAACTCTATCAAGGTTTTCTCACCTGGCTATGGGGAAGAGAAGAAACACAGAGTCATTGGTAACTTTTAGGGAGGTGTGATCTTGGCTAGCACAGCCATTTTCCTAAGCACTCCAGCCCTGTGGGGCAAAGGACAGTTAGCCTGTGAAGCTAACATACTCGATGCCAATCCAGTCACATCCCATTTTATAGAGAGAGAAACAGTCTTAGGAAGCCATCTAAGGTCAAGAGGCCACAGGACAGCTGGAGAGGATCCATGCTCAGGGCTTTTGACCTCCAGTTCAAGTCATTACCTTAAGCAGACATGGTAGCATTGCCAAATGTAAAGTGAGGATGTCAAGGCAAAATCAAAACAACTGCTTCTAAAATTGCTCTGTGTGATGTGTTTGATTTCAATAACAACCACCAACTGATTGAGGTATTCAAACAAAAATCTGTTTTCTTGTTTGTTCATTTTGTTATTTTGTTTTTGGACAGAGTTTCCCTAGTCTCAGCCTACCTGGAAGTCACTATGTGGACCAGGCTGGCCTCAGTCTCAGAGAGATCCACCTGCCTTGGCCTCCCGAGAGCTGGATTAAAGGCACATGCCACCATGCCAGGCATTCAAACAAGAACCTAGGAATTTCAAAGAGCCCCCACCTCAGCCCTGACCTCCAAGGTTGTCCCCACCATATCATTCTAACATACTGGCTTTTACTTTGAATGTAATTCTAACTAGCTTTTAAATCTGGGTTTTTGTTCTCTACATGAGTAGACATGGTAAGTTAAGGTAGGTTTTGGAGGAAGAGCAAGTATGATTAAAAAAATGGTAAACTAAGAATAAAATAATAAAGTACAGGTCACGAAACTCTTTAAAGATAAATATTAGATTTATTTTTTAGAGTGTGTGTGTGTGTGTATGTTTGTGTGTATGTGTGTGAGGGCCTCAGAGGCCAGAAGAAGGTGCTGGATTCCCCAGGAGCTGGAGTTACAGCCAGTTGTGAGCTGCCCCATGTGAGTGCTGGGAATCCAACTCAGGTCCCCTGTAAGAACATTAGGGCTCTTAACTATTGTGTACCTCTCCAGCCCTTAAATAGCTATTTTAGACATCATGGACCACACGTCCAGTTACCATACAACTCTGGCACTGCAGATCAAAAGCTGCTATGGGCAGCATGAAAAGGAATGAATATGGCCTTTGCCAATAAAATGTTACTTATAAAATTGGATGTGAAGCCAATTTTGACAACAGACTATCTTTCACCTGACCATAGAAGAGTGTTTCGAATGATACCACAATGTTAAGGATTTGAGGCCATTTCATAAATAATTAAATCATGTGAGACTCAAAAGCTTTAAGGGAGAGTCACCTAGCCATGCTAAGCCAGCAGCCAGGAGTACAGCAGACGCTCAGGTGGGCTGGGAAACCATAGGGGACCACCACACCAACACCAGTTGCATGCATCAGGGACCAAGCAGACACCACACCCCCCCTCCCATGTGATTGGCATGGGCCAAGGCACCCAGACATGCTAAGTCAGCCAGCAGGGAGCCCAGCACACACTCGGGGCCAGTGCACGGGCCAAGGGAGCAAACCTCTCCCCCCACCGGGTAGTGGTGCAGAGGATCCAGTAAGCTGGTACAGTTATGGTATAGATGATCCAGTGGGCACAGTGTTAGTGATTCTAGGTTGCTCGCCAATGTAGAGGAACTGAACGGCAGGAAGCACTGTGAGTGACCAACCAATCCTCCATAATAACATTTGAGACTAGCGGCAGCATCCAAACAAAAAATAAACCCACATGCCAAAGCCACAATGAAAAAATAACATGGACAAAGCCCATGATAAATCCACACCAAACTCAACTAGTCCTATAGAAGATCCCTACAATGAGATCCCCCTGGAAGGAAACCAAGACATGGGCCTTAGAGTAACAGTGGTAAACATATTCAAAGAAATCAAAGAATATAAAGAACAAATCAGAGAAGTAAGGGGAGAAAATGAAAAGCTCAGGAAGGATCTAGAAGGGAAGAATGATAAACTCCAAAAAGAACTAGAGGAAGAGAAACACAAATTCCAAAAAGAACTAGAAGGACAGAATGACAAACTCTGAAAGGAAATGGAAACACTGAAAAGACCCCAGGCTGAAATGAAAAAAGAAACAGACCAGTGAAGCAAGGGGCTACAAGTAGAGAATGACAAGCTCCAAAAAGGAAGTGGAAATACTAAAGAAATCACAGGAAGAAATGAAAAAGGAAATGGAACATTCATCCAATCAACAGGAAATAATGGGAGAAAGCCTCAGAAGCAGAATGGTTGAAGCAGAAAAAAGAACATCAGACCTGCAGGATAACATGGAGCAACAAAATGCTCAAGTGAAGATTATGAAAAATTAAAAAAAACACAAGAGTGGAATAACCAGGAAATGTGGGATACTATGAAAAGACCAAATCTCTGCATCACAGGGATAGAGGAAGGAGAAGAATCCCAAGACAATGGTATTGATCAGATCTTCAACAGGATAATAGAAGAAAATTTTCCCAAACTAAAAAAAGACAAACCTATACAAATACAAGAAACACATAGAACACCAATAGACAAGACCAGAAAAGAAATTTCCCACACCATATCATAGTTAAAATGCTAGATGCTTGGGGCTAGAGAGATAGCCTAGCAGTTAAGAGCACCGACTGCTCTTGCAGAGGACCCGGGTTCGATCCCCAGCACCCACATGGTGGCTGAGAATGATCTTTAACTCCAGTTCCAGGAGAACTCCAGTTCCAGGGGAATCCAAGACCCTCTTCTGACCTCTGTGGCATTGTACAACATGGGTGCACAAACCTACATTCAGACAGTACATTCATACACATAAAAAATATATAAATAAAAATTTTAAAAAACAGTCACAATAAATTAAAAAAAATGCTAGATGCTCAAAATGAAGACAAAATACTGAAATACTGAAAGCCACAAGAGAAGAACAACAAATTACATATAAGGGGGAGCCCATCAGAATTACAGCTGACTTCTCAGTGCAAACTATGAAAGCCAGAAGAACATGGACCAAAGTATTCCCACTGCTAAATGACTTTAGATGGCAACCCAGATTACTATACCCAGAAAAAATGTCAATTATAGTCAAAGGAGAAAGAAAAATCTTTCATGACAGAAACAAAATGAAAGAATATATGTGGGAGTAAAGCCCAAGATGGCTGCCCCTATGCCTTAGATCTGGTGTGAGGCCCGCAGGATCCATCTCTTTGTCTTGTCCTTGAAGGCCACGCCTGCTCCCCATTTTTTTTTTTTGGCTCCTTTGGTATGCTGTTGAGGGGGACGGGCCTGAGCAATGGCGGGGGGGTCTCCCTTGGGCAGCAAGAAGGAGTTTATTGGGCTGGCTGCCCTTGGCCTGCAGAAGTTTCTCTTTGAGTACCCCAGAATTGGCCCATGTAAGGTGTGCTGTCCACCCCTCAAAGTGGTTGATTGCTGGACTGAGAAGAGGGCCCTGTTTGGAGTTTATGAAACATTGGGATCCTGGGAAACTTTAAAAAACACCCCAAAGAACTGATCAGGGGCCCAGTATGGCTTTGAGGCTGGAAAGGTATGAATTACAGTGTTGTATCCAAAAGAAGATGATGGTTGGAAATAGAATGTTCACTGAGGACCTTCACAATCTTAACAAATGTATCAACTATCTCTACAAACACTTTAACTGACATGTGAAGTACTGATAGAACACAAAGCTGTGGACTGTGGAAGATACACATTTGTCACCCTGTAGAAGGGGAATAGGACTTATCTCTATGAGGAAAGGGCTTTGTATGCTCTCCACAATAAAATGGGGCTTCTTTGGGGAAAAAAAAGAAAAAGAATATATGTCAAAAAAATCAATAAACCAACACTTCAGAAAATAATGAAAGGAATTCAAAGAACAGAGGAAAAGAGCAACTATCCCCAAGCAACTAAAGAGAGAAACTAATAAAAGCATAACAGCATAAATACAAACCTAGACCAATAATGCAAACAAAAAATAAGTTGAAAGGAAGCAACCCACATCTCTCAATAATGACCTTAAATATTAGTGGTTTAAACTCCCCAATCAAAACACATAGACTGGGAGAATGGATTAGGAAACAGAACCCATGTATATGTTGTCTACAAGAAACCCATCTCACCCTCAAGGACAGATATCAACTTAAAGTGAAAGGATGGAAAAAATATTCCAAGCAAATGGTACCAAAAAGCAGGCAGGAGTTGCTATTCTAATATCAGACAAATTAGACTTCAAAGTAAAACTAATCAAAAGAGACAAAGGGCCACTACATCCTTATCAAAGGAACAATTAACCATGAAGATTTCACAATCATGAATATATACACACCAAACTCCAGTGCACCTAACTTTATAAACACAATTCTTCAGGACCTCAAGGCACAGATTGATCACAGAACACTTATAGTGGCGGATTTCGATATCCTACTGAGCCTATTAGATAGGTCAACTGGACAAAGAATAAACAGAGAGACATCTGAACCCGACAATACAATACACCAAATGGACCTCACAGATATCTACCGAATATTCCACCCAAACACCAGAGAATATATTTTCTACTCAGCACCCCATGGAACATTCTCCAAAATTGACCATATACTAGGACATAGAAAACACCTCTACAAATACAAAAGCATTGAAATAATTTCATGCATTCTATCAGACCACAGTGCAATAAAGCTCAATATTAACACCAGAATAAGCCCAACTAGCTACAAGAACACATGGAGACTAAACAATACAATCCTGAATAACGAATGGGTCAGGGAAGAAATAAAGAACGAAATAAAAGTATTCATGGAACTAAACAAACAAAAAACAATACAACACAACAAAACCTGTGGGATACTTTAAAAGCAGTCCCTGAGAGGGAAATTTATAGCCCAAAGTGCTCACATTAAAAAAACAAAACAAAACAAAACAAAAACCAGAAAGGGAACAAATAAATGATCTAACACTGCAGCTAAAAACACTTAGAGACAACAACAAATGGACTCTAAACCCAACAGACAAGAAGAAATAACAAAAATCAGAGCAGAAATCAATGAAATAGAAACAAAGAAAACAATACAAAAAAAAAAAAATCAATGAATCCAAAAGCTGGTTCTTTGAAAAGATAAACGAGATAGACAGACCTCTAGCCCAGTTAACCAAAAGAAAGAAAAAGCAACTCCAAATTAATAGTATTCGTGTTGAAAGGGGAAACATCACAACAGAAAAAAGAAAAGATCCAGACAATCATACGAGAATAGTTCAAAAACCTATACCCTACTAAGTTTGAAAAACTAAAAGAAATAGATGAATATCTGAAATCCTGGGAACCAACAAAGCTTAACTAAGAAGAGACTGACAGTTTAACAGACCCATAACATTTGAGGAAATTGAAGACATAATAAAAAACCTCCCAACTAAAAAAAGCCCAGGCCCAGATGGTTTCACAGCAGAATTTTATAAAACATTTAAAGAGGTCCTTTTTTTGTTGTGGTTGCTTGGCATTAGTTTTTTTATATATATTTTTATTGTTATTAAACTTTTTCATACATCATATATCATTTCTCAATCCAATTTAGAGTAATTTCCCTTTCCATGCCCCCCCCACCCTACCTGAGATCATGCACTCTGCCATACATGTCTTGCATCTTTTTCTGAGTCTTTACAGAGTTTTTTCAAAGCAGAGGCTTATTGTTTTAGGGAGAATCTCACTGTTTCAGTTTTTTTTTTGTGTTCCCAGGATTCTTTTTGTCAATTTTTTTTTGTTTTTTTTTTTTTTATTGTTGTTGTTCTGTCCAACTTGTATTGCATATATATATATATATATATAAGAGGTCTTACAATCATTACTATTCAAACTATTCAGAAGGATACAATCAGAGGGAACTCTCCCAAACTCCTTCTATGAAGCCAGCATCACTCTAATACCAAAACCAGGCAAAGACACAACCAAAAAAGAAAACTATAGACCCATCTCATTAATGAACACAGATGCAAAAATTCTCAACAAAATACTTGCAAATCACACACAGACCCACATCAGAAAGATCATCCATCATGATCAAGTTGGATTCATACCAGAGATGCAGGATTGGTTCAACATACATAAATCAATAAATATCAAAATACACATAAATGGACTGAAAGAAAAAAAAATCACACAGTCATCTCAATTGATACAGAGAAAGCCTTTGGCAAGATCCAGCATCCCTTCATGTTTTTATATATATTTAAAGTTGTTTATATTTAAAGTTTCTGGAGGGAATTGGACTGAAGGGAACAGTCCTAAATATAATCAAAGCCATATACAACAAACCCACAGCCAACATCATCCTAAATGGGAAAAAAACCTAGAAGCATTCCCCTTAAAGACAGAAACCCAGCAAGGCTGCCCCCTATTGCCACTCCTCTTCAATATAGTGCTTGAAACGATTGCTAGGGCAATAAGGCAAGAAAGGGAAATTAAAGGAGTACTAATTGGAAAAGAGGAAGTCAAACTATCCCTGTTTGCAGATGATATGATAGTTTACCTGAGGGATGCTAAAAACTCTGCAAGAAAACTCCCAAAAAACAATTAAGAGTTTCAGTAAAGTGGCAGGATACATAATTAACCTAGAAAAATCAGTAGCCTATTTCTTTACACCAACAACAAACAACTGGAGAAGAAATATAAGGAGACCTTCCCACTCACAATAGCCTCAAAAAAAAAAAAATACCTGGGGACAAATCTAATCAAAGACACCAAAGATCTCTACAACAAAATTTTTAAACCCCTGAAGAAGGAGACTGAAGAAGACATCAAAAGATGGAGAAACCTCCCAGGCTCATGGATTGGAAAAATTAATATAGTAAAAATATCCATTCTACCCAAATTAATATACAGATTCAATGCAATCCCAACTAAAATTCCCATGAGTTTCTTCACAGACTTGGAAAAAAAATCCTTAAATTCATATGGAAAAACAAAAGACCCCAAATAGCTAAAGCAACCCTGAGTGGAAAATGCAGCCCTAACCTTACCAGACTTCAAGCTATATTGCAGGGCTATAGTCATAAAGACAGCCTGGTACTGGAACAAAAACAGACCTGTTGACCAATGGAACAAAATTAAAGATCCAAACTTGAGCTCATACAATTTCAGCCACCTCATATTCAATAAAAGGGGCAAAAAAAAAAAGCTCATTGGAGGAAAGATAGCATCTTCAGCAAATGGCGCTGGCAAAACTGGATCACCATATATAGAAGAACAAAATTAAACCCTTACCTCTCACCCTGTACAAAAATCAACTCCAAGTTGTTCAAAGACCTCAATGTGAAACCCAAAACTCTGAAGGTGATAGAAGAAAATGCTTGCAGCAACCTACAAGACATAGGCGTAGGAAAAGACTTTCTAAATCAGACACCAGCTGCACAAGAAATAAGGTCAACAATTGACAAGTAGGACCTCATTAAACTCAAAAGCTTCTGTACAGCAAAAGAAACAATCAGAGAAGTAAAGAGAAAACCCACAGAGTGGGAGGAAACCTTTACCACTGATACATCTGACAGAGCATTAACTTCTAGAATATATAAACTACTCAAAAAACAAATGACTCTATCAAAAATGGAGTAAAGAGGGCTGGAGAGATAGCCTAGCGGTTAAGAGCACCGATTGCTCTTGCAGAGGACCCGGGTTTGATCCCCAGCACCCACGTGGCGGCTAAGAACCGCTCAAATGGAGTTGGAGAATATCATTTAAGAATTGGAGTCTGTAACTTCAATTCCAGGAAAACTCCAGTTCCAGGGGAATCCGAGACCCTCTTCTGACCTCCGTGTCATTGCACGACACGGGTGCACAAACCTACATGCAGACAGTACATTCATGCACATACAAAAATAAATAAAATTTAAAAAAGAATATTTAAAAATGGAGTAAAGAGCTGAACAGAGATTTCACCAGTTAGAAAGTAAAGATGGGTGAGAAACATATTTTAAAAGTGTTCAACATTTTTAATAATTAAGGAAATGCAAATTAAAACCACTCTAAGATATCATCTCACTCCGATAAGACTGGCTAAGATCAAGAAAACAAAAGACACCAAATGCTGGAGTGGTTGTGGGGAAAGGGGAACACTCATTCACTGGTGGTGGGAATGTAAAATTGTACAACCACTATGGAAAGCAGTGTAGAGAAGCCTTAAATGATTCAAAATGAGCCTACCACCTGACCTAGTCATACCACTCCTGGGTATATACCCATAAGACTCATCCTACTATAAAGATACATGCACATCTATGTTTATTGCAGCTCTCTTTACAATAGTGAAGAGCTGGAACCAACCCAAATGCTCCTCACCTGACGAGTGTATAACAAAAATGTGGTACATCTACACAGTGGAGTTCTATGCAGTGGTAAAGAAAGATGACATCATGAGCTTTGCAGATAAATGGATGGAACTGGAAGCCATTACGCTAAGTGAAGTAACACAGTCTCCCCAAAACAAATGGGGAATGGTTTCCCTCATTTCTGGATGCTAGTACCAAATCTCCCAATTGAAAGGCAGGCTGAGCAACATTATTGTTATATTTCTTTCTATCTGAAAGCAATTGTGATGTTATAATGTGAATCTCTTAATGAGGCCTAGAATTAACTTACCACTTACTTTCAGATGTGGTAATTAATGTATATGGGTAGAAAGTATATATTCATAGGGTAATATAAAATTGAAGGGAAAAAACATATCAGAGTTAACATACAGTTTATTCCTGGAGGACATAATTCTGGTACATAAATGACATTTATATAGGCATATTTTGGAGCAATACAATTGGGAGGGAACCACAACAATATAAGGACTGGGTCAAAGAAAAGACTGATATAGTTAAATTCTTCCCCAAATAATAAATCTTTGCAGAGAAAAACTTTAAAAAAGACTGAGAGAAAGATACAAGACATGTATGGCAGAATGCATGATCTGGGGGGGGGGTATATCTAAATTGAACTGAAAAGTGATAGCTGAAATACACAAAACATCAATAAGGGGCTGGAGAAATGGCCTAGCGGTTAAGAGCGCCGACCGCTCTTGCAGAGGACCGGGGTTCGATCCCCAGCACCCACATGGCGGCCAAGAACCGTCTGTAGCTCCAATTCCAGGAGAACTCCAGTTCCAGGGGAATCCGAGACCCTCTTCTGACCTCCGCGGCATGGCACGACATGGGTGCACAAACTTGCATGCAGACAGTACATTCATACACATACAGAAATAAATAAAATTAATTTTAAAAAAATCAATAAAAGTATTACATTTAAAAATGCTTTAAAAGCCGGGTGTGGTGGCACACACCTTTAATCCTAGCACTTGGGAGGCAGAGGCAGGCGGATCTTTGTGAGTTCAAGACCAGCCTGGTCTACACAGCGAATTCCAGGACAGATGGGGCTACAGGGAGACCCTGTCTCGAAAAGACCAAAAAAAAAAAATGCTTTAAAAAGCTTTAAGGACACCTGGTATACCAAGCAGTATCACCTTTGATCATAAAATTATAGAATTCTTGAAATCTAAGCTGGGTGGGACTCACACCTGTAATCCCAGTACTGGGGAGTCTGACACAGAGCATTGCTGGGAGTTTGAGGTCAGCCTGGGCTATAGAGTGAAACCCTATTTCAAAAACAAACACAATGAACATAAAAGCATACAGTCCAGTTCTTCTTCATGGATGAAGAAATAAATGCTCAGAGAGGTTAAGAGGCTTGCTAAAGACCACACAGGTGATGAGACATGGCAGGGAACGCCTTTGATCCCAGCATTTGGGAGGCAGAGGCAGGCAGATTTCTGTGAGATAGAGGCCAGCCTGGTGCTCCATAGAGAGTTGTGGGACACACAGCTAATGACTAAACAGATTAGAACTAGAGTCCTCACGCGAACTTAGAGCTTATTCTGTCATTCTGCCTATTATTTTAGCCTTTTTTAGTGACAATGGAAGATGGAAAAGGAAAAGCTCATTTAAAACACTACACTCTTGTTCTGAAATCACTAACTGGCTCTAGATGTTTGTAAAGATGATTGCGAATCATCAAGACAAGGGTTAAATTAGCTGAAATGGAGTCGGAGAATATCATTTCAGAAGCAGCATTTAAAAACACCAATAATTTTAAGAATTAATATGTAGAAGTTATTTTCTTTACATTTGTTATTTATTTATTTATTTATTTATTTATTTATTTATTTATTTATTTATTTTGAGTGGGGGCACATATGCCACAGTACGTGTGTGGAGGTCAAAGGACAACTTGCAGGAGCCAGTTCTCTCCTTCTACAGTCTGACCCTGCAGGGATTGCACTCTGGTTGTCAGGCTTGGCAGCAAACCTACTGAGCCATCTCAGTAGCCTACGAAAATTCTTATTTTCCCTGTGGGTGAGAAAATGTGGTGCCACTGTCTATTAGGACATAAACACAAGCTTGTCAAGGTGTTCTGAAATTTAGACATATTTGTAAATTCTGACCAGTTTCAAGGCATCCCAAGAAACTGGTGTGGTGGTACATGCCTGTAATCCCAACACTTGGGAAGCCGAAACAGGAGGATCGCCACAAGTTCTGGGCTAGCCTGAGCTACGCAGTGAATTCCAGGTCAACCTGGGCTGCAGAGTGAGGCCCTGTCTCAAAAATCACAAAACAAAAAATAAAGCAAAGAGTCCAAGAATCTACCACGCTCTGGTGGGCTTCAGGTAGATCCTCCAATTCTAGTCAGTTGCCTTCTCAACTAAGCCCAAACTAAGGTGTTTGGTAAACACCTCTCTGGGTCCTATCTGCTCCTTTCATTAACAGAGCCTCCCACTCCATTTCTGAATTAATTAGCAAATAAAAATAGAAATGCTGACATGTTTATAGAGATTCAGAATGCTGCTTAAACATGAAAGAACAAAGGTTGGGAACACAGAGGTGACAAATTTTATTTCTGTGATGACAAGTCAGAGTCCTCCTGCCAGCTGGCCCTTGCAGCAGCCAGAAGCAGTGACCTGTCTGTAGAAAAGCCAGAGAGAGACAGGGAGCTGTGAAGCCCCCCTCCACCCCACCATAAGGGCTCAGTGGCCGCTATAACATGCAAATGGGTTCTAATTGCTGAGGGGGTCACTGCACAGGGGTCAAGTGGTGAGCTGCCCAGTAACTCCTGGCAGAGGGAAGGCAAGCAGGCAAGGAGCTTCCTCTTCCACTGCCAGGATGTTACTCTCTCTGCTTACAGACCCTAGACAGGGGGCTTTGGTTGAGGAAGTCAGCTCTTCCCACCTCCCACCATGTAGAAAAAGGGGGACGGGGTGGGCACTATGTGCTGACGAGTGTCCCTGAGCTGTACTTGCAGTTTGAGGGTCCTGACAAAGGAAATGAGCAGCGATAAGTGATCAGGGCCTGATTAGATCAGGAGCCTTGAGAAAGGTGCTGAGCCCGAGTTATTTCACAGGAATAAGGAGAAACCTGGGAATAGACTTCTGGCAGGCAATCCCAGAGTAGATAGGGTCGGAATTGGAAATGGATTTCATGGGTAGATAAAGTCTAATAAATGGCAGGTCACTCAAAAATCATATATCATCAAGTCTCATACAGTGTCTGTGAAGCTTGTTATCAATAATTTAACACGAGAAGAGCCTGGCCCTTAGCAAATATTTAATTTCAAAACATACCTACTGATTTACTCTGATACAGCATATATAGTATATTAAAAATATATTGCGAGAGGCCAGATGCCAATAAAGCTCGTTCAGGAGGTTGGCTCCGCTTGTTGTTTTCCCAGCAGGCCCTGACAACAGGGACTAGACCCTTGGTCCCTGGGGATAATCCACTAGCAATTTCTAAATCGCCCTGGAAAAGAAAGTTTGCACACAGATAAGACCAGAGTTCCCATTCCCAGGCTGGTTAATGTGCCAGATGCCCACAGGTATAAAGACTGAGGCAAGAATTAGGTATCTAGCTCCAGATTCACTGAGAGACCCTGTCTCAAGGGACTAAGGCAGAGAACGCTAAAACAGGGCACCCATGTCCTCCACCGGCTTCCTCTGACATGTGTACCCATTCACACCTGTGTGCATACACCACTCACACATGCACCATACACAGATGAAGAATTAAGGGCCCCATCTGCCTGTACATGCTGAGCCAGTAGGCTGTAAGAGGAAGGTGGCGCAAGACGAGGTCTCTGGTAGCAAAGGAATCTTTTGGTCTTTTTGAGACAGGGTCTCCCTTTAGTCCCAGTTGTCCTGGAGCTCACTCTATAGACTAGGCTGGCCTTGAACTCACAGAGATCCACCTGCCTCTGCCTCCCAAGTGCTAGGATTAAAGGCATGCGCTACCCTGCCCGGCAGGAATCATTTTTTAAGGGAACAGATGGCAATGGAATGATCCATGGTCGCTGCAGATATTGCTGACCTGGGCCATTCTCCCTGCACCCCCTACAGAATCATCTGTCTACTCCAAAGCAGATACCACTTTCTGGCTGAAGTGTCCCCTCTAGACAGCCAACAATCAGCGACCCACATGTTTTCCAAGGGAATAGTTCATTGAGCTGAGTGCACAGCAGAGGCCTCCATATGGACAGATCAGCTGCACAATAAACACCTCCCCAATAAGGTTTCAGGTTTCTCTCAGGATGACAAATGCCTGACAGGAATGCATCTGGTGGCTGCGAGAGGGAGAGAACTTGACAGGAACTTCTAACGTCTCCCCACTAGGAAGTGAGGAGGGGACACCTGAACCAAGGGCTAGGCGGAAGCTGCTGCCAGTTCCAACTCTGCCACCCAAGCCGTGGCCCCAGGACCCGACTCCACTGTCTCCCAAGGCCTTTCCAATCCATGGAGCTGGTTCACACTGCTCACCGCTCTCAGCAGAGATTTCTTACCTCTCTGTCTCTACACTCGCATCTCCATACAAAGCTTCTTTGATCCATCAGTGAGAAAGGACTAGCCCATGTCAGAAGGCCTGACGCACCCTGCTGGACTCAGCCACATATGCCCAGGCAGCCCTAGGCTCTCCCAGCTCCCAAATTCATTCCTCAGGAAACTCAGCATTGCCTCACAGCTGGTTTTTCTGAGTACTGTGCCTTGGCAGGGCGCAGGAGGGGAGGGTATCCTGGAACTCCCAAACAAAATGTCCTACCACTGCAAGCTTCTATATACAACTGGACAAACAAGCATCAAACAAGGATAGTTGGAAGCTTGGGCAGTCCAGATCAGGGGAGAAAAATCACAGACTCATAGGGAGCTGTTGACATGGGTGACTTAGTTATCTTGAAAGAAGGCCAAGCCAGACTCAGTTTCTCCTTCATAAAACACATTGCCCTTCTTCCTCTTGCATCCCTGATAAAATCCCTTTCTCTCCACCAGCCCACAAAAGGGCCCCAAGAGATACTGACTCCAGAAGGCCATCGTTAAAAATCACTCCAGTGAAGACAATGAGGGACCTTGCCATCTGTACTGGCTCATAGGTCAGCTGGTGACCAACCACGTGACTTTCAGATTCCCAGTGTAGAGAACTAGAGGGATTGTCTGGGTTGGGGGAGGGGGTAATAGAGATGAAAACTCAAGAATAAAGACAGGATAGTGAAGTTGCCAGACAACCCACTCCGTGCCTTTGTCAAAGGCAGGTCTTCTCCAGAACCAGTAAATTCTCTACTGGACAAAAGCCAGCCTGCAACTCATGGTGGAGCCAAACACCACACACAGCTCCAGAGACAGGAATCGCAAGGTATGTGACAGTCAGCACTTGGGAACCGAGAGGAACGGCCGCCCCCGGTTCCTTGGCTGTGGCTCAGCGACAGCTCTGCTCCTCTCTCCCGACATCTTCTGACTTAACACTGACATCAGAGGATGCCCATGTTAACTGACAAGAATCTCTTACTTAGGGCTAGGGAAGCCCCAGGTGATGTAGGTACCTGACCGAATGAATGGTCAGAGAAACGACAGAGCTTTGGATGCTTGGGTGGGGCTCCTTGCTCCTCTTCTGCACTATCTAGGAAATTCTTCATCCTAGGGGAACGGGACTTCGACTCATTCCTGAAGTCAGGGCAAGTGGGAGAAGGGTCAGGGCTTTGATTTTTCACACCAGGGCTCACAGAAGCGAATTCAACTTCTGACTCCCTAAGAGACTTATTTTCTTACTCCTCTGATGGCTTCCAAGTTAATTTCCCAGACACCCATTTTAGTCGACTCTGGGAGCCCCAGAGGAAGAAAAAAAATGTTAGAAATATCAAAACAGCCACGCGCTCCAGCATTTAGCCCTTTGTAGAACAATTTAAATTGAGTGCATTTAGACCACTTTCGATTGACTAATTTAGAACATTTCGCTGTAGCAGACTGAGCTGGCTGCTTTTCACTGCCAAACTAAATACTCCACTTTAAAATACACCCTGCGTTCTCATGTGATTTCTCCTTTTAGGCTAGGAATGTAATGTTGACATAAATGTCAAATAAAATTAATGAGAGAATGGGCCCTTAAATGGTACTCCTGCGAAGGGAATTTGTTAGACTGGGACCTTTGAGCCCAAATGTATATATAATTATATAACACTCATATGAATGTTAAGTTTTAGCAAATTCACCACCTTTTGTCAGGAATGCTGTTACCCACGAAAAGAAAAAAAAAAAAACAGGTTGCAAGTAAATTAAGACAAAAAACGCCATCAAATTAGAAATCTGTCACAGCAAGAGACTGAAGAATTAGAAGAGTGGTCCACCTGCTGGAGCTGAGCTTTCCCTTATCTACATACAAGTCAGCTCAGGTATCAGCGGCTGGGCCTGAAGCCTTCCGGTGTTGATTTTGCAAATGGACCACCTGTGGTCCAGCCTACCTCCTTTACTCCCAGCCTGACCCCCTACCAGCCACGTGGGAAGACTAAAAATGGTTAGCAAAGCAGTATCAGGTATTTCAGTGAATAGTTGAGACACAGGATCTTGGCAGAGTGGCCGCCTGCATTCTTACACTGCTATAACTACTTTTATTTGGAGTCTCTGAACGCTTACTCAAGTATAGCAGAATCACAGAAAATCACTCTCATCACTGAAAAGAGCTGTGTGCTGGGGAGTAAAGCAAGTCTTCTCTTGTAGATATAAAAGGCTTGGAGTAAAATTCCCTGGAAACTCAGGCGAGCCTACATTTACCTCCAGACATAGGAATATGGCAACGGAGGACCCTTCAACATTTTATGCAGAGAGCCTGCAAATGCCTGCAAGGGGGGGGGGACAATAAAATGCAGCTTGTGTTTCCATTTTTTACACTGTAGAATGGACTCCTAAGGACCACTCCTTCCACATTCTGTCCTGAACTCTGATCTCAAACACAATCACACATTTTTTGACACCCACAATGTTTTCCCTTCAGACAACTATGGATAAGTTTCTATTTTTTTTTCCCAAGGACCTAGATGATTCAACCCCCTAACGACCAATATATATATCCTGAAGGTCCTAGAAATGATTCCTCCAACAGTGGGGATTGCAGAGCAATCAAACAACTCACAAATTTCCTTTGGAAGTTTGCCCATCTTTTGGCAGTCCCCACAATCCATATCGTGGAGGCAGATAATAGAGAATCTCTAATGAAACTGTAGGAAGTGAGAGAGGAAACATTTCACTACTAACTTCAAACATCCATGCCCCTCTGGATACTAGGAAGTGACCCCCTCTGAAGATCATCTTGGAATGTCTGCCTCAGACCCCAAGCGCAGTCTCATTTTCTTTTTCTTTGGGCTATCAGTTCATAATGAACAAATATGGATGTATTTTGAGGGGGGGAATCCAATGACCAAAATAACTCCTTAATGATACGTATGTGAAATCACAACAGTGATTAATAAAAACCTGAAACCGTTCCTAAAAGCCTAAAAAGCGTTAATTACTCAGTTAGACGTCAGGACTCTATGAAAACCTATGGCAGCAGGTTACTTGGGCAAATTAAATCATGTGAACTTACAGTGGAAAAGGAGAAATCTTTCCATAGTGGATTTGCAGGCTCGTGAACATACGCTTTCATAGAGGGGAAACCCAACCCTCCACAGCTCTTCAAGGATCCTATATTTCAGCCTTGAAAGGCAGGTAAGAGAGGGGAATGCTAGTGTAAGTTGAAGTTATGCTGCGATGAGAACTATGAAATTCCCACAACAAATGAATGATGTCATTTCCAGTGAAGACGCTCTTGAGTGTGTACTGTGCATACAGTGCTGGCTGGTCAGAGTGATTCTTCTTGTTTATTCTGTTGCACTCTGCTGTGGTTTACATGAAAACTCTCCCCCATTGGCTCACATACTTGAACACTTGAATCCAGCTAGCAGCACTGTTTAGGGAGGTTATGGAACCTTTGGATGTAGAGCCTTGCTGGAGGATGCACGGCTGTGAGGTTTAATAGACTCACCCCACTTCCTGTTCTGTCTCTCTCTGCTTCCTGGGTGTGGTTGAGATGTGATCTCTCAGCTTTCTGCTGCAGCGCCCTGTGTCCATGCCTCGTTTCCCATTATGGACTCTCCCTCTGAAACTGTAAGCCAAAATAAGCTCTTCCTTCTATAAGTCACTTTCTTCACCCACAGTGTTTGACCACAGCATCAGAAAAGTAGCTAATACACACTTCATGTCTGATTCTCCTTGGACATCAATGAAAATTCCTTCTTGATTATTTTTGCCAGCTCATCTTTCTTGGTCCAGTCTCTTTAAGTTTGCATTGGAAGCAAATTCTCAGCCTCATCTCTCTGGGTGATCTCACCCAATTTTATATAGGCACCACCTACATATGATGACTCTCCAATTCTGTGACTCTCCACCTGAGCTCTGGAGGGAAATACCCATCTGCCCTCCTGCCAAGGCATCTCAAGCACATCTGTCTCCCACAGACTGGGCTCCAACATTCCACCTCTTTGCAAATCCCATATTCTGCAGCTGGGCCCTTAGAACCAGAGGACCTGTCTTTGGCCTTAGTCAGTCATTTAACCCTGCATGGTTACCTGCATCCCTGGATAAACTTGGTGTATTTATGTGTTTATTATCGGATAATCTCTTCAACCAAATGGTAGCAGGAACCCTGAATCTATTTCTCAATGCTACAGATTACACACCAACAATATTTAATTCAATAAGCATACAGAATAAACAAACATATGCTCCTTTATTTTTTTTTCTTAACTTTATGAGATAGATGATGCCTGTTTTGAAGAGGAGCCATTGAGGATCCCAGTGGCGAGTGAACATGAAGGCAAAGCCAGATTTTGAAACTAAAACCTTCTGGCTCGGACCCTCATCTTTTCAGATACTAGATGAATGTATCTATAAGAGTCTAGAAAATCATAGGAGTCTGCTCTTAGGATTTTTCCAGAAACAACTTGCTTGGAAATTTCTATTAAGCTTAGATTTGTTCTTTAATCACAACATCCTTTCCTATATATGGGTACACAAAATAAGTAACAGATGCCAGGAGAAAAGATTTCTCCCTGTACTGCAGAATATATTGTAAACCTTCATTAGTATGACAGTGCTGAAAGATCTAACTCAAACCTGTCCTGTGCTTAAAGAAAACCACAGTGGCCATAATCTCATCAAACTAGGAAATACCACAGAAACAGTTCAAGAGCTAAGGACCCCAAAACAGCTCCAAGGATGAATTCTGCTTTTTTTCAAACCCTCAAAAAAAAAAAAAAAGTCTCTCATCTCATTCTGCTGGAAATTTTCAAACCAAAGAGAGAAACAGGTATTTCTGAGTGGTTCTTCATCTAAAATCTAGATCATGCCCTGAGAATTAAGACACCTCTCTACCAAGTATCTGTTCTCCATGGACCTTGAACTGGACTTACCTTCTAAGAGCAATCCATTTGCTCCATAACCAACAGACATTGATGGTAAGAGATAAAATTTCGAAATCAGATTCAATCTGGATTCCCAGGCCTTACTTCACAGAAATTTAATTTAGGGTCCTCCTATCTTACATGGGTCTTACATGGTACTCAGAGAATTGTGAAGCCCTTACCAAGGCTTACCATCTCCTGTTCCAAACAGGGTCACAGGAGACCTTGGCTGTGGCTTCCAGGGCTATCATACTTAATGTTATGTCTCTCCAGGATCTCCACCACAGAGTATGGGCACATGCGTGGATGAAACAGGACAGATGCATTGGTGTTTCCCATTCCGTTCGAAACCCCCATTCCCCTTCTCAGATACAGAAAAGCTTAACAGCCCATCATAACCTCCCACCATCAATATCAAGCGATTTTATATCTTCAATCCCCAACATCTATGTTTTTCACATCTTCAACATTCATGCAGTTTCCTAACAAAGTCTGAGTAGGAGTGGACTTGTAAGTAACAGTAACAACTCCTCGAGTTGAAAATGCCAACATTCCAATGTTTTCTTGGGAGGAAACAAATTCTTCTGGGTCTTTTAAGATTAGAATACACTAATGTGCCTATCACATGTCATGACATATATTCTCCAGGCTCTGCATTAATAGTCACAGATATCACATTTCTTTTTTTTTTTTGTACCTTTAAACTTTATTGTGTTTGTTCTCATGATACTTGTTCAAAATTGAGTTGATTGTACTGTTCCTTGCATGTTAATTTTTATCTCGAGATGATATTTTTATGATATGGCCATCCAAAACCTGTTAAATTAAATTCCATCTCAAGCATGCTTTTCTAAATCTGATACATGGATATCCAAAAACATCTTTAAACAAATTGGGCACAATTGATCAATTAATAAGTCCTAGGCATTTCAAGGTCAATCAATTAAGGATCCTAAACTATTCTAAAATTAATTAATAAGAAAGGGTCCTGAACAGTTTTGGAGCCTCTTAGATTTGTTTTCTCCTTTTAAAATTTACAGGCCCCCGGATCACATGGCTTATAATCTACACCAAGCAGAAATAACAAGTCATCTTAGTTTATGTCTGTCTTTCCTTACCTACATTTTATACCATTATAGTTCAGCAAGGCAGCTTTGTATTGAAATTTTCAAGCCAGCTTGGTCTAACAAAAAGCTAAAACTAATAAATGTTATTTTTTTTTCAAAGTGTCTATTTTTATATATATATTTTATCAAATCTAGACCAGTGCCCCCCCCATCCTCCCACCCCACCAGAGCTCATGCATTTGGCCAAACATGCTTTTCATCTCTTTCTTAGTCTTTCTCAATATTCTCCATGTGGAAGTTGACTGTTTTGAGCAGAAGTTCACTGTTTCAGTCAGTTCTTTGATGCAGTCCTTTCTGTTGTTGTTGTTGTTGTTTCCAATATGCATCACTCCCAACTGCTTTGGACAAAAGCTCAAGGGGCCATGCACAAGAAATAC
>VZQC01005393.1:193387-207604 GCA_009823505.1 Rhizomys pruinosus
CAGGGGATCTTTTCAGTGTTTCTACTTCCTTCTGGAGTTTGTCATTCTCTCTCTCTAGGTCCTTCTTGAGTTCTTCATTCTCTTTTCTTAGTTCTTTGATTTGCTCTTTATAATCTTGTAGTTCTTTAAATATGTTCCCAATTATGTTTCTGATATCTGTGTCCTGGGGCATCCCCAGAGGGATCCCACTGTAGGAATCTTCCATAGGGTTGGTAGAGCTTGGTGCGGGATTATTCTGCCCCTTTCCCATGTTGTCTCTTCTTTGTGTTCCTGGCATATGGGCTTCTCCTTCCCTATATTCCAATGTGAGCCCTAAATGCCTCTTCACTGTGTTGAAGGCTTGCTTTGCTTGCCTCCTTCAGATGCCTTCGTAATCCCAGTTGGCAGGGGGGGGTGCTCTTTAGCCCGTGCTCCGGTACCTGTGCTTCAGCTGGTCTCAGGAGATCTCAGATCTCAAGACTCACACAACCCTACATTTAATACCAGCTGGGAGGATAACTAGCCCAAGACAACTGGATTAACAGATTAACTAGGTTAACTCAATCAACAGTTAGCCTTGCTGAAGCACCCAGTTCCTACCTACCTTCCTGTGCTTCAGCTGGTCTCAGGAGATCTTCCAGATATCACATTTCTAAAAGACTTCTTTCTGTGGGAGGTATCTAAACTATTATTTCCAACTGGGCTCTCTTTCTAGGAATGTCTCTGTATTTTCGACTCCCAGCTACACATCATTCCCAGGTAATAGACGGGATGCTTCAGACACGGCATGTCCCAAACGAGCCTCACCATTTACTGCCCAGTGCTCTCCCTCATGCTCTCTGCTTCCATTAATACTACACATACTTGGATGTCACAAATACTCTTCAGTGTATGAATACATGCACAGCTTCCTGGAGAATAAATACATGTTAGCCTAACCATGTCGACCTTAGGTGAGTTGCCTCCAACCTCAGCTTTGCAAAACCACTTAAAGGGTCTGCCTGACACACTTGACTACAATCGATCTTCACACCTGTGAAACCAACACTCATCACCTCCAAGTTTCTTACTGCCTCCTTTCACATCTCCCCCCACCATCCCTTAGCAGTCCCTCCTCTACCTTCTGTCCTTAGAGCTAGTGTGAATTTTCTAAATTATACTCATTTGGAGGGCTGGAGAGATGCTCAGTAGTTAAGAGCATTTGCAGCTTTTCCAGATGGCCCAAGTTCCATTCCCAGCACCCACATTGAGCAGCTCACAACCACCTGTAACTCTAGCACCAGGGGATTTGATGTCCTCTTCTTACCTTGGAGGGTAACTCTACTTATGTGTGCATACCCACACAGAGAGACACACACATATACATAATCACAAATAAATAAATCTTTAAGAAAAATTTCTAATTATACTCACCTTAAATCATGCAATACATATTCTTTGCTGACCAGACTTCTTTCACTCCACACAATCATTCATTCTAAGGTTTTTTTGTTTTTGGTATTTTTGAGAGAGGGTCTCCCTTTAGTTCCAGCTGGCCTGGAGCTTGCTATGTAGACCAGGCTGGTCTTGAATCACAGAGATCCACCTGCCTCTGCCTCTGCCTCCGGAGTGCTGGGATTAAAGGCGTGCACCACCACATCCCGCCATTCTAAGTGTTCTTCATGTTGCATGTATTGATACTTTGTCCCCCTGCACTGCTGGGCAGTACTCCACTCTGCAGAGCTTCCATGGCTCACTTCTCCACTGTTGATACGCATCTCTAAACAACACTGCTGTGAAGATCTACAGATGCACCTCTGCTGAGTGAGCCTTTCTATTTCTCTTAAACTGGCTTTTTCTAGGATTAGTATGTGTTTGACCTTTAAAGAAGCTGTGAACTGTTTCAAAATGGTTATCATATCAGACATTCCCACCAGCAATGTAAGAGTTTAAGTTTGAAGAATATCCAAATCTACAAAAGGAAAGTTGGAAGTGAGGAAAGGTCTAAGGATGGCAATTATGAGATAGAGGCTGAATGAAGCTAATGAAAAAGAGAGAGAGAGAGAGAGAGAGAGAGAGAGAGAGTGAGTTAGTTTCCAAAGTATCTCTCATGTTGGATTTGTATGGACTCCAGAGTACTTAGGTTTCTCATCACAAAACCAATGTCCAAAGACTAAGTCTACTGTGCTGACAAGGGATCAGCATATAGCTGCAAATGCTCAGATGCAAACATTCTCTCTCATCTTGCCTATGAAAGTGTGTAACTTCAAATAAATGGATGAAAATACACACTCTTCTAGAGGTACCTTTTCAAGCTTTAGTCAGAAAATAACTGTCAAATGTGGGGGAAAGGATAGGTTCAAACTAAGCACAGCAAACAAAAGCACCCCAGACTCTGGTGTTTCCAGCTCCATCCTCAGTGGGGTTTGACCACTGATCATGGGTTATCCAATAGTATTTGCTAAGGATAAGATATAAATTTTGTTCTGAGCTCTTAAAGTCAAAATGAAGAAAGAAACATTTTCAGTCCCATGGCTCAGCATGTCCAATACAAGAAACCAGATGTTCTCCAAGGAAACAGAATCAATAGTTATATAGAGATAAGATATATAGGTAATGATGATGATGATGATGATGAAGATGAAGATAGATATGTAGATGATAGATATAGATAGAAGGATGAATGATAGAGATAGATAGATGATGGATGATAGAGATAGATGATAGATAGATAGACAGACAGATAGATATAGAGATTTATTTTAAAGAAGTAATGATTATAGGGGCCAGAAATTCCAAATCTGCAGGGCAGCAGGTAGGCTAGGGCTAGGGAAGGGCTGATGTTATAGGTTTAATCCTTAGGTTCCATGAAGACAGAATTCCCTTTCTTAGGGGACCTCAGTTGGTCCCACTACATTACGAAAAGTGATGTATTTTAATCAAAGTCCTAGATGTTATTCTTATTTTAAAAAAAGAAAGAAATCTTCACTCCAACACCTGAGAAGCCAGATACTCAAGGTCACACTCCTTGTTAGGCCCTGGATTGCAGTTTGCCCATGTTCCTGCCATCTTTGGGAAAAAGTGCATGGCAAGCACGAAGTCCTAGTAAAAGCTATTCATTGTCTGTGGGCAGAGTCAACATGTCCCCCCAACAGACAATTATTTCAGGCCACTTCTGTGGATAGTCATCAGGTTTCCATAGCTGACTTACTTCTAGCTGGGAATTTGTAGAACGTAATCAAGCACGTATCCTTTAAAGGATGTGCTACACCTGGCCTCCAACTAAGCACCTCATTAGCATGGCCATGAAGATCAGCCTTTCAGGCTGGCAAGATGGCTTAGTGGTTTTAAGCCTTTGCCACCAAGCCTGCTGAACTGAGTTTGATCTCCAGGGCCCACAGAGAGGAACAGAAGAGAACTGACTCCATACTCAAACCACGAAGGCATGCACTTTTTCATGAACATGCTCACATATACAAAAAAACAAACAAACAAATAAATAAATAAGCAAATGTTAGAAAGATCAGCCATGCTGGGTGTGGTGGCACACACCTTTAATCCTAGCACTTGGGAGGCAGAGGCATGCAGGTCTTTGTGAGTTCAAGGTCAGCCTGGTCTATAGATCGAGTCCCAGGCCAGCTGGGACTACAGGGAGACCCTATCTTGAAAAGACAAAAAAAAAAAAAAAAAGATCAGCCATAAAACATATGCCACAAATGTGTGACCTTGTCAATGGTATTAACTATAAACCAACTGAAGGCTGGGAAACATGTACCCCAAAATAAAACAGAATATTTGAACTCCAGCCATTTTTTCTCTGGCCATGACTAATGAGTGGGGCGGGGAGCTCATCACGTGCACTCCCAGACCCAAACATGAACCCACGTTGTCTCTAGAAGATATGTACCACTATGGAGCCACCTTCTAAAGCCACGTCCTGGGACTTATCAGAACACTTAGCAACCTCCACAAAAATCAACTACCGATGAAAATCAAATCAGTTTTATTAAAAAAATACAACTCAAGCTGGCAAAAGAAAGGACACTGGCAGGTATGGAGGACGGGACAGAGAAGAGCAGCAGAGGATGGAAGATGGCCTCCGGCCCAGGCAGGCCTTAGGAACAGTTCATACTTCAAGCTTCGATTGCAGCGGGAGAGGAGGAAGAAGCTCTGGCTGAGGTCTGCAGCCGCGCCATGTCACCTACATTAGAGATGCCATGAAAGCCAGCCCAAGCCTGGAGGTTGGCTGCTTCCTACCCTCAAATCACATTAACTGTATGTTAATTCCAAAATATGTTTAAGCATTCACATTTTTCCCCTTTAATTTTATATGAGTCTAAGATATGAATATGTACCTTCTACCCATATACAGTAAGTACAGAGACTGAAAATAAGTGGTAGGTCAATTCTAGAGCCCATTAAGAGATTCACATTATAACAGCACAGTTGCTTTCAGATAAAAAGAAATATAACAATAATGTTGTTCAGCTTGCCTTTCAACTGGGGATTTGGTGTTAGCATCCACAAATGAGGGTAACAATTTTTGGAATTCACATTTTTCCCCTTTAATTTTATATTACTCTAAAGTATGCATACATACCCTCCCCCCATATACCACAATTATAAAGTCTGAAAATAAGTGGTAAGTTAATTCTAGATCCCATTAAGGTATTCACATTATAATGGTACAGTTGCTTTCAGGTAAAAGAAAAATACACACACACACACACACACACACACACACACACACACATGCACTGCTCAGTTTGCCTTACTACTAGGTAATTGGTGCTAGCATCCACAGATGAGGGATACCATTTGTCATTTGTTTTTCTGGGACTGTGTTACTTCACTTAGCATAATATCCTCTAGTTCCATCCATTTACTTGCAAAGTTCATGATGTCATATTTCTTTACTGCTGCATAGAACTCCATTGTGTAGATGTACACCACATTTTCTCTATCAGCTCATTGGTTGAGGGGCACTTGGGTTGCTTCCAGTTTTTTGCTATTGTAAAGAGAGCTGCAATAAACATAGATGTGCATGTATCTTTGTGGTAGGATGAGTCTTGTGGGTATATACCCAGGAGTGGTATGACTGGGTCAGGTGGTAGACTCAAAATGAGTCTTTTTTTAAATTATTTTTTGGTCTTTTTGAGACAGGATCTCTCTTTAGTCCCAGCTGACCTGGAGCTTGCTATGTAGACCAGGCTGGCTTTGAACTCACAGAGATCTGCCTGCTTCTGTGTCCTAAGTGCTGGTAAGGCATATGCCACCACACCCAGCTCATTTTGAGTCTTTTAAGGATTCTCCACACACTGCTTTCCGTAGTGGTTTATGAGTTTATATTCCCACCAGCAGTGGATGAGTGTTCCCCTTTCCCCACGTCCTCTCCAGCATTTGGTGTCTTTTATTTTCGTGATCTTAACAAGTCTTATTGGAGTGAGATATTATCTTAAAGTGGTTTTAATTTGCATTTCCTTAATTATTAATGATGTGGAACACTTTTTAAGGTGTTTCTCAGGCATCTTTATTTCCTCACTTGTGAAGTCTCTGTTCAGCTCTTCATCTCTTGAGTGGGTCATTTGTTTTATTACTTCTTTGTTTTTTGAGTAGTTTATACATTCTGGATGTTAATACTCTGTCAGATGTTAGATAGACAGGCTTTTTGCCAGGCCTATGTGTTATGTCTCTGAATATCTGGAAAGATTTGGTTGTCTGGAGCATGCTCCAGGACTTGTAGGGTCACTTTAAGGTTTTTGTTTTTTTTTCTGTATGTGTATGAATGTACTGTCTGCATGCAGGTGTGTGCACCCGTGTTATGCAATGCTGCGGATGTCAGAAGAGGGTCTCGGATTCCCCTGGAACTGGAGTTTCAGACGGTTCTCGGCCGCCATGTGGGTGCTGGGGAATCGAACCCGGGTCCTCTGTAAGAGCAGTCGGTGCTCTTAACCGCTAGGCCATCTCTCCAGCCCCACTTTAAGGTTTTTATTTTGCGGTGATGTGTTTGAGGGGACTTGCCCATTTGTTTGGATGGGCATAAATATTACAAAGTATAGTAGAAAATAAGATACTTGTACTGGGTTGAAGTGGTTTAATGTTTCCAGAGTGGAATGGTATAAACACTAAAGCCAGTTCACTAATGGTCTAAATAGGCTTATAATCACAGAGGGTTATGGTTGGTTTTTGGTCCATTCCTGGCTTGTACTGGACTTCTAGTTGTAGATCTGGATTAAAGGAGCATAGACAAGTAACAGGTTACCTCTGACTACTGAAAGATATTCTTTGTCTCTGTCTATTATGCAAATGTAATTTTTTTTGCAAGTGTAATTTTTTTATATCTATTCTTTCCATTTCTTTTTTTCTTTTTTTAACAGGGGAGAGCACGAACGCAGTCCCCATTTCTTTTTTAAAAAGTTTTTATTTTATTTATTTTTGTATGTGTACGTGCACCCATGTCGTGCAATGCCACGGAGGTCAGAAGAGGGTGTCGGATTCCCCTGGAACTGGAGTTAAAGATGGTTCTCAGCTGCCATGTGGGTGCTAGGGATCGAACCCAGGTCCTCTGCAAGAGCAGTCGGCGCTCTTAACCACTAGGCCATCTCTCCAGCCCCTATTCTCCCCATTTCAAGATAATTTGATTCAAGAAAAGCTGTTTACTTCCCTGAGCTAGAGGCATACAGCCCAGAAGGAGACAGTTTGGACGGACTTGGTAAATTTTATCAGCTTTATTCTGGAAAACTACAAACCAGGAAATGGGGTTTGGGAAAAGTAAAGAGACAACTGATTTTCAGTAAATAGTTTACATTTAAGATATGCCTAAATTTGTTTAAATCTCTCATCGGCTTTGCCTGCTTTTCCTATGGTGTTAAATCTCTTCCAGTCAACGTTTATGCAAGGTTCTTAGGCTTTTCTTCAAGCTGGTGTACCTTAACTTTTTTAGATGCTTAATGTCCATACTTAACACCCATACCAATTTGGCTGAGGGATTTAAGGGACAATTTTGTTCCCTGCCCTCTGAGGTCAATTAGTCCCATGGGATTTTGTATGGGGACATCTCTTAAGATGTTCTGCAACTGTCAGCCACCAGATTTCCTGTGCAGGGAGGTCTTAGAGATCCACTAACAGAACCCCTGCTAGTGTCCACCCTATAAAGAGGAAGGTCAACATAGAAGAAAGTTGCCTCATGGTCCAAAGGGAAGCCTGGTCTATCAAGACCTGACCTTGTCCTTGGCAGAAGGAACTGGTTAAGAATGGCCAGAAGGAGCCAGGTGCCCCCCACCCCCCAAACACCCAAAAAGAAAGTATAACCAAAAGATAGTCAATTTATTTCTTTTAAAGCCTGAAAATTGTGCCTCCAGATATTAGGCTTAAAGTTATATGAAATAGTGCGTGTGGTGGCGCACCTTTAATCCTAGCACTTGGGAGGCAGAGGCAGGCGGATCTTTGTGAGTTCAAGGCCAGCCTGGTCTCCAGAGTGAGTTCCAGGACAGCTGGGGCTACAGGGAGACCCTGTCTCAAAAAGACCAAAAAAAAAAAAAAAATTTCCTCTTTCTTTTAGCAACTATATAAGTGGAAACTCACATCCTAACTATTAAAATACCTGGAAAGCAGATCCTGAGTCCAGACATCGTGGCCAAATGAACAGAAGGAGAAACCTAATAAATAAATGCTTTGAAACCCCTCGTCAAGAAATTTTAAGTTGGACATTGGAATTCACGTGTTCTTACTTCTGGTCTCCTGGCTAGATCATGTACCCAAGTACTCCTGCCTTCACTTCACTTTCAAGGGCACTAGTCAAGGACTTTTCCCCCTCTATATTTATCCTTTTTTTAAAGTTTAATTTTTATTTTTGTATGTGTATGAATGTACTGTCTGCTTGTAGGTTTGGGCACCCGTGTCATGCAATGCCGTGGAGGTCAGAAGAGGGTCTCGGATTCCCCTGGAACTGGAGTTCTCCTGGAATTGGAGTTACAGATGGTTCTTAGCCGCCATGTGGGTGCTGGGGATCGAACCCGGGTCCTCCGCAAGAGCAGTCGGTGCTCTTAACCCCTAGGCTATCTCTCCAGCCCCTATTTATTCTTTTGGGGGTCCTTTATATGGACCCTCTGAATGAGGGATACCCCAGTTGCCACACGTAACATCCCTTTTCAACATGGAAGAAGTCAAAGAGAGCGTTCAGTCTGCATCCCGATTCCCTTCTGGTGATTGGGGTGACCCTTTTCAGAGAGTAACATAACTAAACAGGAACTAGAAATTGACTAGGCAGTTTAGGGATGAAACTCCCAAATTAACCAGATTCTTTCTCAGCTGAGAACTCAGGCTTCCTGGACCAGCCAATAAACACATCCTTCTGGTAGCCCCAAAAGAGTAAGAAAAGAAGAAAGAAAAAGAAAAAAGGGTGAAGAAGAAAAACAAAAAGAATTACATACCAAGCCCTGTAGATTGATTCTTTATTTCTCCAGAAAAGAAATGGAAATTACCCCCCACTTTTGTTTTGTTTTGACATTGTCATTTTTCATTGTTTCTGTTTTATTGTGAAAAGAAAAAAATAAAAATTAGAAAAAAGAAAAAGTAAAGGCTGAGAGGAGGCAGGCCAGAGTAGAGAGGGGAAAAAAAAAAAACATGCATTACCTGAAATGTTTGGACAAGAGCAAAACTGGATTGAGTCTATCTGAAGGCAGAGGAAAACCAGGAAGAAAGGGAAAGAGGAAGAGAGAGTGGGAGGGAGAGAGAAAGGGGGAGAGGGAAAGGGGGGAAGAAGGGAATGGGAGGGAGGGACGAGAGAGGAGAGAGAGGATGGGAAAAGAGAGAGTGGGAGAGGAAGGGAAAGAAGGACTTTATACATATACAATCCAAAAGTATGTTTACCCACAGGAGAAAAATGTTTCACAAGATAGGATCTATAATCAGTAAATCATTGGTCTCATAAACAGAATATGAATTCAAATGAAAGGGGAAAGGCATAAATTCTCAAAAATAGCAAAAGCAATTGTCAATTTTAGATTCATTAAAACTCAAGAATATGGTCTTCAAGTATATTATTTTTAATTTAAAAAATGTTTCCATTGTGAAATATTACACAGAGAAGAGCACACAGGACAAAAATGTGCAGCTCAATGTTTCATAGCAAAATTATGTGGTCACTACCCAACAAAAGACAGAAGCTACCAGAACCTTCAACTTTGGCCACTCTCCATTTGGTGCCCTGTCCTCCACACCCTTACCTTACCCATCACAGTGGCCACACACTTTAGAGTCCTATATCTAAGCATGCATCCATACATGCTGTACTTTGACTCTGTCTGGTTTTGATTTGAGGCTTACATATGTGAAATGAACATGAGAAGGCTTCTTTACATGCTGAGGCCAGTAAAACTCATGCAGGTTGCATAAGTCAAGGGTCATGTTAATTGGCATGTCATTTTCATTTATATAACTAACTATGCCATAAAACACCTGTGTGCATGCACATCTATGTACAAATTCACATTAGATTCTGAATGGATGTGTAATTTCTAATTCAGGTTTTTATGAACAATGTACTATGCACATTGTCTATAATTTGGGGTATATCTGTATTTACTCTTTCACTGAGTCTGTATACCAGGATAGAATTACTCAGAGCAATTAATTAATTTTCCAAAGTGGTAGAGCCAATGCACTCTTAACCCCAGTGTGAATATGCCTTATGTTCAATTTTATTAGATGATGCTAATTAATTTTCCTAAGTGGTGGTACCCACGCGTATACTCACCCTAGTCTGTGAATGGTCTCATTTTCCCAAGCCCTCACCCACTTAGCATTTCAAGCATTGTGGTGGCCATGCAGGCTCAAAGCATGTGATTTCTTTATTACACCTCCCTGAAGATATATAAACCTCAGTGACTGTTCATGTGTTTATTGGACTTTTACATCTGTCTTTTGTGAAGTCCCTCCTAAGCCTCTTGCCTATTTTTTATTGGGCATTTTGTCTTTCTTTGATAGATTTGTAGGAATTTGTTGTATATTCTTCATAGAAGTCCTTTGAAAATTATAAATATGGGAGATATCTCTAATTTGCCTGTCATTCTCTTAGTTGTGTTTTAAATTATGTATGTATTTACTTTTTTTAATTTTAATTTTATTTATTTTTGTATGTGTATAAATGTACTGTCTGCATGCAAGTCTGTGCACCCGTGTCGTGCAATGCCACGGAGGTCAGAAGAGGGTGTCGGATTCCCCTGGAACTGGAGTTCTCCTGGAATTGGAGTTTCAGACGGTTCTCGGCCGCCATGTGGGTGCTGGGGATCGAACCCGGGTCCTCTGTAAGAGCGGTTGGCGCTCTTAACCACTAGGCCATCTCTCCAGCCCCGTATGTATTTACTTTTATGTGTATGAGCGTTGTATGTAAGAGAACCCAGGAATATGCAATGCCCACAGAAGCCAGAAAAGGGTGTTGGATCCCCTAGAACTGGAGTTAGGGATGGTTGTTAGCTGCCATGTGGGTGCTGGGAACTGAACCCAGCCCTCTCAGAGAGTAGTCAGGGCTCTTAACAGCTGAGCTATCTCTCTAGCCCCATAATAGTACTTTGATAGACAAAAGTTCTTTGTTTTTAATACCGTCCAGTTTTATATGACTCTTCCTTTATAACTGGCTCTTCTGATCCTGTGTAGGAATTCTTTTCCATCCAAAATCATGAGCATACAATCCTAGATTGTCTTCTAGAAGTTTTTATCATTTGCTCACCACATTTGGGTATAAAATAGAAACTCACAGTCAGACTATTGTTTTTCCTGTAGTGATAACCAATCCAATTGTCCCAAGATTATTTCTTTAAAAGACTTCCCTGGGGCTGAAGAGATGGCTCAGTAGCTAAGAGCAATGGCTACTCTTGCAGAGGAACTTGGTTCAGTTCCCAGCATCCACATGGCAACTCACAACTGCCTATAACCCAGTTCCAGGGGAAGCCAACACTCTCTTCTGGCCTCCGTGGGCTCCTGTATGCATGTGGTACACATATACTCAAATAAGCACACACACACACACACACACACACACACACACACAGAGAAAAATAATAAATAAATAAATAAATAAATAAATAAATAAATAAATAAATCTTTTAACAATAGGGGTTGGAGGGGCTGGAGAAATGGCTCAGCAGTTAAGAGCGCCGACTGCACTTGCAGAGGACCTGGGTTTGATTCCCAGCACCCACATAGTGACTAAGAACTGTCTTTAACTCCAGTTCCAGGGAAATCCGACGCCCTCTTCTGACCTCTGTAGCATTGCACGACACGGGTGCCCTCTTCTGACCTCTGTAGCATTGCACGACACGGGTGCACCAACCTACATGAAGACAGTACACTCATACACATAAAAAATAATAAATTAGGGGCTGGAGAGATGGCCTAGCGGTTAAGAGCGCCGACCACTCTTACAGAGGACCCGGGTTCGATCCCCAGCACCCACATGGCGGCTGAGAACCGTCTGAAACTCCAATTCCAGGAGAACTCCAGTTCCAGGGGAATCCGACACCCTCTTCTGACCTCCGCGGCATTGCACGACAGGGGTGCACAGACCTGCATGCAGACAGTACATTCATACACATACGGAAATAAATAAAAATTAAAAAATAATTTAAAAATAATAATTAATTAATTAAAAACAATAAAATAAAATAGTGGCTGGAGAGATGAGAGATGGTCAATGGTTAAGAGCACTGGCAGCTCTTGCAGAAGACCCAGGTTCAACTCCCAGCACCCACATGGTAGCTAACAACTGTCTGTAACTCCAGTTCCAGGGGAATCCAATGCCCTCTTCTGACTTCCATGGGCATTGCACAACATGGAATATTTCTATACATGCAGAAATAACACTCATACACATAAAATAAAATAATTTTTTTCAAAATGTATCATATGCTTGAGTAATTGGGAAAGGATGCCACTGACTCAAAGCTAGAGAAACGGGGGGGGGGGGCATGGTTCTGGGATCACAGGAACCAACCTGGGCGTATAGGACATAGTCCTACAACAAGAATGGCCTGACAAAGAATGAGGTTAGGACAGCCTTCATTTATTTTTATTTATTTTAAAATTTTATTTCTGTATTTTTACTTTATGTGTGTGAGTGGTATGCCTATGTATGTAAGTACACCTGTGCCATGCAATGCCTGGGAAAGCCAGGGAGCATCAGATCCCCTGCAGTTGGAGTTATGGACATTTGTAGCTTTTCCATGAGTAAAGTTTCTTCCTGACTATTCTGCTAAGAGTTTTCTTTTTCAATAGTCAGGAATATATGTTGAATTATATCACCAGTATTTTCTGTATCTACTGAGATCACATTTTTTTCTCAATTATATTAATATTCTGAATTATACTGACTCAAATGGTTATACTAAGCTCACACTTCTCAAAAATATCTTGATCATGGTGTTCTAATCTATTGCTGGGTTCACATGAGGAATGTTCTAGTCAGGTTTTTTTTTTAAGATTTTTGTTTGAAATGTGTATGTGTGTGCCTGTCTGAATTTATGTGTGCCACATGACTACAGGTGCTCTTGGAAGCCAGAAGGGGGCAGCAGATGCTCTGGGACTAGAGTTCAGGCAGTTGTGAAATGCCCAGTATGGCGATGGGAATCCATACCTGGGTCTTCTACCAGAATAGTAATCAACCAGTGATCATATCCCCAGCCCCTTCTAATCAGGATTTCTGAATTGATATTTCTAAGTAAAACTGACCCAGAATTTTCCTTTCTTATGTTTCTCTTAGGTTTTAGAATCGAAACTCTGTTGGCTTCTTAAAACAAGCTGGGACTATTCCTACGTCTTCCATTCTCTGGAAGAGTTGGTGGAAAATATGTGTTATTTCTTCCTTAAATATTTGGTGACTTCAACAGTAAAACCATCTGGCTCTGAAATTTTCCTTATGGGAAAGTTTTTAATTACATATTCATATGAATAGATATAGAACTACTCAGACTGTTATTTTTCTTATACGAGTTCGGAAAAGTAGCATTTTAAAAATTGTCAATTTTGTTGAAAATTTCAAATATATTATTATCATAAGGTTGTCATGAGATTCCCTTCCTATCATTTCAACATAGTTATATCCCAGTGGTTGATGCTTTTGTTTGATTGCTGTCATTGAGATTTATTGATGTCACTAGTCATTGGGTCACTACTTCCCTGACTTCTACTACCTTCCTTCTACTTGTTTAAAAAAAAACTCAACTGATGTTCTTTTATGGTGTTTTGTGCTTTTGGTTGTTTGCCTGCTCACTTGCCTATGGCTGTGAGGATGTGGCCCAGGGCCTTGTACATAGGTAGGCAAGCTTTTTACCACTGAGATGGATCCTCAGCTCTCCTCTTACATTTTGAGACAGTGTTTCGCAAAGTTGCCCAAACTGAGCTTGAACTCACTGTGGACACCAGAAGGCCTCTGGCCTAGGGTCCCCCTGCCACCTCTTTGAGTAGCTGGACTACAGAGGCCTGGCTGCTGTTCTCTTTGAATTTTGAAGTTAATGTTAATAATGCTTCCTTGTGTATCTCTCTTCTTCCTAATGTATGCCAATGAGGCTTTTAAGGCTATGTCCCACAACTTTGGGTACATCATATTTTCATTGTCACCAACTTCTAAACATCTTTTAATTACCACCATCATTTCTTCTTTGACCCATGATCACTTAAGTTTCTAAACATATGGGTATTATTTTTTCCATTTACTTTTTTGCTGCTGATTGCTAGCTTAATGTTGTTGTGGTCAGGGAATATACTCTATGATTTTAGTCCTTTGAAATGTGACTAAGAATTGCTTTATGACAACATATGAAGGACGGGCAAAATTCTATGAGTACTTAAAAAGCATATGTATGTTTGTTCATTGCAAGATTTTATAATTAGATCTCTGCTAATTAACTTTATTCAAGCTGTGTCTATCTTTTCTGCTTTTTTGTTATCTGGTGATTATATCAGTCAATAAGAAAGGTATGTTAAAATCTCTAACAATATGAATATCTCTAATTAACCCTGTGTAACTTACAGATTAATATGTATGAACATTTAGTAAGTAAATGAAATCCTTTTATTATGAAACATCTCCATCTCTATAGGTTTGAACTAGGAATCTAGTTCATTTCATATCATATAGCTATATAATCTTTCTGTTGGTTCACTTTGTTTGGTAAATATCACTGTATCCTTTTACACCCATTTCTATAAGTAGTATACCAGTTGGGTTTTTTTTTTTTTTTTTTTTTTTTTTTTTTTTTTTTT
>VZQC01005393.1:208439-251342 GCA_009823505.1 Rhizomys pruinosus
ATTTTTTTTTTTTTTTTGTCTTTTTTTGAGACAGGGTCTCCCTTTAGTCCCAGCTGGCCTGGAGCTCACTCTGTACACCAGGCTGGCCTTGAACTCACAGAGATCCGCTTGGCTCTGCCTCCCAAGTGCTGGGATTAAAGGCGTATGCCACCATGCCCGGCTTTCTGTCATTATTCTTTTAATGAACTCAAAATATGCAACTCTATCCAGGCCTGGTGGCACATGTCTTTAATCTCAGCACTTTGGAGGCAGAGGCAGGTGGCTCTCCATGACATCAAGACCAGCCTGGCCCATAGTGACTTCCAGGCCAGCTGGGGCTACAAGGAGACCTTATCTCAAAAAGACAAAAAAAAAAAAAAAGTATCTTTAACTTAGTAATGACTAATACAAATTAGTTCTTTATCACATCCTCTCCAAGAAACTCAGAACAATTTAACTTCTTCAGACTTACATCATTAACCATTTATCTCATTCTGTATTTTAAACTCTGCAGGAGGAAGGAGGAATGATTATATAGTCAATATTTACATCTAACATCTAATTATTGTTTCTGTTGCTCTTCATTCCTTCCTGTGTCTCTGAGCACTAATGAGGAATAGTATTCATTCTATCCAATAGATAACCTTTAGTGAGAGTTTCCTTTAGTGCGGATTAGCTTGCAATACTTCTTTAATACTGTCCCACTTTGCTTTTCTGTTGCTGTGAATTAACATACCACGACCAGGAGTAATTGGGGAGGAAAGGGTTTATTTTAGTTTACAGGTTATGGTTGATCATGGGGGGAAGCCAAAACAGAAACTCAAGGCAAGAGCTTGATACAGAAACCATGGAGGAACACATCTTGCTGGCCTGCTCTCAGGCTCACATTCAACAGCCCAGGCTCACCTGCCCAGGGATGGCACTGCTCACAGTAGGCTGGGTCCTCCTACATTGATTGGCAAATGAGAAAATGCCCCATAGACATGCCATGGGCCAATCTAATGGAGGAAATTTCTCAATCGAGATTCCTGCTTCCCTTCCCAGGTGTGTCAAGTTGACAACAGAACTGATGAAGACAAATACCTTGGCTTTTTCATTTTTGAAGAGATCTTTCCATAAACACAGGACATGCCCAAGCAGTTCTGTTCCTGCAGCAATTTTGAAGACAGCATCCCACTTCCCTCTCGTTTCTATTGTTTCTATTGAAGAGTCAGTTGTTAGTCTTATTTTTTTCTCCCTTAAAGAGAAAGAAGTGCCACTTCCAACTCCAGCTGCTCTTTTCCCTTATTATGGTTTCATTTGTTTCTGTTTTCAGAATTTTTACTAAGCTTAAGTGTTTCTGTACTTACACTGTTTGGTGTCCTGGTGCTTCTCAGTTCCGCAGTTTTGTGTATTTTGTCAGTTTTAGAACAGTCTCCACTTTTTTTCCAATTATTTATTCTATCTCCTTTTCTCTCTCTTTCCTTGCTGAACATCTAGTCACATGTTTACACAGCATTTCCCCTATATTACGTGTCTTCATCATTTTGAATCTATTCTCTATCCTTTCATCTCTCTCTGTATTTCATTTTCCTTGTTCTTATCATCATTATTATTATTTTGGTGCTGGGGAGTTAACTCAGGGCTTCAGGGAGCTACACTCCAGCTCTGGGCTTTATTTTGGTATTTTCTTCTTCTTCTCTATCTTCTAATTTACTTATTTTTCTCTTCAGTGGCACCTCCTTTATTGAATCCATCCATTTACTTTATAAAATACCTTACTTAGAGTATAAGATGCCACTTGTCATTGAATTAACTAATTGCAAGTACATATTTAGTGGTTTTAGTAATTAACTTAATTGTGCAACTATAACCATCATGAAATCCAACCTTAGAGCATTTATATCACCCTAAAGCTCACCCCTTTAGGCTTAACTGCAGTAAATGCATTTTTCAGTTCTAAAAGGTCCATTTGGTTCTTATGTAAAATTTTTAGTTCTCTGGCCAACTGTTCAATCTTATATTTTAATTTTTTAACCATATTAGTTATAAGTAATTTCTGTATTGCTGATTATTAATATGATCATACTAGTTATAAGAAGTAGGTATAGGGCTGGAGAGATGGCCTAGCGGTTAAGAGTGCCGACTGCTCTTACAGAGGACCCAAGTTCGATCCCCAGCACTCACATGGCGGCCGAGAACCGTCTGAAACTCCAATTCCAGGAGAACTCCAGTTCCAGGGGAATCCAATGCCCTCTTCTGACCTCCGCGGCATTGCACGACACGGGTACACAAACCTGCATGCAGACAGTACATTCATACACATACAGAAATAAATAAAATTTAAAAAAAAGAAATACGTATAAAATATAAAAGCTAAGCTTATTTTTCTGGACGTCTACCCTAGACCAGAGTTCTACACATCCCTGTTGCCTTGATGGATCTCCAATGCTTCCACACTGAGGACTTTTTCTCTTCCTTTTTAATTTTTAACAACTTTTCATAGCAAAAGAGTTGACCTGAACACACATGATCTACTAATGCTAGACATATTGACCTCCAACGTAAGCCAGGGAATCAAACTTTATCGTGCAAATGAGAATCCTCATGAAGATGAAAGTAGATACCATTGGGGATTTCACTGGGTCGGTTGGCACAGACCCAAACCACCACAGACAAAGCAGAAGGTTTGGCCACCCTCACAGTAATGAAGAAAGCACTCTGCTGAAAAGAAACATGTAAAGATCATATCATCTATGTGAAGAAAATGAGTTCTTGTCTCTTCCCTTTGTGAGATTTGGTATTGGTAGAAATGAGCAAAAACTCAGCAAAGAAGAGCCCATTCTGCAGCTCAGTCATCCGCAGATGGAATTCACCAGGACACAGTCTGCCTGGTCCTGAGCCCTGTGTCTCTTTCATACCCCTGGCTGAGACTTGGGAAAGTTCTGGAATTTTTTTTCCCCAAATAGTCTAGACTTTTTCATGTGTGTATGTGTGCATGTGTGTCTTGTATGTCTTGTATGTCTGTGTCTGTGTCTGTGTCTGTGTGTACACATGTGTGTATGTATGGGAAGAGTTAGAGCTAAGAAGAAATTGTGATGCTGAAGACAAGTCCTGCCCCCTTCCCTTCTTCTAGTTCATTAAAATGCTGTAGTTTGCTTCCAGCTGTCTAAAATTCTATCCCCTACTCCATGAAGGAAAAAAAAAAAAAAAAGTAATCAAAAGCCTGCTGCCTTGGCCTTTGAGAGAGCTAGCTCTGCCTCCTGGGTCATCTTCTACAGTGAACTCCTCTGGGCTAGACCACACCACTCAGACCAACTCTGGGAGTGAGTCCTATGAGGAGAAGCAGATGAGGCAGTGTAGACGTCTAATTATAGACTCCCCACAGCTTATACTTTGTAGCCTGTCCTTTCCTGGAATTTTAATGATGCTATTCAGGATATCACTTCCTCCTCTTAATCTGCATATTTTGGATGACTTGATTCAAAACAATGTTTGAGGTACAAACAGTCCAAGATTTTTCCAAAACACAGGCTTTATTGGCATATAAAGTAATTTGCCACATGCCTGGTGTTTACATCCTTGCAGGTGGATAATAGATTAGAGTTACAGAGATGTTGGGGTACTTTCTCATCCACGGTACATGGCAGTGGAGAAAGAAAACTGCTGGGTGAAAAGCAAACAGAATAGGATCCCAACTATTTAACTTTGGTCCATATGTCACTGTCACTTACTAAGCAACAGAAAATAAAAGTGAAACATTGGAAACATTGATCCTAGCAACAAAGTAATGAGTTAAACTCAAGGACAGGAGATACTCCAGCCAACAGCCTGGGGCCCAGTTCAGCTGGGACACTCTGCAGCCCTGGAGAATCCTCAAGAGCTAAGCTTCTGGGCTTACGGATTGGCTAAACGCTTGCTCCACGGTGGCTCTATTTCCTTCAGCAGAGTCTAAAGCCAAAGGGAAAAAAAGGAATCCAGGGTCTCCCTCTTTTTCTTTCTCTCCCTTTTTTCAATTATTTATTCATTTAATGTGTGTGCAGATGTGTGTGTGTGTGTGTGTGTGTGCACGTGCGCAGGTGCATGTGTGCCATAGTGTGTATGTAGAAGTCAGAGGACAGTTCTCCTTTTCCTCCCTCATTTCCGCTGAGCTGTGCATGCCAAGCTAGCTGGCCTGTGAGCTTCGAGGTAGATTCTCCTCTCTCTCTGCCTCACACCTTGCAATAGAAGTGGTGGGATTACAGATGCACAGTACCTCATCCGACTTTGTATGTGGGTTCCAGGCTTGTGCAGCAACCAGTGCTTTGACCTGTTGAGCCATCTCTCTGGCCCACCATTTTCTTTTATGTCTTATAAATAACCCAAGGTCTGTCCAACACTACATCCATCAAAGTCAACTGTGAAGGGCTTTCTCAGGCAATGCTCCTATGGCAGGGCCCTATCTGTATTGCTCATCTCCACCTGTCCTGATCCTCGGTAATATGAGCACTCTGAGACCTCAAACACACACTGGCAGACTGACTGACCAACAGAGTTCTTATAGCAATCTGGAGGAAGAAGAAAGGGCTTGCTTCAACACAACACGGTAGGAGAATCCATGGTGATCTATTAATGTCACTATGATCTCTAGTGCTCCCTCTAGACTTCAAGGATCTAGCTTCTTTCCATATTCTGGCAGTTTTAAAGATTTATTTACTTTTATTTTATGTATAGAAGTGTTTTGCCTGCATGTATGTAAGTGCACCATGTGCTTGCAATACCTGTGGAGACCAGAAGAGAGCATTAGATCCCCTAGAACTGGATGGCTGTTAGCTGCCATGTGGGTGCTAGAAACGGAACCAGAGTCCTCTGGATGAGCAGCCAGTGCTCTTAACCACTGAGCCATCTCTCTAGCCCTGGAGATTCTGGCAAATTTTAAGCCTTAAGAAAACTTGAAGGAATAAGATAATACATAAACAACTTACAGACCATAATGTCATATCCTAAAATATGTTAGTAAACATCTCCTTAGAACAAGACTATCCTTAACATGGAGAGGTCTTGCTTTTTAAGAGTATACTGTATGTTCATAACTGAATGGTAGGGTATATTTTCCAAAGTCCAGCACATTTGTGGATGTAGCTCAGTTGATGGAACACTTGCCCAGAATGTCTGGTACCCTGGGTTCTCTCCCCACTACCACATAAATCAGGCATATAGCACACATCTGTAATCCCAATATTCAGAAGGCTACATAGTGAGTTCAGGGATAGCCTGGGCTATATGAGACTCAGTCTCAAAATTCCTATCTTCAAGGGATACATTATATAGTTGTGCTTTATATTGTGCAAACATTAATTCAGGACAATTAAATTTTAAACTTGGTGTTTACAAGGGGAACAGGAAGACAAAGAAGTGAGAAGTCAGAGACCCTCCCCTCCCCTTCTTTTCTTTTCTTTTCTTTTCTTTTCTTTTCTTTTCTTTTCTTTTTGACAGACACTCCAGTAGCTCACTTTGGCCTTGAACTCACTATGAGCAAAGCATGACCTTGAACTTTAAAAAGAATTTTTTTTTTGTCTTTTTAAGACAGGGTCTCCCTGCAGCCCTGCTGTTCTAGAACTCTTATATAGACCAGGCTGGCCTGAAATTCACAGAAATCCACCTGCCTCTGCCTCCTGAGTGCTGGGATTAAAGGCATGTGCCATCATACCCAGCTAAAAAGAAATTTATATAGGGTTTCACTCACACTATCTGGCCTAGAACTCCCTATGTAGACTAGGTTGCCCTTGAACTTACAGAGATCTACCTGCCTCTGTCTCTGTCTCCTGAGTGCTAGAGGCACGTGCCATCCAGCCCTGCTGACCTTGAACTTGTGATTCTGCTGTTTCCATGCTCTAGCCTCCCCACTCCAGATTGGTAGGATCATAAGCATATGCCACTATAATCAGTTTTATGAGATGCCAAGACTTTGTTCATGCTAGGCAAGCACTTTACCAACTGAACTACATCCCTAACTCTGGCTGTGTTATTTCTTTACTGCTTTCTGTAATGTGATTATTAACAGACCAAAAAGATTCCTCTGTTTGGGGGAATATTAATATTATTAAAGAAGCGATACAAGAGAAAAAAGATGGAGTGTCTATCCTATTGAAAACAAGCCAAAAATGTATCAGACAAAATATTTCCTCACAACTAATTTGAAATGCATTTCATGAATCAACAAGAAAAGAAGACACACTCAGACAGAACATTGGTATCATTTTTCACATTGAAGTCTTGACAAACTGGAAGAATTTGAACGTCTATTTTCACAATGTAGCAGGGCACAAGGGATAGCAGATAATCTCGGGGCCATTAACAAATCCAGGAATCTTCAAAGAACACAGTATAAAAGGAGGCACTAAGCTAGAGAGCACTCCAAATGACCACCAAAACTACCTGCTTTATTAAAAATCTGTAATCACATGACAGCCCTCAAGATGAATAGAGCACTTGTTTTAAGTCTTTGCTTTTCAGGTTGAGAATATCCCAAGAACCAGGTGTGCTGGATACCTTTAGTGTCAACTTGACACACCTGGGTTGAGGGAGCCTCAACTGGGGAATTGGCTCCGTTGGATTGGCCTGTGGCCACATCTGTGGAGTATTGTCTTGATGGTCGAGCAGTGTGGGAGGGCCCAGCCCACGATGAGTAGTGCCACCCTGGGCAGGTTGTTGTGTACTGTATAAGAAGGCGGGCTGGGCATGAGCCAGGAGAGCAAGCCAGTGAACAGCATTCCTCCATGGCCTGTGCTTCAGCTCCTGCCTCCAGGTTCCTGTCCTGAGTTCCTGCCTTGGGCTCCCTAAGTGATGAACTGTGACCCAGGAGATGTGAGCTGAATAAACCCTTTCCTCCCCAAGTTGGTGTCGGTCAGAGTGTTTTGTCACAGCAATGGAACACAAACTAGAACAGAAATTGGTACCAGAAGAGTGGGGTATTGCTGTGACAGACCTGACTTTGGTGTTTGGGGGAAGGATTGTGGAAGCGTTTGGAATTTTGGGCTAGAAAAATCATTGAATGCCTAAAGATCGTGGCTGTGGAATTTGGAACGGATTTGCTGAAGGATTTGTAGAAGGTGGAGGCCTGGCTTGTGAAGTTTCTAGTTTCAAAGGGGAACAGAGATCATCAGGACTGTGTAATCTGTGGGTTCTGGTCAGCTGGGGCTGAAGAATCAGCTGTAAGTAACAAGAGACCAGAACCTCAAGTGAAATTTTTGTTGTACTGGGACAATTGATGCTGGTTAGCTGGGGCTGAAAAATCAGCTGTAAGTAACAAGAGACCAGCATCACTGTGGTGAAATCTTCTGGGAAGAATTTCTTCAGGGTCAGCACACAGAAGCTGTGATCCAGAAGGGGCCTGATACCCCATCTTGAGCCAGAAGCAGGACTTGGTAACATGTAAGAGTCTCCTATATGGTTCTGGTGTTGAAATTTGAGGGGGTCACAGAGAGCAGCCAAGGCTTGGCACTGTGAAAGGTCAGGAAAGACCATTGGTGGAAGTGCACCTTGGTTGCAGTGAAGACCCCAGGATTGCAGGGGCCATGGAGGGAAGCTGAGGCTTTGCACCAGGAGAGGTCAGAAGAGACCATTGGTGAAGGTGCTGCCTCAGTTTTAGTGGCCACCCCAGCTTTTTGGAGATGCCAGGACCATGGGACGACCACCAAGGGCAGCAGCAGCTGTGAAATGGAGTTGGCCTGGGCCTTCGAGATGAGCTTTGTGTGCCATGGACAGCAGAGTCAGAGAAGGGGAGCTGCCAAAACCCTTTGGAGCCCAGAAGATCATGAGTGAATCCCAGGTGTCCAGCCTTGAGCTACTTTGTTGGACTTGGGTTTTGAGAGTGCCTAATTCTTCCCTTTGAAATAAGACAGTACTTGTTTTCGATTTTACAGCAGCCCACAGTTAAGAGACTTTTAATAGACTGTGAACTTTTAAGTATTTGGACATTTTAAGTACTGTGGGGCTTTTAAGGTTGTACTGTCTTAGGTTGCGATTAATGTTAACATCATACTTTGGGGATAAGAACTGGAAAGGTGGTGGTTTAATAGTTATGTGTTTTGTGTGTCAAGTTGACAAGGGGTCAATTGTGCTGGATCGCTTTAGTGTCATCTTGACACACCTGGGTTGAGGGAGCCTCAACTGGGGAATTGGCTCCATTAGATTGGCCTGTAGCCACATCTGTGGAGTATGGTCTTGATGGTCGAGCAGTGTGGGAGGGCCCAGCCCACAATGAGTGGTGCCACCCTGGGCAGATTGTTGTGTACCATATAAGAAGGTGGGCTGGACATGAGCCAGGGGAGCAAGCCAGTGAACAGCATTCCTCCATGGCCTGTGCTTCAGCTTCTGCCTCCAGGTTCCTGCCCTGAGTTCCTGACTTGGACTTCCTAAGTGATGAACTGTGACCCAGGAGGTGTAAGCTGAATAAACCCTTTCCTCCCCAAGTTGGTGTTGGTCAGAGTGTTTTGTCACAGCAATGGAAGACAAACTAGAACAGGCCTGATTTTTAGCTTGATAAAAGACAGCTGTAATATTTTTTATTGATGTGATTGGCTGTTGGGAGAAATCCCAGCCAGTATAGTACCTGGCCTTGATACATATTCAATAGATGTTTTCGAGAAATACAATATCCCTCCAAGAGTTTTTATGTCTCTTAATGTAAGAAAGAAGTTAAGCTCTCTTTTGGAGGGCATTACATTAATTTTACCTTATTTTAGAAGAATGTATATTCTTTCTGAAAACCACAGTTCCACATATATACCATATGAGAACTGATGTTCTGAGTTTCATTGATGAAGAGATGAAATACTGTCTTTTAAAACTAAATTATCTTGCAGATAAAAGGGGATGTTACAGATAGCATTATAAAAGGACATTGGATATACATTAATGTCAAGGCTGTTACATCGAAATTTAGTATGGATTGGAATTAAAAGTAATTTGTAGTTTAAATAAATTTATTTTTTTTCAATTTTTATTTATTTCTGTATGTGTATGAAAGTACTGTCTGCATGCAGGTTTGTGCACCCATGTCGTGCAATGCCATGGAGGTCAGAAGAGGGTCTCGGACTCCCCTGGAACTGGAGTTCTCCTGGAATTGGAGTTTCAGACGGTTCTCAGCCACCATGTGGGTGCTGGGGATCGAACCCTGGTCCTCTGCAAGAGCGGTCAGCGATCTTAACTGCTAGGCCATCTCTCCAGCCCAGTTTAAATAAATTTAAGTGTGAGCAATTTTTTATGTTGAGAGTATTAGACCAAATTTTAAACAACATAAGTAATTTAGTTTACCACTATCCAATGTGTGAACAGATTTTGAACATAAGTAAAAATAAGTTAGAGGAACTTTGATTAAACATACATTGTGATCTTTAAGTTACCTGATGTGCCAAAAGCCTGGCCATATATAGGAGAAATGCTAAAAGGCAGATTAAAAGATTAATCTCGTGTGAAAAAGAGAATTTTTCCACGGAGATAGGCCAAAGCCTGGCCACGACCCTGTATCCTACTTTCAGGGAGGGGGGTTACTTCTCTCCTTCATGGTAAACCCTCCAAGATTTTCCCCTCTCGTGGGGGAAAAGGGGGCTAAGAGAGAGACAGCCCGAGAAAATATCATTTTTCTTCTCCCTTCTACTTTTGGTGGAAAGTCAAGCCCCACATTGTTGGTGCCAGTTGTTGGTTAAATATATATTATCTGTTGGTCCTTTAATCATGTGTGGCCACAATCCACATGATGTTCTTCCCTTCTAGAACCAGGCTGGCGACTTCACAAAGCTACCAGCTTCCTGGGCTGTCTCCTGCCAGCAGCCCAACAGTCCCTAGACTTAGCTCTGGCAAGGAGGGGGGAGGGGACCACGGGAAGTCACCCGAGGAGTGAAATAAAGACATGGACTCAGTAGGAGAAGGTCCGGGAGATAGACTCAGTTTTATTCATGCCAGCAATGTGTTTACATACTAAAAGCTACTGTGCTCTGGGCAAGGAAGTNACGGGTGCACAAACCTACATGCAGACAGTACATTCATACACATACAAAAATAAATAAAATTAAAAAAACCTGCTATGACTCTAAGCAAAAAGAGGAACACAGGGGGATAACCATACGAGATTTCAAACTATATTACAGGGCTATAGTAATAAAAATAGCCAGGTACTAGCACAAAAACAGACCCATAGATCAATGGAACAAATTGAAGATCCAAACCTGAGCACATGCAAGTTCAGCCACCTTATATTTGACAAGGGGCCCAAGAAGACCTAATGGAGGAAAGTCAGCATCTTCAGCAAATGGTGCTGGTAAAACTGGATTGCCACTTATAGAAAGATGAAGCTGAATCCCCACCATGTATAAAAATCAACTCCAAATGGATCAAAGACCTCAATGTGAAACCAGAAACCTTGAAAATGATAGAAGAAAATGTTGGCAGTAACCTACAAGATATGGGCATAGGGAAAGACTTTCTAAATCAGTCAGCCACTGCATTGGAAACAAGGTCAACAATAGACAAATGGGACCTCATTAAACTCAAAAGCTTCTGTACCGTGAAAGAAACAATCAATGAAGTGAAGAGAAAACCCACAGAGTGGGAGGAAACCTTCACCATTGATATATCTGATAGAGAACTAACATCCAGAATATATAAATTACTCAAAAAACAAAGGAACAAGAAAACAAATGACTCTTTCAAAAGATGGAGTAAAGAGCTGAACAGAGAATTTACAAATGAAGAAGTGAAGATGGCTGAGAAGGATCTCAGAAAGTGTTCAACATCGCTAATAATTAAGGAAATGCAAATTAAACCCAGCTTAAGATTTCATCTTACCCTGGTAAGACTGGCCAAGATTAGAAAAACAAATGATACCAAATTCTGGAGAGGTTGTGGGGAAAGGGGAACACTCATTCACTGCTGGTGGGAATGCAAACTCATGCAACCCCTATGGAAAACAGTATGGAGAACTCTTAAAAGACTGAAAATGAGCCTACCACCTGACCCAGTCATCCCACTCCTGGGTCTATACCCACAAGAGTTATCTTATTGCAGAGATACATGTACATCTATTTTTTTTGCAGCTCTCTTCACAATAGTGAAAAGCTGGAAGCAACCCAAATGTCCCTCAACTGATGAGTGGATACAGAAAATGTGGTACATCTACACAATGGAGTTCTATGCAGCAGTAAAGAAAGATGACAGTACAAACTTTGCAGGTAAATGGATGGAGCTAGAAGACATTATGCTAAGTGAAGTAACACAGTCCCAGAAAAACAAACAACATATGGTGTCCCTCATTTGTGGCTGCTAGCACCAAATCCCTAGTTGCAAAGCAAGCTAAGCATCCTCTATGTTATATTTCTTTTTTATATGAAAGCAGTGGTATAGTTAAAAGGTGAATCCCTTAAATGGACTCAAGAATTAACCTACCACTTATGTTCAGACTTTGAAATAATGGTATATGACTGGAGGGTATGTACGCATATTTTAGAGTGATATAAAATTAAAGGAAAAAAATGTGAATTCCAAAACATGTTTTGGAATTAACTTACACATTATTTTTCAGTCATCATAATTTACGTATATGCATGACATACATATATGCATATTTTAGAGCAATACAAATTGGAAGGAACAACAACAACAACAAAGAACTGGGTCAAAGAACTGACTGAAACAGTAAACTTATGCCCCAAACAGTAAACCTCTGCAAAGAAAAACTTTAAAAAGACTGAGAAAAGAATGCAAGACATGTATGGTAAAATGTATGAGCTCAGGTGGGGTGGGGGGCATGGAAAGAAGAATGAGTCTAAAATGGATTGAGAAATGTTGTATGAGATGCACAAAACTTCAATAAAAATATTTAAAAAAAATACCTGCTATGAAGGCCAAGCAAATTAAGGTGCTTGCTATTCAAACCTGATGACCTGAGTTTGACTGACACCTGTGGCAGGTGACACCCCCCTGCCCCCCCCACACTTTTTTTTAAATACCTGCTGATCATGATGGCTTATGCCTGCAATCCCATCACTAGGGAGGCTGAGTCAGGAGAATGCTACAAGTTTAAGGGCAGTCTGGCTGCATGTTGAGTTCTAAGCCATCCTGGACTCTAGTGTAAGACCCTGTCTCAAATGAAAGATTGAATGGATAAATGAATGAATGAATGAGTGAGTGAGTGAATGAGACAGAGTAAGAGATATTGAAAGAGAGAAAGAGAAAGCAAGCTACCATATGCTTAGGAAACAAAATACTTTTAAATAGCTATTGAACAAAGAAAATAATACTTAGAGGTTATTTAGAACTGAACATCTTAAAGCTTCTGAGAAAGAATTCAGTACTAATAATCTAAAGGTTAGATTAGATCTTCATATTAGAAATAAAAACTTCAAATTAATAAACTAAACTGTAATCTTAGGACATTAGAAAAATAACCAAACAATAAACACAAATATTAAAAATAAGGACAAAGCAAAAATTGTAAAAAGGATGGCTAGTTAGCAACTAATTAGAACCAGGAAGTCAATGTTCAGGGGATATTTTAGGAATGAAAATAAATTGTGGTGTCATAAAGATTTTAAACAATAATATTAGACATTAGATATTACAAACAATCATTATTCCCTCAAATGTTAAAGCCAAGATGAAATAAATAAATTATTAGAAGAAAATGCGGTACATATACACAATGGAGTTTTAGTCAGCTGTAAAGAATGAAATTGTGCCACTTGCAAAACAATAAATGGATGGAACTAAAAAGATCAATCATCATGTGAAGTGAAATAAACCAGACTCAGAACAACAAAAATCACATTTTTCTCTCATATGCAGAATTGAGATTTGGCAATATATTAAAAAAAATATGAGGGGCTGGAGAGATGGCCTAGTGGTTAAGAGCGCCGACTGCTCTTGCAGAGGACCTGGGTTCAATCCCCAGCACCCACATGGCAGCTGAGAACTGTCTGTAACTCTAATTCCAGGAGAACTCCAGTTCCAGGGGAATCTGAACACCCTCTTCTGACCTCCGCAGCATTGCACGACACGGGTGCACAAACCTACATGCATAGTATATTCATATACATACAAAATAAATAAAATTAAAAAACACTGTGATCTAGTGCATAAATTGCAAAAATGGGCTAAAGAAGAAAGGCTATGCCTTAATATAAAAGAAACTGAATCAGTGCACTTAGGAAGTAAATCTTCATACAAAAGGAAACATTGGTCTTGAATAAGCAAAGAAATATATCATTTTAATCTTATGCAAACTATTCTGAAAGACAGAAAAAGAAGGTTCTTTGCCTTATTTTAGAGAGTTGTGAAAAATGTGATTAACAAAACTTAATGAGAAAAGAGAACTTGGACTTTTCACCCCTGAACATAGATACAAAACTCTTAAGAATTATTATCAAATCAATCTAATCAATGCACACAAAAAGAAAATAGAGAGCTATTTCATTCCAGAAAAGTAAGGTGAACTTAATGCTTTACAAATAAATTAATGAAATTCATCATATTAAAGAAAAATATGGGGCTGGAGAGATGGCCTAGTGGTTGAGAGCGCCGACCGCTCTTGCAGAGGACCCGGGTTCGATCCCCAGCACCCACATGGCGGCCGAGAACCATCTGAAACTCCAATTCCAGGAGAACTCCAGTTCCAGGGGAATCCGACGCCCTCTTCTGACCTCTGCGGCATTGCACGACACGGGTGCACAGACTTGCATGCAGACAGTACATTCACGCACATACAGAAAATAAAATTAATAAAAAAAAAAAAAGAAAAATATATAAATAGCACAATGAATGCAGGAAAAAATAATTTGACATCTACTCAAAATTTAGGATATAAGTAGAAAGCAAGGGGAAGTAAAGGAATGCTCACATCAGACCAAGGACTTCTACAAAACCCCTGTCAACCCTATACTTTTGGAGCGCATTCCCGGAAAGACCATGAAGGAGACCAGACAAGCAGGGACAGCTTAGTCTCAGCACCCTGTGAGAGGATCAGGCAGGGCCACAAGGAAAGGGAAAGAAATCACAGCCATAAGGATTCAAATGTCATTTTCATATGATATGAATGATTGTCTATAAAAAATCCTAAAGAATCAGCAATCCTTGAAAGAAATAATACATTTAATTATTTCTGGGTATAGTATTAATATATAAAATGAATTTCACATTTTGAATGTATGTATAATGTTGGACACAACAACTAGTTCTTAGGCATAAACATGGCACATGTTCACTAAATATCATATGTGTGAATGTTCCTGCCAACAGTATTTCTAATAGCATAAAAAAGTATGGGAGTATTATACAGCAAAAAAAGAACAAATTATGGCTACTGTAATAATCAGTCCCACATGGAACTCAGAAACATGAGTACACAAAAGGCAAACATAAAACATACTATACTGTATGATTATTTTTAAACACTTTTATTATATTTTATTTATTTTCTGTGTTTATGGATACCTACATGTCATGCATAAGTGTGGAAGTCGGAGGACAATTTGCAGGAATTAATTCTTTCCACCATGTGGGTCCCCAGAATCAAGTCCAGTCATGAGTCTTGGTAGCAAGTAACTTTACCCACTGAGCCATCTTATTGACTCAGTTATTTTTACATAAAATTCACTTACAAGCAATACTAGCCTATGGTTCTCAAAATTAGGGACATGATCACCTTGCAGAGGAGAGAGGTTTGAGGTATGAGGGGATTTACTTGGGGCATATAATGTTCAGTTTGTGGTTAGGGTGTTGTTACATGGGTGAATTTGCTTTTAAAAAACCTGGGGCTGGAGAGATAGCCTAGTGGTTAAGAGACCAACTGCTCTTGCAGAGGACCTAGGTTCAATCCCCAGCACCCACATGGTGGCTAAGAACCATCTGTAACTCCAATTCTAGGAGAACTCCAATTCCAGGGGAATCCAAAGCCCTCTTCTGACCTCCTTGGCCATTGCACAACATGGATGCACTTACACATATGCAGGCAATAAACTCATACACCTAAAATACAAATAATAAATAAAGTATTTTTTTAAAAATCCATAAAGCAAGCCAGGCATGGTGGTGTACACCTTTAATCCCAGCACTTAGGAGGCAGAGGCAGGCAGATCTCTGTGAATTCAAAGCCAGCCTGAGCTACATAGTGAGTTCCAGACCAGCTGGGACTAGAGAGACCCTGTCAAAAAAAAAAAATCCATAAAGCTTTTGGTTTGTGCTCCTTTTTACATGTATAACTCAGTAAAAGTTTACTTTACAAATCAGTTAACTATAGAACATAACTGTCTACAAACAAATCACAGAAATGTAGCTGTGTAGCTGGGATATTGTTCAGTGGTTGGATGCTTGCCTAGAGACAGCTGTATCTGTAGGCACAGATATAGCTGGACACACACTGTTTATATTTATTTGTATTTGCAATGTATGCATACATGCAATATTTTTAGATGTCCATTATAGTGTGTATTTAGTTGGTATGTGTGTATGTATGAAGTGTGAAAAATGAACCTGTATTTTGACATTACACATTAAATTTCTGAGTGGGCTGAAAAATAAAATTTAAGCAAGAGGTGTAGCTCTTGAGAGCTGAGGCCACTCCACCCCAGGACCCTTGGTTAACTCTGCCTTCAAGAAAATAAAAAGAAGAGCTAGCTCCATGCCAATTCCCACATTTGGTGTCACAGTGGACAACATGGGGTCCACATTAGGGAGTGGGCATCAGTCTCCCAGGAAGTCTCAGAATGGAGGGACTGTTGGGGTTATCAGACCCAACTGAGGAGTAAAACAGATGCCATCAAAGGTTCCTCCTGACACTCAGGGGAGTGTGCTGAGAGGACTGCTGGAGGAAAAATGAACTGCTCCTCTCTGCACATTGTAGCTTTAAGTAGATGAAAACAGTCTATAACATGGAGAACAAAAAGGTTGTGGCAAAATAATGACAGGTACAAAGGCAGGGGGACCAGAAATGCTAGGACAAGTGTAGTGATGGGTAAACAAACCCTGGCCCTTCCCTGAGCAGCATGGGGATAAGGCCAGACTACAGGAAGGACTTAACCGCAGAAAACATTGGTAGGTTCTCAGGAAACAAGGGAGAGAAGAGTAATGTTAACATAACAATAAAACAGCTCAATACTTTGAGTTGTGACTACACACCAGGCTCTTACAAGTCCTTTTCCAGGGCTCTAGGATTTAGCTTCCCAAATAACCCTTTAAAGTTTCCCACATTCCTTATGGAACTTGCACCCAAGTCTAAGGTTAAGTAACTCCCCCAAGGTCACACTGCTGATGTACCAGAGGGAAGTCTGTGGCAAAGTGCAGAGCTGAAGAGTGGTTTAGGGGCAACCATCTTCAGGATTAAAGAAAGGAAGGGGCTGGAGGGCCGTCCCAGGGGTTGTCTGTAGTAGTCACGGACTGGGACACCAGAACTCAAGAGGAGACACAGAGGAGGAATTCAAAGAAAGCACCAGGACCTGAGGATAAATGAGACACATGGGGTGGGAAAGGAGTAGGAGGCCACGTCTTCTGACCTGGAAAATGGGGAGGATGCTCTTACCAGACAGGACGCGCACAGGGAAGAAGAGGAGTGTCCTTAGGATGCTCTTACCAGATAGGACGCACACAGGGAAGAAGGGGAGTGTCCTTCCTGGCCTGTGCCTGTCTGTCTAGGTATGCCCTGGCTCTTATTCCACTCAGCATTCATTCTCTAAAAAGACACCTCTGGAGGCTGTGGCGATGGCTCTGTCAGTAGAGCGCTTGCTATTTGATCCACTCACATAAAAGTCTGGCGGTGCCTGTGATCCCAGTGCTGGGAAGCAGAGACAGGAGGATCCCCAGGGCTTGCGGGTCAGCCAGTCTAGCCAAACTGGGGAGCTCCAGGTAAAGGAAAGACCCTGTCTCAAAAACTAAAGTGAAGAGCAATTGAGGACAACGCTGACCTTGACCTCTGGCCTTCATGCACACACACACACACACAAAATGTGCATATAAGCACATACACAAAGACACCTATAGTTCCAAGATTACGGAAGGAGCTTATGAATCCAGAGCGGTCATGTAAGTTGCTGAGACTCTGCCATTGTCCCCTTCAGCCCTTACATCCCAGTGCATACCAGTTCAACCTCCAAAGGTATCCAGCCCAAAGCATCTTCTCTGGTCAAAGCCCACTCTGCCAGCTCACATGAAGACCTCAGGTGCTGCAATCAGAGTCCCCCAAGTGTTCCTGAGCCAGGGGCTAAGAATGCCAGGTCCCAAACAGACTCGGGGGGCTCCAGTGTTCTGGGATAAGGATGGCTCATTTCACTGTTGGCTGCTTTCTTCCTCATCATCTGTGTCTCTTCCTGGTGTCTCCTTAAGATCAGCTCGCAAAGAACTACATACTCCTCAGTTGTTCTTCAGAGATGGTAACTAAACTAAAACAAATGGTATGATACTTCTAGGAGAGGCCTTGAAAAGGACACACTTCAATCAGTCCATGTCAGTGCAGAACATGAACATCACAGGGGCCATCTTTGGGAATTTTCCACTTTAAAAGCTGGTGCAAGGGGCTAGAGGGATGGTTCAGCAGTTAAGAGCACTGTCTGCTCTTGCAGAGGACCTGGGTTTGATCCCCAGCACCTACATGGCAGCTAACAACAGTCCTTAACTCCAGTTCCAGGGTATCCAATGCCCTCTTCTGACCTCTGTGGGCATTGCATGATCCAAGTGTACCTATATAATGCAGGCAATACACCTATACACCATCTATCTATTTATATCTATATCTATATCTATATCTATATCTATATCTATATATATATATATATATATATATATAAATCCTGGTACAAGTTACCAAGCAAGTGGCAACCCTGTCTGTAAGGGATTTCTTTAGAGAGCATAGTCCCTGGTATGCAGTAGGTGCCTAATTAGTGTTCTCTGAATAAATACATGGATGATTCATTTTTCTAAGTTTACATGCTTATCTTTAGAGCTTCCCTTGGTCAATCCCTTGAAGTGGTTTCATATATGTGAAATATATACGACCACATTTGTGAAACATGAATGAGGTTCATCAAGCTCTGGCCATTTATCTTTTTCCTGCCAAGAGAATCAGAGAGCCAGAAACACTCTTCCTGGATCTCCCTTTGCTGGTTCTAACTGGCCACATATACTGGATTCACAGTAGGAGGCTCAGCTAGTGATTTAACTTGAAATATTCCCCTATGCTATGAGCACATGATCAGGTTCCCTGCTTAGATGACAGGGTCACACTGACCCCTTCCCAAGCTGGGCTCCACAAACCCATCTACATATATACCTTAGGAGAAAGGATGGGGAGATTTGAAATAGAAGCAATGAAAATCTTGCAAAGCTGATGGCTTAAGCCAGCTGTTTGTCTGGTCTGGAAGAAACAGGAGTGGGGGCTGAGGATATAGCTCAGTTGGTGGGGTTCATGGACAAGGCCTTGAGTTCAATCCCTAGAGCATAAACTGGGTGTGGTGGTGCATGCCTGTAACCTCAGTACTCAGGAGGTGGACACATGAGAATCAGGAGTTCCAGGTCATCCCTGACAACACAGAAGTTTGAGGCCAGCCTTGATTACATGAGACCCTGTCTTTAAAAAGTAAAATAAAAAGAAATCAAAGAGCTGTTGTTGTATTTGTGCACAGGAGTTGCCTGAACAGTTCCTATCAACTCTAAAAGTGAATGCTCTCTAAGAACTCTGCTTTCATGGATAAGAGATGCCAACTACAAGTAGACTGAGTAAACTATCTTTCAAATTCAGGGAAAGTTTAGCCTGTGGCTAGAAGCATTTGTTTATCAAATAAAATGGATGTACTTAGGCATGAGTGAAGAGAAATTTAAAGATGAAGGTGAAGGAAGGAAAATGATGACCAACGAGGACCTAAGATGTCCCTACCGTCTCTACAGTCTGACGTATGAACACAGAAAGTCGACAGGCCAAATATCATTTCTTGCCAGAATCACCATGAGTCTTCCTCATCCCTCCCTGCCATTTTTTTCCAAGGGAAGATTCCATTTCAAATGTGGAAGGGGGTGCCACCAAGCCCAGACAAGAAACAGAAGAATAGTTGTGAGGGTGAAAAATACTGCAATTTCAGGTTCAGGGATTGGGGGTGAGAACTTGTTGGCTTCCAAAGAAAATGTGGCTCTAGGAATGTACCAGGCCTCAGTTTCCTTATCTGTAGAGTGCATACCAAAGTCATTGTCATTCGTCATATTACATCAATACTGGGTTATTTCAAGAATCAAATACAATATGGCAGCAAGCAGGATCTAATAAACCAAGCCCCTTCCCAGGGTGATGTGGTTTTTCTGTCATTCAATATGGCCGATCTTGCCCAAAGCAACTAATTCTTTTTCAAGCTAAATGTAGTCACAAGATATAATGTTCTAGTCTTAATGTAGAGATAGTCATTGAGCAGAGAGTAGCTGATTTCATTTTAAAGTCTACACATCTATTTATTTTCCTGAATCAGAAATTTTCAGGGTACAAAGAGATCTTTTAGGGCATCCAAAATCTACCCTGTATAATATGCTAAAACCTCCTACCCAAGCAGAATCTGCTCATCCCCTAATCTTTGCATGAAGCACATCTGTACCACACTGGAAGAAGTCTTTCACAGACAACTACAGCAATGTCCTGGTAGCTAGCAGGCACCCTTCCATTTAAAAAGCAAGCCTCTGGGGCCAAGGATGCAGCTCATTTGATAGCATGCTTGCCTAGCATGTACAAAGCCCCAGCACCCCATAAAACAGGCAAAAGGGTACACGACTGTAATCTTAGCACTCAAGGAGGCAGAGACAGGAAGATCAGGAGTTCTTGGCTATCTTTGATGACGCAGCAAGTTCCAGGCCCGCCTGGGATATATGAGACCCTGTTTCAAAAACAAAACCAAATCACAACAAAATTCACAGTGGCCATATGTGCTTGCACAAGATCACAGCCAGTGAACATTTTAGCATGGAGTAGGGAGGGGTTCATGAGCCCTCACCTAACTGAGGAGCTCCAATGGATGTCCCCATACTCAGAAGGATGAGCTCCAATGCATGGCCCCATACTCAGAAGGACAGCTCCAATGGATGTCCCCATACTCAGAAGGACGAACTCCAATGCATGGCCCCATACTCAGAAGGACAAGCTCCAATGCATGGCCCCATACTCAGAAGGACAGCTCCAATGCATGGCCCCATACTCAGAAGGACGAGCTCCAATGGATGTCCCCATACTCAGAAGGACAGCTCCAATGGATGTCCCCATACTCAGAAGGACAGCTCCAATGCATGGCCCCATACTCAGAAGGACAAGCTCCAATGCATGGCCCCATACTCAGAAGGACAGCTCCAATGGATGGCCCCATACTCAGAAGGACAAGCTCCAATGGATGTCCCCATACTCAGAAGGACAGCTCCAATGGATGGCCCCATACTCAGAAGGACAAGCTCCAATGCATGGCCCCATACTCAGAAGGACAGCTCCAATGCATGGCCCCATACTCAGAAGGACAGCTCCAATGCATGTGACAAGCTCCAATATGCCGCAGAAGGACAGCTCCAATGCATGGCCCCATACTCAGAAGGACAAGCTCCAATGGATGCCCCATACTCAGAAGGACAGCTCCAATGCATGGCCCCATACTCAGAAGGAGAGCTCCAAGCGGATGTCCCCATACTCAGAAGGACAGCTCCAATGGATGTCCCCATACTCAGAAGGACAGCTCCAATGCATGGCCCCATACTCAGAAGGACGAGCTCCAATGCATGGCCCCATACTCAGAAGGACAGCTCCAATGCATGGCCCCATACTCAGAAGGACGAGCTCCAATGCATGTCCCCATACTCAGAAGGACAGCTCCAATGGATGTCCCCATACTCAGAAGGACAGCTCCAATGGATGTCCCCATACTCAGAAGGACGAGCTCCAATGGATGTCCCCATACTCAGAAGGACAGCTCCAATGGATGTCCCCATACTCAGAAGGACAAGCTCCAATGGATGTCCCCATACTCAGAAGGACAGCTCCAATGGATGGCCCCATACTCAGAAGGACAGCTCCAATGGATGTCCCCATACTCAGAAGGACAAGCTCCAATGGATGTCCCCATACTCAGAAGGACAGCTCCAATGGATGTCCCCATACTCAGAAGGACGAGCTCCAATGGATGTCCCCATACTCAGAAGGACGAGCTCCAATGCATGGCCCCATACTCAGAAGGACAGCTCCAATGGATGTCCCCATACTCAGAAGGACGAGCTCCAATGCGTGGCCCCATACTCAGAAGGACAGCTCCAATGGATGTCCCCATACTCAGAAGGACAAGCTCCAATGCATGGCCCCATACTCAGAAGGACGAGCTCCAATGCATGGCCCCATACTCAGAAGGACAGCTCCAATGGATGTCCCCATACTCAGAAGGACGAGCTCCAATGCGTGGCCCCATACTCAGAAGGACAGCTCCAATGGATGTCCCCATACTCAGAAGGACAGCTCCAATGGATGTCCCCATACTCAGAAGGACAGCTCCAATGGATGTCCCCATACTCAGAAGGACGAGCTCCAATGCGTGGCCCCATACTCAGAAGGACAGCTCCAATGGATGTCCCCATACTCAGAAGGACAGCTCCAATGGATGTCCCCATACTCAGAAGGACGAGCTCCAATGCATGGCCCCATACTCAGAAGCATATGGACAGCACAAATTTAAGTCACCCAGTTATTAAACTTAAAGACAAAACAAAAACAGGGCATGATTTTGGTGGGGGCATATGGAGATGGGGGTGAAACTGGGAAGAGACAAGGGAAGGGGCTGGGGTGAAAAGAAAAAAATAAATTACTGAAATTCTCAAAAAATTAATACAATTTTTTTTTGGTCAACCTTTAGTCCCAGCTGTCCTGGAGCTCTCTATGTAGACCAGGCTGGCCTTGAGCTCACAGAGATCCCCCTGCCGTTGCCTCCTGAGTGCTGGTATTAAAGGTGTGTGCCACCATGCCCGGCTTCATATAATGTTTTTAAAGTACTCAAAAACCCTACCAAACACCAGGTGTGGTGACACATGTCTTTAATCCCAGGCAGAGGCAGGCAGATCACTGTGAAACTGAGGCCAGCCTGGCCTACATAGTGAGCTCTAAGGGTATAGGAAGACCCTATCTCAAAATAAAGAAATAAAAACAACAAAGACGTGAAATTAAAAAGTCAAACAAACAAGCAAAAACAAACAAGCAAACAAACAATTCAAAACAAGTTCCCCAAAACATCAGGATGCAACACTGAGCCCAAAGTAGACACGCTCTGTCATTGTGAATTGCCAAGGGGCATTCCTATGGCTTTCCAGGGCTACACATACTCTTTACTTGAGTGTGAAGGAGACACAAGGTAGCCTCAAACAGCCTAACCATGAAAAGCTTTATTCAGTAATGAAAATTACTCCAAATCATCTTCATCCACTGCTATGGCTATTTTGTGCTTTCTACCATTTATCTTTGTAAAGGAAATGCTTTCTTAAAAAAAAAAAAAAAAAAAAAAAAAAAAGGTTGGCGGCTCTGTAGCTCACTGAAACACTGATTATTTTAATCATGATCTCCAGTCCCATGCAGAGAGGAGGAACGCAGCAGGCACAATGCAAGCAATGGGAGAATGCAGGGCAGGATCCACCTGTGCTTTCTGCTTCAAGTCACTGCCCACCTGTGTGGCCTCCAGTGATCAATGGGGAAAGATTGGCTGTGGCCCTCAGAAGCACAGTCCTACCACCTGCAGCGTGCCCAAGTTTCCTTGGAGCCCTCTATGCCTCAGGCTAGAACTTGTGAAAATGAAGGGCAGGTGTTAAAAAAATAAAAATAAATTTATGTGAAAAAAAATCTAGATTTGTTAAAAAAATAAAAATAAATTTATGTAAAAAAAAAAAAAAAGAAGGGCAGGGCCAGCAGGACAGGACAGCTCAGCAGGTATGAGCACCGCTGTGTGGTGACCTGAGTTCGATTCCTAGCACCCATGGTGGAAGAAGAGAACCCTTCAAGTTTTCCTCTGACCTCCACACACCTGCACTTACACACATAACACACACACACACACACACACACACACACACACACACACACACACACACACACACGAGTCTTCCAGGCAGATTTCTACTGCCTGGAAAACCTTCATTTCAGGAATGACACTTAATATTGAATTATTCTCCACTAATAGAATAACAGTTATAGGACTGACCCTGAAGTCATAACAGACTGAACCTTCCAGGAGGTGAACAGTGAACACCCTGCACACATCCATACAATGTTCCTATAACTTATGAAGAAAGGGACCCTGTTAGTTTCTTGGGTTTTGTTGCTTGACATACCTAATTGCTACCTAGTTTCCCCCCCTTGCTCTAAGCATAGGACTCCTCTGAAACTGTCAAGGCAAAAGTTCTCTTGGGCTGAGCACGCACAGGGCCCTGCAAGCAGTTCCCTGGGGCCTCCTTAGGAGAGTATTGGGGCACTTTAAAAGCAGTGGTTTTGCAACTGTGTTGGCAGGAGTTCTGGGTTCCAGGGCTAGCCCCGGGTGCAGCCTGGGGGGAGATCACTAGCTCAGAGCTCTGGGTCCACCTGAGTAGCTCTGTTTAGCTTCAACTCATATACTGGGGCCTTGCATAAGATTCCACTTGGTTCCAAATATAAAATAGAAATGATGTCGACAAAATTGTGTGGGACCCATTGCAATTAACGGTTCTCTCATGGAGGTCTGTGCTCTGCAGAGAAGTTTCCCCTTCCTCTACCCTCAAGAATTTGGAACATATAAGAACTGAAACAATTAAATATACTCCACAACTTCAAAAAAAATTAAACAAATTATCTCACACAGCAAATGCTTTCACAGTTAAGCTGTGTTTCCCTCAAGAGTTCTCTCGAGTGTCTTTTACCAATCCACCCTCAACTTTGCCTTTCTGCTTCCAGCAAGGTTGGCATATATACTTGACATGTGTTCCTTGTGAAACTTTTCATGTTTTTCTCATAAGCAAAGAGGAGAATTCAACTGCCCCTCTCCTTTACCTCTCTGCACTAATCCAAAATTAAGACTGGCATTTGGTTGGTATTCTGGAACTATTATTATTAAAAATTTGGCACAGCCTTCCAAAAACTGCCAGCTCCAGTGATTATGTGAACAACTTTCTGACAACTGAAAATGAATTGGGATTTTATTGAACATCTTGTTAATTTGTATTGGTGAAATAAGTTGTACATGGCAGTGTAAGGATTAATTTTTCTAATTCTAGAGTTAAAAAGAAATGAACGAAAGCGCCAACAATTTGAGGTGAATTCACTGTACAACTTCAAAGTCACTCTCTTTGAAGTGTTCTAAGCAAACTGCAGGGCAGGCCATGGAGAATGGAGGTGAATTCTAGAAACCAACAAATCCCATTCACTTCCTTCAGTTTGTAAAAACAAGCAACTGACATATTTCCTGCCAATGTACATACTTGCAGATAAGAAAGCTCTCTAACGGAAATCCTTAGCTGAAAGAGACCAGTTGTGCCATTAAATTTAACCTGCCCCACCAAGTCCTAATGTGTCCAATATCTGATAACACTCGGGACACTCGGGATGGTGGAATGAACCCCGAATCACTCAAATGATGCTATTACATGGCCCTAAGCTCTGTATTTATTTTAACATAGATACAAAATATTAAATAAACATTAAAACATACTTAGGAATTCTTCCATCTCCTCTTTCCTCTAGGTGATTAGCTGGGGAAAATTTGATGCTCTTGAGAAAGATCAAATTGTAATTTGAATAAGTTTAGAAACTGCTTTGAGCTAAAGCTGTGCAGTGCTAAGCAGACCATGGACAGAGGGAAAGTATTTCTAAATAAATAGTAAGAACTTAAAATTTCAAGACTACCATTAACAAAAGCATTGGTATTAGAGAAGAGCTTCTAAGTCAAAATTTAGAAGAGGAGGCAGTTAAGAGTACTGGTTGCTCTTGGCAGGGAACCCAGGTTCAGTTCCCAGGACCCACATGGTAGCTAACAACCATCCAGGGGATTCGATGCCCTCTTCTGGCCTCCATGGGCATTGCATGACATGTGTGCACTTACATACCTGCAGGTAAACACTCATTCACATAAAATAAAAATGAATAAATTTTTAGAAATTAAAAAGAGGCCTGCTTAGTTACTGAATGGAACAGGGATATCAGAGGCCATGGGGAGGTATCTAATCTTCTCTCTTAGATAAACTTCACCATTACTAAGATAAAACAGAAATACTTGCCACGAGGTTTGGGGAATCTCTAAAATATCCTAAAAGTGAAAGTAGTCTTCTGTACGCTAAGACAGGAAACTTTTCTAAATTAGCTGGACCTGCACTTTTGACAGTCTTTATTTCCATTTAGGGACTTTCCCCTTCTCCTGCCTTCCACTTCCCCCAAGCACCAGGCAGCTTGAGCACTTCCCCTGCTCAGCCAGCCTTAGAGAACCTGTCCCAAACACCACAGACCTTCATGTTCCACTGCACATTCAACTTTGAGCCCTTTTGCAAGCGGAAAAGAAGCTTCATTAAACCTTCCCTGATGACCCTTCCTCCATAGGTAACATTCTGGTCTCTGCAGCTCTAAGAAGCCTTTGGTTTGAACAGAAGACATACAAATGTGGTAGTGGTTGTACAGTCCCGTAATTAAGGGCCAAGAGCATTCTTTTCAGACTTCCCCAGGCACAGCTCAGAGGTTGCTAAACGCTAAATAAGCACAAGCTCATCATGGCTTTCAGGCTTTCTCCTGAACTATTTTCAAGAAAAATACAGTTATGAAATCCAGGAGATCGCATTTTTGGTTGTTGTTGTAAAAATGACCTTGATTTGACAGGCATGGTCTCAGGTTTCAACAGATGCTGTGGAGAAGCTCACAGAAGCCAGAGTGTTCTCCAAGCATCTGTGATGACATGCAGGGTTTGGGGGATTTTTTTTTTTTTAAGTGGTGGTCATAGTAGTGTATGCATGTGTGTTGGGGGTGTGGGGTTATACTTCTCAGTTTCCATGACAACCATGTCTCCACTCCTGGGTTACTAGATATCATCCATTTCCTGTGTCTAAATTTTAAACCAATCAGAAAAGTGCTTATACGGTTAACAACTTCTGGGACGGAGCTTCTTTAATGAGGCACTTTAAGGCTCAAATGAAGATGTCCACTGTCTGTACACCCTATCTTATGATAATCTTCACTTCATAATCTTCACTAATTCAGTCTTCAGTGGTAAAAAAAAAATGCCCTTTTTTTCTTGGATGTGACTATATTCTGCTCAAAGCAGATGCCAGAATATCTTGCAATAGTGTGCAAGCTGATTGTTATTGTTTGATTTTTCATTGTCCTTTTTTTCTTTCACTATTGCAAGACTTAGATTTAGTGGGTGAAACATGCAAGGCACTTAAATTATGAAAGTAATGATACAGTTAAATCAATCTGCTGATGGTGCTATTTAAATGCTCAGATCAAAAGAAAAAAATAACGGTTAGGAAAAAAAAATGAATTCCAAGTTGAACAACTTTGCATTCTACAACTTAGGAGCAGAAATCATTGACATCGTATTGTAGAGTCAGGCATCTATCAATACAAGCTAGTACCTGACGTCTGCAAAGAAATTTGTCACCAAAATGGCCTACTTTATCTGGATGGAAACAACAACAACAAAATTAAACATAAAGACACCCGGCGCCACATGCACCCGGATCAAAAGCAACCTTGCAGAAACCCATGCACAAAAAGGCTGATCTGAAATTACTGCAAGGTTTTAAAGCGAGGTTTGGGGGCGACTGTTTCCCTAAGTCTCCCTCTAACTGACCAATCAGTGTGAGAGTTAGAGCGGGCTCCAGACATCTGTGCAGTCTTGAGAGCTCTGCACCCTGCGAGCTGCTCCCCCTCGCTAAGGCAGAGCTGGCGATCAATGAAAAAAAACAGGGAACAAAAGGGAAATACTGGATGTCTTCCTCAGCTCATGAAAGCGATTCCCTTTTTCCTCAGTGATCCGGTCGCACCCTGCCTAGACAGCTCCACCAGGAGCTTCCAACCAGCCCCGTCCAGTCTTTTGCGAGGAGGCATATTTTGGCATTTGCAATCATGTGTCCCAACGCTAGCGAATGTGTCACCTTAAGCACAGCCTTGTGACGGAAGGCTCCCGGAGCCCAACCAATTGAAACTAATAAATTAAATAAATTAATAACCCCCAAGATTAAAAGCTCCCGAGAAAGACTGTGTTTCCCTAGCCCAAATGTCATCCCCAGAGGATAAACAAAGCATGAAAAATAGTCTCCTGGGCTGGGAATCACGGTTTTCTGCTCAAAGCAACGTTTCTCCAAGAGAGAGGGAGAGAGGGAGAGAGAGAGAGAGAGAGAGAGAGAGAGAGAGAGAGAGAGAGAGAGAGAGAGAGAGAGAGAGACCGAGACCTAGCTTCCTCCAACGGGCTCTGGTTTGTCCATGTTACACCGGGATAAGCAGCTACCGTATTTGAAAAGAGGTTTAAACTGCCCATAGATCTGCCTCTGTTTATAACTGATAGCAAAGCAGTTGCGACAGCAATGCTGTAACTCTGCCCCAGCCAAACTCCACATTTAACACCTTAGTTCCTTGGAAATACAAGTCACGCCTGGGGACCCCTCCAAAGCCGGCTCCCTCCGAACTCATTCACAGAATTGCATCGATTACTCGGTAATTTTTATAAATATCCATTGTTTGCAATTAAAAAATTTTTAAGCCGCCTATCTACAAATTCCACACAAAAAAAACTTTTTTTAAAATGAACTTACTTTTGAGACAAAACTAATGAAAATAAGCAACTTGCCATCCCTGGCTCCTTCCCATTCGGGGGTGCATGCTATAAATCAATCTGAAACTAGATGGACCTATGGGGGCGGACACCTCGAAATCAAACGCCAAGGGTGCCCCCCAAACGCAGACATGCTGAGCAGCGAGGGTCCGGTGACAAAGCTAGCCCCGGGCAGGGGCCGCCGGCGAGCCCCATTTTCGTTACCTTCGATCGCCTGCCCCCCCGCTGCTTCTCGCGGCCGCATTAGGGGGCTGCGGCGGCGCTGGACTCGCGGGGGGCCCCGCCGCCGGGTCGCGCCGTCTCCCGGCCGAGCTGCACCGATCGCGGCCGGAACACCCGGCTCCAGCGCCCGGCGCCCGCCCGGGGTCGGCGGCGCGGCTCCCACCCGGGCCCGGAGCCCTGCTGGGTCCTAGTGCGCGCCGCCGCCCGCCGCCCGCCCTGCAGCCTGCACGTACCGCGGGGCGGCTGCGGTGGGGGAGCCCCGGGAAAGCGCGGGCGGGAAAGCGGAGCCTCCCAGGGCTGCCTGCTCACGCCCGCCGCCGTAGGTGTGGAGGAACCCGGGCTTCCTGGGCAAAGACTGGCTGGCTACAACGGAACTCCCAGCCTGCAGATGTTAGAGTCTGCAGCCCGGGTGCAAAGTACTGGAGCGGTGGCCGGAGGCTTGCTCCGTGCACCTGTGGTGTAGAGTGCGTTCCCTGCAGGTGAGAGACACCGCGGGATCTACAGAGATTTCAGAAACACCTCGCAGGAAAAAAAAAAAAAGTGAACAATTCTGTGTTTCAAACCAGTTTTTTCCCAGGCTTTTCCCGTTAACAGGTCTTTTTTGCATTTTGCTTTCTTTTGCTTTATAATATGCTGTTTTAAATAACAAAGCCCCATATGGCTAACCACGTAGTCATCTGATTTTCAAAAGACCTCCAAAATTACATCAAAATATGCGCTCATGTATCTCCTAAGAAATCAACGAGAGAGAATTAATGGTGGCATATGGTGTGCCTCGTAGAGAAAACTTAATTACAAATTAAAACAAATGCGAAAATTCACAAATCCCATAAACCAAAAGTAAATTATGATCCTAGATTGATACACAAATCAGCTCGTGCGCCATGAGGAAGACTAAATTCTAGGCTTCCCGTGTTCCACAGGAGAAAGCTATTTGTTACAATGAGTTACCAGACTCCTCCTTCAGGTTAGCTCTCCACCTCACCCCCACCCTGAGCTTTTTTAGCAATCGTCCATATACTGGTGGGCCACATGGAAGGCAACTTTTAAATCTTCTAAGTGCTCATCTAAGAAGACAATTCTATCAGTTCTTCATTCAAGATAACCTATTTGAAGGCTTAGCAATTCAGACATTCCTTGTCTTTGATATCATGAAGTTTGAAGGTCATGATTCTGTGAGACCACTTATAGCTAGGGTGTTGTGGTTTACACAAAAAAGAAAATCAAATATACGCCTTCTGAGTTCTATTTTCAGAGCAGAAAAAGTCCCTTTGAAAAGTGCTCTTCTCCTCACCTCTCCAATTATAGCTAAGTAAGTGTAATGGAAGATTTTTAAACATTATTAATTAAACATCTCAGCCACCTTTTCTCCAGTCTAGTGTTGTAACATGTTACTTTGTGGATCTTCAAAGTACTTGAAGTGTACTTTTCATGTGATCTCTACCACACCTCTGAGAGAAAACATATTATAATCCCCAGTTTTCAAAGGAAGAAATGAAGGTCCCAGAAGTCACTGACCACCTAGCTGGTGAACAGAGCAGCTGGAATCTCAGCCTCGAGACCCCCACACTTCCCTCCAGCAAGTCCTGGTCTCGGAGCACACCACCAGGCCCCCTCAATCTCTTCTCTGTCAGGAATGCTGGTGGGTTTATTGAGACATCTGCAGCAGATGCCATAATCCACATTATGGACACATGAAGCTACTTGAAAATACTTTACTTTCTGCTTAATTAGGCTCTGTGCTGTTCAGATTTCTTGCTGTGGGCTTCCCAAAGCACCCCAGCAGGTAGAAACCTTTTTTGCTCTGTGTCACAGACAGCCTGGGGGTTCGAGGATGGGATGAAATTCCTCAGTGGAAATTGATTACCTCTCTAGGATTCCAACTGAGAAGCTTTATAAATCCTGGAAAGTCAAGGTGTTTAAAATAACCAGATTAGCTATGAGTGAAATCCAGGGTGTCCCTGTGCGGTCCTGGAGGGGCTTGAGAGTCCAATGGACCTCTACAGAGTCACTTCTCAGCTCTCCTGCGTCGTGGGAAAGTCGGCTGCTAGTTCTGTTTGTGGCTGTCTACTTCCTTCTTCTCTCTGCCAAAATGAAGTGTCACTTCTCATATGTCCCAACCTGCCTGATGGCTAGCCAGGTGAAGGGCTCGAGACATCAAACTGAACAGACAGAAACGTCTAAGAGTTATTCTTTTCTTGGTCCATCTGGTGAGGAAGGGGCTAGGAAAGACAGGGTGGGGACAAGGGTGGGGATGGGGGAGGGGAGGAAAAGTGTGAAGCCTTCCCGGGGAAAGTCCTTGGAAGGATTTGTGCAAAACTCACCTGAGGAATCCATTTGATCTCTTTGCTGAAAACACTCCATCACTTCATAGTTATACCATCCCTGTGGCCTTCAAATGTTGCAAACACTGGGCTCCAAGTAATCTTAGCGCCAAGAGGGAGTGATAAGATGCTGAAAAGAAGCCTTGTTGGTAATGAGTCAAGGCTGGAGCACACCAGGAGAGGTATCAGTGGAAAGAAACTGCCAGTTGTTCATCCACTCAACAATTCACTCTTGGGGCTGGAGAGATGGCTCAGCAGTTAAGAGCACTGGCTGTTCTTGCAGAGGCCCTGGGTTCAGTTTCCAGAACCCACATGGTGGCTATCTACCCTCTGTAATTCCAGTTCCAGGGTATCTGATGCTCTCTTCTGACCTCCCAGGGCACTGAACAACATGAGTGCACTTATGTAGGCATTACACTAACTCATACAAGTCAAATAAAATAATAAAATACTTTTTAAAAAGAATTCACTCATTCATCCACTTGCGAATGCATCGAGTATTGCAGAAGTGAATGCAATGCCCTGAAAACAGTTGCAGTGGTCACCCCACCTCAGCTAACTCATATCCCCAGTGCTCTATGTCAAGTGCCAACTGTCCCTCTCCTGGGACCAGTTGTCTTCTGAACCATTCTCAAATTCATTCTTCTCTGAGTTGCTGCAGCTGCTTTGGCTGTCTGGGTGTCACAGAAACCCGGGTCAGTTGACTGGAGGCTGGGTACAGCCAAGGACTGAGGCTGAGAGTGGAGAATGACAGGAAGAGATAGCTAGAGAGGGTCACCACCTCCCTCTTGTCTTGCTGCTCGTGTCCCCTGAGCTTTAAGGTGAATATGGTTTCCACATGGCAGATAGTTTAAGTTCCATAAGCCTTCACCCAGTGTCCCTCCCAGGGTCTCAGATCTTCCTCACACTATTCTGGTTTTCCTTCTTCCTTCGTCCTTGCCACCTTGTAACTCACCTAATTGAGGATTTTTATAGTCCGTTGTTTATTTTACACATAGAGAGGTAGAAGTTCAGCTGTGGCCAGGAATCTTTGCCCCCCCCCCACCACCACTGAGCATTTTCAAGAATATGAAAGTGGCGTGGCAGCTAATGCCTTTAATCCCAATATATGGAAGGCTAAGGCAGGAAAATTGTTTGAACTTGAGGCCAGCCTCGGGTACAGCGTGAGAGATCCCATCTTGAAATATACACAAACAAAATAAAACGGTGTTTGACACGTAGTAAAAATTTATTTATTTTTATTTTTTTAAATTTTATTTATTTTTGTATGTGTATGAATGTACTGTCTGCATGTAGGTTTGTGCACCCGTGTTGTGCGATGCCTCGGAGGTCAGAAGAGGGTCTCAGATTCCCCTGGAACTGGAGTTCTCCTGGAATTGGAGTTACAGATGGTTCTTAGCCGCCATGTGGGTGCTGGGGATTGAACCTGGGTCCTCTGCAAGAGCAGTCGGTGCTCTTAACCACTAGGCTATCTCTCCAGCCGGTAAAATTTTTTTTAATGACTGAATTGAGGGGCTGGGCATGTGGCTCGATTGGTAAAGTGGTTGCCCAGCACGCAGGAGGCCCCACATAAAACAGGTGTGGTGGTACATGCCTGCAGTCCTCTCACTGGGGAAGGAGCAGGAATATCAGAAGTTCAAGGTCATCCTAGGCTTTGTAAAGAGTTTGAGGCCAGCCTGGGCACCCTGAGACCCTGTGTCAAAAAAGGGAAAAAAGTTGAATAAATGAATGAATAAAGTTAAGTAAAAGAAGATATTTGCATTAGTTGTATACAAGAAAAAAAAAAGTGGGCTTGGGAAAGAGGAAGGAGCAGAGGTTGGTTGAGATTTGGTCTAAGAATTTAGCTTACCCAATAATGGAAGCCAAGCTGTCGTAAGCTTTGTACGAGCAAGCCAGAGACTCAAGACGGCTAATTGCGTAGTTCTTGCCTGGTGAACAGCAGGTTTAAGACCCAGGAAGAGATAATGTTTCAATGCAAATCCAAGGACAGGAAAAATGGATGCCCCAGCTCAAGGGGCCTAGGTTGAGGGGTGGGATCCCTTCTTGGGAGAGGACCAGCCCTTTGTCGTGTTGGGGCCTTTGGATGGCTGGATGAGGCCCATCCACATTACAGAAGGCTATCTGCTTTTCTCAGCCTACTGACTCAAGGTTAATCTTTTCCCAAAACACCCTCACAGACATGCACAGAACAGTGGCTGGTTAGATATAATGCCACTCTGTAGCTCAGGACAGTTGACCTATAAGATGAACATCACAGTGCCGTAAAGGATGCTTTAGATCATTCTCAGAAACCCATGCAGGATCATTTAGACCTGTTATTATTTAAAAGACAGAAGGCAGGTGACTTGTCAGAGGTTCTCATTTACATCGGTTCAAATGTAGGTGTGAAGGAATTCATGGTTTAGTGGCTTCAGAGGACCCTCTCGTGACCCATGAGTGACATGGAATCCTACACATCCCAGAAACATGAGGAACCTGCCAGGGGTGCTGTGCCAGGGATGAACAGCCTGGGTGATCTTGGTGAAAGACAACAGTTTCTTTTGGCCACTTGAACCATTCAGAATAGATGTAAGTGGGGGTGGGGGATGGGTTGCTCCTTTCCTTTCGCAGAGGTCTCCATCCACTCAATGGTCTTGGTGTTGAAGGAGCAGGTGTCTTACTGTGCAGCCACAGCCTGGGGTGGGTGCCCCTGCGGGGTGATCAGAGTCCTCTAAAATTCTCTCACCAGCTAGGAGAAGCAAGTTCCGTTCTGTAAGCTGTGGGTTGCCACCAGCATCCGCAGCTGCAGCCGCAGCCTCAGACTGCTGGTTCTGGAGGTGGAGGACCACCTGAACATTAGCCCAAGCAGGATGCTGACACAAGATAGAGGCTCGGTATAAACTTCAGATTAGCCAAACAACCCTTTTCCCCCTCCACCACCATAAACAGTTTGGACTCAGCTGTATATACTGCCCCTGTTTATATACACAGATGTGTACTGGGGCTCTCTCTGTGCTGGAAAGAAACCCCATGACATTCTAACTTTGTAGATATGGGTGAGATCAGGTTACACTGGAAGAAAGATTTGCCACTTGCTTCTTTGCATGCTTTGAGTTGCAGTAAAATGCACATGATGTCACCCTGTGAAGTCGCACACCTCAGCATTCTCTATGAAACCGATAGCCCCACCTTGGAGCAAAAGCGTGGGCTTCCTAGTCATTCCCACCCACCATGTTAAAGGGGCTCGTTACCACAAGTGACGGGACTAAGCCAGCGCTATGCCTCTGTCGAGAGGAAAAATGGGCTTGTTCCATGATGCTCACGTGTGCACCCCTAAATAGGAATTTGCAAATTGTCCTGTGTAGTGGAAGATGGGTGTTGTTTCACCCTTGTCTCAAGGAAACGGCCAGGGTTTGTGTCCTCACACCGTTCTTCAGCTCCAGTTCAGGCCCCTAAAGAATTATTTCTCCTTAGTAGAGGAAAGCATGGGGACAAACTCTGCCAAAACAACAACAACAACAACGACAACAACAAAAAACAGTGCAAGTTGGTGTGGGGCCAGCCAGCTGGCTGCTGAGCCCAGTCCCCTCCCAGACTCTTCAGAACCCTCCCTCCAGCTCCCTTTTACAGCTGTCTGGCCTCAGGTCTCCCTGGGTCCCTGGCCCTTTTCATTCCTGAGTTTCAGATCACTTTACACACGTTAATTAAGCCTTAAAACACTCAGGAAAGGAAAGCCAAAGAGTGGGGAATGTTTACACTGTGCTCCCTGGCGCTCTGGCTATATAGAGCAGGCTGGCCCCACCCTCCCCCAGGAGGAAGAGGACAGCTTCTCTGTTAGCATGCATGGTTGGAAACCCCATTTTATGGAGACTCACATATCATTGGTATAAGACAATTATCCACCCGGTTGGGATCACCTGCCACTGTTAATCCACGTGGCCTTTGGAAGACGGCCCTGTGCAGGTCTAGTGCTGACATGCGCAGTATCCTTCACACCCTGATGAATGTCCTCTGTCTTACTGTACTTCTGTAACTTTGTGGTCAAGAGGCCTCAGAAAGGCCTTAGTCCAAATACAGTGGACAGCATCTGAGGAAGGACACCTAAGATTAATCTCTTAAACATGCACAGAGAGAGTGGGAGGAAAGAAGAGAGGTGAGAGAGACAAGAGAGACAGAGACAGAGACAGAGACAAAGATTAGTCCATATCCTGGCCCCTTTCATTTCTGGGAAGGATGAAATCAGATCATAATATACAAAGCCTTTGACACAGAAAGTGCTAGATGTTGCCTTACTGAGCCATCTTTGTGTCTAATTGTAGTCCATCTGGATTACTAGAGCTCTGCCTATGGTCAGACCCTGTGGCTCACACTGGTGCTACGTCGTCTCTCATTGAGATCAAACAGTGGGAAGTCCACATGAAATCTGCAATTCAGTGAACAGTTTGTACCAATGTTAATTTTTCAGTTTGGACTGGATTTATGGTTATTTGAGCTATTAACATTACAGGAACTTAGATGAGTAGAATACAGGAACTCTGTTCTGGCAGATAATAATCTTATTGTGAATGCATCAAAATTGGTAAGGAATACTCACTAGGTTTAATACTTCACTCATGTTTTTACTGTACTGTTTTAGAATACTTCTATGGCTTCCAAGAAAATAATAAATGTCAAGCCTTTTGTTACCAAAATAAGAGACAATTTATGTTATCTCCAGCCGTTATCACCACCAAGAAAAATTCACTGAGATTCCAGTGTTTGCAAAGTGCCATATTGCACATTAAAATAGCAAACATTACCATCGCGAGAAAACCACTGCTTGTGTAGAAGTCATTTTAAGGTAGCTGTTTGGATGTAAGATATTTGATAACCTTACCATTTAGGCTCCCAGTGCTTTACTTATTTCACACAAAATGGATGGTTTGCCAGCCACGCAGGTTCAAGCGTTCCCCCTCTGGCCAGAAGTGACTAGGAAGAGCCAGCCTGTCAAATCGAGCTGTACATTATACCACTGCCACTCTGAGGGCAGTGTTCACCACATTCACGGTAAAATACTCAGGGTGGCTGGGCGTGGTGGTGCACGCCTTTAATCCCAGCACTCCGGAGGCAGAGGCAGGCGGATCTTTGTGAGTTCAAGGCCAGCCTGGTCTTCAGAGTGAGTTCCAGGACAGCTGGGGCTACAGGGAGACCCTGTCTCAAAAAGACCAAAAAAAAAAAAAAAAAAATGCTCAGGGTGTCTTTCTCTGTAACTTGAAGATCATTTCCTATTTCTTTTAGACCATGCAAATTATGACATACTCATGGGGGGGGGTGTGTGTCAGAAGATCTTCATTGAATGGATGGTGAGTTTGTAGAGAGAGTTTTGTACATCCATTCTAAGAACTATAATATGGCCACATTACAGTGGGTTCAATGGAAGAACCACAGCTCCAGTAAAAGAAGACTAGGTGTTAAAAATCGCTCCCAGGCATTTAGAATCCCTGAGAGGTAATAGTCCTTTGCATGCTGGCAAGGTGTTCGTGATCATAAGTGTGGTAGGTACCTATGGCCGACAGGGCATGGTACTGAGTCTAACTCATAAAGAAAGAAGGTAATGACATAATCCCATACCTCCAGCCTGAGAGAATAAACCTTTTGGGTTTACCCAGGATGTGACCCCTTCCTGTGCCAGAGGAAGCCTCCCTCTCAGCAGGCAAGGTAAATTTCCACTAAAGACTACAAATGCCAGAGGGTGTTCTCTCATCTCTCTTGACTTTGGGAGGAAATGAAGAGCCCAGGGTCTCCCAGCAGCTAGGGATGGAAGGACTAACTGCTTATTTCCCACCACTCCATGTAGCCCTGGCTGGCTTTAAATTCCCTGTTTAGCCCCTATTAGAATGACTTTGAACTTCTGGTCCTCCTCCCTCCATAGCCCAAGTGCTAAGATTTATGGACACGCTCTACCACACCAAGTTTATGCAATTCTGGGAATGGAACCCAAGGCTTTGTGCATGCTAAGCAAGCACTCTATCAATTGAGCTACATGCCCAGGCCCAATGGTTCATTTGAATTGTCAACTTGGTTTGATAAGAAACACCTAGTGGGGCTGGAGAGATGGCTCAGTGGTTAAGAGCAATGTCTGCTCTTGCAGAGAACCTGGGTTCAATTCCCAGCACCCACATGTTGGCAAACAACCATACATGTCTCCAGTTCCAGGGAGTCCAATGCTTTCTTCTCCAGAGGCATTGCATGACATGGGTGTACTTGCGCACTTACAAGCAATATACTCATACACATTAAAAAAAAAATGAAAAAGAAAAACCTAGGATGTTTGTAAGCAACTCTTTGGGTATGTCTGTGAAAATGTTTCTAGAGAGGATAATTGATGAGCCATGGCCAACCCTGAATGTGGGCAGCACCCTCTCATGGGCTGGTGTTCCAGCGTGAATAAAACGAGGGGAAGGAGAAAGCTGGCAGAGTGTGAGAATTCCCCGTTCGCACTTCCTGATGCTCCATGGTGACAGAGAGCAGCCCTTCACCACCGTGAACAGAAGCTGATCTGGCTGCTGTACTTTTACTGCCATGATGGATCGAATCTCCTGGACTGCAAGCCAAGATAAACCTATCTTTCTTTCTTTCTTTCTTTCTTTCTTTCTTTCTTTCTTTCTTTCTTTCTTTCTTTCTTTCTTTCTTTCTTTCTTTCTTTCTTTCTTTCTTTCGTTGTGTTGTAAGGTATCTGGCCACAATGATGAGAAAAGTCATTACCGTATTGCTTGATCTAGCAGCACGAAGCATTGTGGCACCTGGATGGGCAAGGGAAATGCTGCTGTTGATGTCCACAATAGTGCTGTTACCTGACACGCAAGCCCAGGCCTTGATGATAAGTGTGTATCACCTGGACGCCTGGGCACCAATTCCCCAGCACTTACCCACCCGTCAAGAAATCCTCCCGGGCTTTGGGCAGTCACCCTCAGCATCGCTTGACAGGTGCAAGAGCCTTTCCCCATCATCTCCGTCTTGGATGCCGGTTGCACCCACTTGCCATTGTTTTTCTATCAGAGCACGGGGTCGACACTCGTCCCCTCACGTCTTCAGACTCTTAGAACAAGACGCATTTAAGCATGGGTCCATCTATGGCCACAGAAAAAGCTTCAACTAATTTACCTTGGCTCTTGTTGCCAAGTGAATGACTCTAAGATGTAAGCAAACTCCACCTCATGTGTAACACAGACATGTGAGGTATTCCTGGCCTTTTCTACGATACTGCTTATTTCTATGATACACTAGTATCGTAGTGCACCAGAGATTTGGCCCAAAGAAACAATGACAACAGCACTCAAAATAATCAAAAGAACTCCACAGTTTCAGGGGATCATCATTATTGCCATTTCTTTATATAAGAAACAGCTTGCATGGTGTGGTGGCACACACCTTTAATCCTAGCACTTGGGAGGCAGAGGCAGGCGGATCTTTGTGAGTTCAAGGCCAGCCTGGTCTACAGAGTGAGTTCCAGGACAGCTGGGGCTATAGGGAGACCCTGTCTCGAAAAGACAAAAGAAAAAAAAAGAAAACAAACAGCTCCAAGGTCAGTTCATCTCCTTTCTTCAGCCCCCTCTCTTCATCATGTAGAAATCCCTTCCCACTGTGGTGAGTACTTATAATTCACCCATGATTCTTCCCCAATGGCCTTGACCTTCACAATGAGAAACTTTCAACATGAAATGGATCATCTTGTTCTAAAGACCAAGGAACTAATTCCTTCAAAGATTGAAAAACACCTGGAATGTTGGCTCTTCATATTCTTCTCCCAGCAAGTTAAACATGGAAATGGGATAATTTCTTACAAAACAAAGAGTGACAACTTCGAGAACCCTTCAATTACGCTACTTTCAGTAGTCATGAATATAGGCCCAGGTGCAAATACCTGTCCTCTTAAGTTCCGCAGAGTGGGTTGAGAGAATTGGACAGAGAAAAACTGTCTGCTTTTCATTTTGAACCCCTCTGCATCCCACTATTCAGATAACCTGTTGCTCAGTGAGAAAGCCGGCTGTGCCTGTGGGAGAACCCCAGTTTTCCCCTAGGCCCTCCCTTGTCTTTAGCTGAATTCTGTGCTCAGAGGAGAAACCTCTTACCTAGTCACATTAGGAATCCAGTCATCATGTGTGTAGGGCCAGCTACATACACCACCTTCAGGTAGGACAAGTTTTGATGATTAAGCACAATTAGAAGGAAAAGAGACTGAGGTTTGCAGAGAAACTTTAGGAATAAATCCTGTGCTCTTCATAGGATTCAGGAGAGTAATAGCCTATCACAGGTCAAAGTGGAGGGCAAGTCCCACCCCAGTCAGTCCAAAGGCCAGTCTGAAGCACCTCTTCTCTGTGCAGATGACAGCCTCCTTCCTCTCACTCACGAGCACCTGTTCCTGCTTTCTAAAACGTGGAGTTGATTGCTCTGTATGCCTCTAAATAATATCTGCTAAGCAAAATGAGGAAATGGGATTAAAGACAAACTTTATATGTTCCCTTTAAATTTTTTAAATTTTATTTTATGTGTATGAGGGTTTTACCTATATGTATGAAAGTGTACCTGTGTCACACAATACCCGTGGAAGTCAGAAGAGGGCATCGAATCCTCTGGAACTGGAGTTACAGATGGTTTTCAGCTGCCATGTGGGTGCTGGGAGCTGAGTCCCAGTCTTCTGCCAGAGCAGCCATTGCTCTTAACCACTGAGCAATTTTTCCAGCACTCTACCTGTTTCTTTTTTATAGGAATTTATGGAAGTTAAAACCTTGAAAAATCACCCTTCTGGTCCATGCTATTGATATAAGCCAGGACTCTTGCTAGAGTCTATGATTTTATTTTATTTTTATGTTCCCGTGTGTGTGTGTGTGTGTGTGTGTACACATGTGCATGTGGTATGTACACATGTGTGGGGTGGTCATACATGTGGAAGCCAAAGGTTGGGTAGCTTCCTCAATCACTACCACCTTATTTTTGTAGTTTTGTTTTTTTGAGACAAGATCTCAATAATGTAGCCCCAGCTGGCCTGGAACTCACTATGTAGACCAGGCTGGCTTCAAATTCAGCAGAGAGCTACATGCTTTTGCTTCCTGAGTGTTAGGATTGAAGGTGTGCACCACCACGCCCAGCCACCTTAGTTTTTGAGACAGGGTCTCTCACTGAGCCTGAAGCTCATGAATTCAGCTTGGCTCACTCACTGTCTAATAACCTCCAAGGATCCACTTGTCTTCACCCCAGTACTCAGTACCCAGTACTCCCCAGTACCCAGGCTACAGGCATGAACTGCTGTACTGGATCTTTTTACATGAGTGCTGGAGATCCAAACCCTTGTCCTCAAACTTGTCCAAATAGGCTGTATACCAACTGAGCCATCTCCCAGCTCCAAGAGTCCATTATTTTAATTTCTAGGAAAGAATTTCAGGGGCAAATAATCCTGATATTGACAAAGAAAAATATAAAACAAAAGTTCATCACTTCTCAGTAGATATGAGTGAAAAATAAACTTGATGTGTCTTATATTTTGTTTTCTTTTACCATTTTCATTTGTGTTTATGCATATGTGTAAACACATGTTTGCAGGCACATGGGAATGTGTGGGGTACATGTGCAGCTGGGTGCGCATGTGTGTCCAGTGGAGGATGATGTTGAGAATCGCCCTCCATTGCTCTTCTCAATCACACCCAGAGCTCACGAGTAGGACCATTCTTTTTTGTTTGTTTTGTTTTGTTTTGTTTGGTCTTTTTTGAGACAGGGTCTCTCTGTAGCCCCAGCTGGCCTGGAACTCACTCTGTAGACCAGGCTGGCCTTGAACTCACAAAGATCCGCCTTCCTCTGCCTCCCGAGTACTAAGATTAAAGGCGCGTGCCACCACGCCCGGCAAGTATGACCATTCTTACTAGCCAGCTTGTTCTGGTTCCGGGGATCCCAACTCCAGTCCCCATGCTTGTATGGCAAGTTCATGACCACATGACCCAGGCCCCTATATTTTTTACTGGAAGGAGATCATGTAGGCATCGTCATGTGGTAGAATTGGCTTTTCTTACCATCAAGAAAGGAATGTCATATATTTGGATTGTTGTATTCAAACGGGCCTAGCGTGGTGGCACACACTTTTAATCCCAGCACCCAGTAGGCAGAAGCAGGTGGGTCTCAGTGAGTTCAAGGCCAGCCTAGTCTTCATAGTGAGGTCCAGGATAGCTGGGGCTACAGGGAGACCCTGTTTCAAACAAACAAACAAACAAACAAATGACAAAACAACAACTATTACTAGGCCATCATAGGAGGATAAGTGTCACCAGGAATGTCTAAACTCAGCTCTCACTGGTGGCTTAACCCTACTGTGCCATGCTCAAAAGTTGAAGGTGTGTCTACTTCCCTTCCCACTTCCACAGGCCACTTGCCTCCCTTGTCCCTTCCCTATGCAGTGGCAATAAAGAGTTTTCCTAGTGCACCTTTGCAATTGTATCTGTGTGGCTTTTACTTCCCGTTTCCTTTATGTTGTTTGTCCTAAAGAACTCATACAGAGATTTTTCCTTTCTCCTTCTTGTGGGATTAGCATTTCTGTAAGAACTGAATAATAAAACTAGATTGTAAAAGCCTGTCACAGATGTAGTGGTGCGTGTCTTACGTCTCATAATTGTCTTGGAATGATTAGGATTGAACTTTGTTGTTGTTGTTTTTGTTGCTCCGAAATGAAAAAAGGCAAATTTTCTCTGCCAGGCCTCGAGGACGGTGTCAAGGGGGAAATGACCTGTGATGGTCATGAAATATAAATTAAAATTTTCTAGATAAATAGGAAAATGTGGAGCAAAGCAAGATGAAGAGTTAGGGAGTGGACCGTTAGGTCTGCTCTCACCGTCGTTTCTTTCTTTCTTTCTTTTTTTTTTTTTTTTTTTAATCTTTTTGAGACAGGGTCTCCCTGTAGCCCCAGCTGGCCTGGAACTCACTCTGTAGACCAGGCTGGCCTTGAACTCACAAAGATCCACCTGCCTTTGCCTCCCGAGTCCTAGGATTAAAGGCATGGTGGCGTACGCCGAGTGCTAGGATTAAAGGCGTGCACCACCACGCCCGACCTCACCGTCGTTTCTTAACCTCTTATGCTGTTCATCTGTGGTAGTTGGAATGAGAATGTCCTCCATAGGCTTCAAGTATGTGGACAGTCAGTGGCACTGTTTTGAGAGGCTTTAGGAGAAGGAAACACATCACTGGGCGCGGGCTTTGAGAGTTCTTAATAAGTTCTTAATAAATCTTGCCAGATTTCTAGCCTTCCTGTGCCTGCTTAAAGACGTGACCCCTCGGCTCTCTGGTCTGGCCACCTCTGCCGCCGTGCCTTCCCCATAAGCCAAATGCACTGCTCCTTCTACAGGTTGCCTTGGTCATGGCGTTTATCACAGCAGCAGAAAAATGACCAATACAACATCTCCTCTTATTTGGAGAATCTCAGGCAAACACGTACCAACACAAACTGTTTTGAGGTATTGTTCACTCTGGGGCCCTTGGATTCAAAACTCCTTGTGGAGTTCTAAAAAGCCCTCCAGCCAGGTTCAACTTTAAGAACACCTTTGTTGTTGTTTTGTTTCCTTCCAGTGTCATAGACTGAACCCAGGGCCTTTTATGCATGTGCTCTGCCACTGAGTTGTATCCCTTGCTCTTCTGGGTCAACTTTAGAAGAGTAGTTACTGTAAATGGATGTCATTTAGATCCACGTGGGACAGTGAATATAGCATTATGTTCAGCTTTGTCACACACACACCCTGAAAAATTGTGAGTTCAATCCATGAATTCACATGGGAAAACTTTAAACAAGGGAGTAGAGAACACAGCTAATGTTGATGGTATAGGTGAGGATGGCTGGAGGCCTTTACAAGAGTAGAATAAGCCAGGTAGTTCCAAAAAGGCAAAATCGCTGTCTTCCTGTTTTTGTTTTTGTTTTTTTACCATATCCTAAGATCATCACTCAGAGGCTGGCATAGAAGAGGTGCTTGATAAACAGCCACAAGAATTGTTGAGCAAACCAGTAAATTAAAGAAAAAAGGATATTGACAATTGGTAGACAAAAGCAACAAATCTGATGGAACTGGAGAGGTGATTCAGCAATTAAAAGCACTGGGTACTCTAGCTGAAGATACAAGTTCTGCTCCCATTACCCATCTGGCAGCTACAACTGTCCATAACTCCAGTTCCAGGGGGTTCTGAGTGCCCTCTTCTGGCCTCCGTGGACCCTGCACACACATGGTGTACTCACATACATGCAGGCAAAGTGCTCATTCACATAAAATAAAATAAAAGTTTTAAAAAAATACAGACTGCCAGCTGTGTTGGAAACTTTAATCCCAGCACTCAGGAAGTAGAGGCAGATGGATGTCTGTGAGATCAAGGCCAGCCTGGTCTACATAGTGAGTTTCAGGCCAGGTGCCCAACACTTTAGGGAGATTCTGGCAAGAGTAAGAGTAAGAAGAATAAGAAGAATGGGAAGAAGAAGAAGAAGAAGAAGAAGAAGAAGAAGAAGAAGAAGAAGAAGAAGAGGAGGAGGAGGAGGAGGAGGAGGAGGAGGAGGAGGAGGAGGAGGAAGAGGAAGAGGAAGAAGGGGAGGAGGAGGAGGAGGAGGAGGAGGAGGAGGAGGA
>VZQC01005393.1:261789-284289 GCA_009823505.1 Rhizomys pruinosus
GAAGCATGTTGAAAATGGAAAATGCAGGACTGGAGAGATGGCCTAGCGGTTAAGAGCACCGACCGCTCTTGCAGAGGACCCGGGTTCGATCCCCAGCACCCACATGGCGGCTAAGAACCGTCTGTAACTCCAATTCCAGGAGAACTCCAATTCCAGGGGGAATCCGAGACCCTCTTCTGACCTCCGCGGCATTGCACGACACGGGTGCACAGACCTGCATGCAGAGAGTACATTCATACACATACAAAGATAAAAAAAAAAATTAAAAAAAAAGAAAATGGAAAATGCTAGTCAAATATTTACCACACTAACATAGGATGAAAACCCCTGAGTCTCAGGTGTTGATACTCTTGGTAATTGTTCAACAAAGCTTTTGTTTCATTTTGTTTTTAAAGATTTATTTTGTTTTATTTATGTGTGCATGTATACGTGCATGGGTGTCCATGGAGGCTGGGAGACAATGGTAGATGCCCTGGAGCTGGAGTTACAGGTGGTTGTGAGCCACTGGATGTTGGTGCTGGGAACTGAACCATAGTTCTCTGCAAGACCCATAAGCCCTCTTAACCACTGAGCCATCTCTCCAGGCCCTTGTTTTGTTGTTGTTGCTAATATTTTATCTATCTTTTTTTTCTTTTTGAGACAGGGTCTCTCTACAGCCCCGGCTGGCCTGGAACTCACTCTGTAGACCAGGCTGGCCTTGAACTCACAGAGATCTGCCTGCCTCTGCCTCCCAAGTGCTAAGATTAAAGGCATGTACCACCATGCCCAGCTCAAAGATATTTCTTAGCCACCATGTGGGTGCTGGGGATTGAACCCAGATCCTCTGCAAGAGCAGTCAGTGCTCTTAACTGCCGAGCCATCTCTCCAGCCCCTTTATTTTTATTTTATGTGTATGAGTAGATTGCTTCCATCTGTGTAAGTGTACTTATGTGGGGCAATACTTGCAGAGGTCAGAAGACGGTGTCAGATCCTCTGGAACTGGAGTTACAGATGGATGTTAGCCTCCATGTGGGTGCTAGGATCGGAACCCCTGTCCTCTGTAAGAGCAGCCAGTGATCCTAACCACTGAGCCATCTCTCCAGCCCTGTTTTGTTTAAGAGATATGAATTCATTATGTAGTCCAGGCTGATCTTGAAGTTGAGATCCTCATGCCTCAGCCTCCTGAGTGGTGATAATACAGATCCAAGTTTGCCATACTGGCCTTTGATAAAGATTTAATGGCCTTTATTTGTCTTTGTGAGGCCCATTCTTCATCTACCTCATCCTCTCCCCTCCAGAACTCCTTAAAAACACCTTTAGATCCTTTAAGAGGTATTTTGTTGAACAATATAGGCACTTTCTTGTGTGTGTATGTGTGTGTGTGTGTGTGTGTGTGTGTGTGTGTGTGTTGCATGTGTTTGTGTGTCGAGAGGCCGGTGTTCAACTTCAGGCATTGTTCCTCAAGAGCCATCCACCTTGCTTTCTGAGACAGGCTCTCTCACTAAGATCAGAGACTCAACAGTTAAGCTGGGTTGGCTTCCCCCAGAGGCACTTGTCTTCACTTCCCCAGTTTGGGGTAACAGCCATGCACTACGACATCCAGCTTCTTGTCATCTGGGTGCTGAGGACTGAGCTCAGGTCCTCATGTGTGCATAGTGTGGTGGTTTGAATGAGAGTGTTCCCCATAGGCTCTGGGTATTTGAACACTTGGTCCTCATTAGGTGACACTGTTTGGGGAGGGTCCTGGAACCTTTAGGAGGCATGGCCTTGATGGAGGAAGCATATCACCGGAGGCAGGCTTTGAGAGGTCTTAGGCTTTCCAGTCTCTCTCTGCTTCCTGTGCTTGAAGCTGTGACCTCCCAGCTTTCTGCTCTGGCCACCTCTGCCTCCACGCCTTCCTCACCAGTATGGACTTTAACCCTCTGGAAGCTCAAATAAACTCTTCCTTCTATAAGTTGCCTTGGTCATGGTGTTTTATTACAGCAACAGAAAAGTAACTAATACACACAGGAAGTACTTTACTGACTCTGAGTGGTGTGTGTGTGTGTGGTGTGTGTGTGTGTGTGTGTGTGTCTTCAAGGTGCATATGTTTGTGTCTGCTAGCCAGTAGTCCCCTGGCTCCTATAGGTGCCTTCTTGTCCTTTGATTACTGTTATACTCTAAACCGTGATATACCAGATGTGGGATGTAGGTTTTACTTGACATACTAGTTCCTAGGTTTTTATTTTTTTGGCTGGGGTTGTTGAGGCAGAGGTTCCTAGTTCTAGCTGGCCTGGAAGTCACTAGGTATACCAGGCTAGCCTCACACTCACAGGGATCTGCCTCCTGAATGCTGGGATCAAAGGTGAGATAAGAGAAATAAGTAAACTAGCTCATACATATTTTACTTAATTTTTAATTTTTGCTTAATCTTTAAATATTGTAAATCACACTCTTTGAACAATGTAACTTAGAAAGCCACAAAGTCACATATATAATCATTGTAAAGACATCTAAGCCTGACTGTCTTGAGAAGCTCACCTTGAGTGTGTACTATCCTTTCCTTAAACCTCTCTCTCTTTCTCTCTCGTCTCTCTTTCAAATGCCTGCATTTAAATTTAAAACATGTACTAGCTTCTGTTTCTACATAATAAACTCACTAACTTTGCTTCATTCTGATTGGTTCAGAAATTCTTTTCACCCTTTGTCTTTATTTATCTTCCCATGGTGTGATAAAATACTCCAACATAGGACTGGAGAGATGGCCTAGTGGTTAAGAGCACCAATTGCGGGCTGGAGAGATAGCCTAGCGGTTAAGAGCACCGACGCTCTTGCAGAGGACCCGGGTTCGATCCCCAGCACCCACATGGCGGCTAAGAACCGTCTGTAACTCCAATTCCAGGAGAACTCCAGTTCCAGGGGAATCTGAGACCCTCTTCTGACCTCCGCGGCATTGCACGACACGGGTGCACAGACCTGCATGCAAACAATACATTCATACACATACAAAAATAAATAAAAAAAAAATTAAAAAAAAAAAAAAGAGCACCAATTGCTCTTGCAGAGGACCCGGGTTCGATCCCCAGCACCCATATGACCCCTGAGAACTGTCTTTGACTCCAGTTCCAGGGGAATCTGACACCCTCTTCTGACCTCCAAGGTATTGCACGACACGGGTGCACAAACCTACATGCAGACAATACATTCATACACAAAAATAAATAATAAATAAATATAAAAAAATTAAAAATACTCCAACATAGCAATTTAAGGGAGAAAGGATTTATTATAATTCATAGTCTGCCATGGTGTGGACATCAAGGTGCCACAGCTTGAAGCGGCTGGTCATATTATGTCCATAGGCAGAAGAGACCAACGACTACGTGCACGCCAGTGCTCAGTTCATTTTCTCCGCTCTCACACAGTCCGAGATTCCCTGCCTGGAGAATGCCACCACTCACAGTGGTGTCCCTTCCCATCTCAGTTAACATAAAGTGACCCCTCTCAGATACTTTCAGAGGTTCATCTCCCAGATGATTCTAGATTCTGCCAACGTGACAATTAGCACTAACTTTCATACCTAAGGTCCTGTAAGTAGGCCAAGTAAGCTCAATGGCTCACCAAATTGGACCTGGGTGGAATTATTGATCTATTTATTTTGGCTTTTCACTGATGGTCTATCTGAGACCAAAAGGTCTCAACTTCCCAGGAAAAGTAACAAGAGAAGTAGCTTACCGCTTGGCCAGTTGGTGGGTGGGTTGTATTCATATAGGGTGGGGAGAATTTAGGGTGAGGACCCTTGAGAACGATGGAGGCTTTCTTGCCTCAGGACAGTACTAGCTCGGGGTAGGGGCTAGGGGCTAGGGGCTAGGGTCCCAGAAAAGCAACACCCACAAAGCTACCCCAGATCAGTTACAATGATAACTTCTGGATCCTTTGTCCTGTGAACTCAAAGAATGAACAACAGCAGGGTGAGTCCTTAGAGAAGTTTATTGTAGGTTCACAGGAGAGAGCTTAAGAGCCAGGAAGCAAGCAGAGTTCCTGTGTAACAGGAGCGGGTCCCAAGAAAAGAGCTGCCACTGAGGGTCCCTATCTAGGGGTCAGTAAGGCTTTTCTGGGTTGAGGCATGGGGAGGTAAGCAGGTCAGTCCAGTTGGACCACCCACAAGGTGGGTGCTGGGGATCAAACCCCTGAGGCGAGGCGTTCAAACACCTCAGTTTCTGCCACACCCTCACATGTGTCTCCCCAGCAACTGTGTCCCCTTGTAAAAGAAAGGTAATGGGGCAGGTGAGATGTTCAGAGATGGTCAGCTCAGGTTAGGGGGCTCACATGCCTGTGACTCCAACTCCAGGGGATCCCACACCCTCTTCTGGCCCCTGCAGGCACCTGCACACATGTGGCCTTATACCTACACATATATACATGAATAAAAAAAAATCTTCAGAACACCAATCAGTATCCCTAAATACATGAGGCATTTCTGGGCTCCAGGCAAGGACAGAATTGCTGATAGATCCAAGGACATTTCCAGCTTCTGGCCAAGAGCAAGAATTGAGGTTCCTGTTCCTAAACCGACTGACTGGTTTCTGGCTTCTAATTAGTATAAACTATGTGTCAGGACATGATCTTAGAACCCAGCTGCTGCTCAGGCTGCAGTACCAGCACAGCGACTCTTCCCCCTCACAGATGTACACAGGCTCCCTACTGAGACACTGTCTGGGCGTCTCTAGCTAACAAACTTCCAGGTATCGGGGTTTCTCACCTGGAAAAGCCAGTTTACATCAAAGGGAGTGCTGACAGCCACACATTCTGCTCCCTGCTCTTTTCTGCCTCCCGCCTAGGAATCAGAGAGTCTGTGCTGTGAAACCTCCCCATTCCCAGAAATGTATAAGAAGAGATTCCACTTCCACCACACCGGCCCTGATTCCTCTCTTCAGAACCCCTGCCACCAACCTGTCTGTCTCTGGGGCTGGGGCCTGAACTCTCCTTCACCCCCATCATGCTGTTGTCTATCTGACCATGGCATTAATAACTCTTCTAATAAACTCCTTACCCCCCAGCAACCTGTTTCAGTGTCTCTCTTGAATCTCCCATCAGAGACTTTCCACTGTGGATAGTGGGCTAGAGAGATGGTTCAGTTGGCAAAGTGCTTGCAGCATAAGCACAAGGACCCAAGTTTGATCTCCAGCACCCAAGTAAAAAGCCAAGCATGGCAGTGCACATCTGTAACCTAGTGCAAGGGATCCCTGGACCTGGCTGACCAGCGGGCCTCGGAATTGGTGAGGTCCAGGTTCTGTGAGAGACCCTGTCTCAAAGGAATAATCATAAAAATGTGGAAGTCATCAAAGAAGATACCTCCTGCTTACATATTTCACACACACACACACACACACACACACACACACACACACACACACACTCACTCTTGATGCCCCAGGTTGTTTTCCAATCCAAATCCAATGTCCTCAGCCTCCTCAGGACTGGGATTACAAGCATGAGGCAGCAGACCCAGCAAGAGCACATTTCAACCAGATAACATAGACTGGTAAAGACGGGCAATGCTAGCATCAGGAACATTTCTAACTCCTGGCAGAGTAATAAATTACTGTGTAAGTTCAGAAACTTCAAGGCATATTTGAGAACTAAATGGAAGAGAGATGCCTCTTCAGAAGAAACCAAAAGCAGAAGGAATGAGAAGAAAGAAATGTGTCCTAGCAGGGTGGGGCTCCTGAATGGCGCTCAAGGTCCAGCATGGGGCACACATAATGTGTGTGTACATCCAGTGTCCAGCTACACACTGCTCATTCTGATTTAAAAGCCAAACATACCTGCATGTGCAGATTTTTAAAGTTTGGAGTGCGCTCTTCTCTTATTTATTTATTTATTTATTTATTTATTTATTTATTTATTGGTGATTGTTCAGATCCCACTGTGCCCTGCCCTAAATTACTCCATAATGTATAAAACAGTGTTTTTTTTCATGCTGTGCCTTGCTCTAAAAGACTCCATTTTACAAGTAACATTGGACTCCATCTTGAGTTCAAATGCACAGGCAGGATGATATTTACTGGACATGCAAACAGCACCAACTCTCTGGTACTGTCCATGAGACACAGACTGATAAATAACTTATTCCTACAGGTAAAGGCAACACCTTAAAAATGTATCAAAGTAACCAAGTGTAGTGGTGCATGCCTTTAATCCCAGTAGTTGGGAGGCAAGGACAGGTAGATCTTTGTGAGTTCAAGGCCAGCCTGGTCTAAGTAGTGACTAACCCAGCCAGCCAGGGATGCATAGTGATACCCTGTCTCAAAAAAATTTTTATTAGGGCTGGAAAGGTTTGATTCTCCAGCAGCACTCTGAACTGACCTCTTGTAGGGTTAGTTATCTTACCCCTACAGAATTGTGTGTGTGTGTGTGTGCACACGCAGGCGCACTGGCACACACACACATACACGCGCGCACACACACACACACACAACACACGCCTGCTTGTGGTGCACACATGTAAAGGCCTGAGGAGGACGGTGGGTATCTTCCTCTCTGCCTCTCTGCCTTATCCCCTTGAAGCAGTGTGACCCACTGAACCTGGAGTTCACTGTTTCAGCTAGGCTGGCTGGCTAGCCAGCTCCCAGGTGTCTCTGTGCCCTGATGCTGGGAATACAGGCAGGTGCATCCATGAGCATATGTTTATATGGGGATTCAAACTCAAGTCCTCACTCTTGCAGTACAAGAGCCTCTGCCTCATCTCCCCAGGCCTCTACAAAGATTATTTTTGTGTATGTAGGCTTCCCGCTTCTGACTCTGTTAGCTCTCTTTGAAACTCCTTGAATTCTGCCATGGCTTCTTTAACACTTGGTAGGTATTCTGTAACTTACATATATACACTTATAGACAGGCTTACTATGTGATATGTACATAATGTGTCATCTAAGAGTTAATATTAGTGGTTAAGACTGGAATAAAAAGACCTATATTTGCCTTGGCTGCCTATCAAGGAAATAGGGACTACTCGGCAAGTTGCTGCCAACAAAACTGCCAGCCCTTGGGTCCGGAGAGGTGGCTCTGTGGTTAAGAGCACTGGCTGTTCTTACAGAGGACCTGGGTTTGATTCCCAACACCCACACAGCAGCTAACAATCATCCATTAACTCTAGTTCCAGGGGAATCCAATGCCCTCTTCTGACCTCCATGGGCAGTGCACAGCCCAGGGGGAGCCTACATATATGCAAGCAATACACACACACACACACACACACACACACACACACACACACACACACAGCCATTCTTTGGAATTTATGGTTATTCACTTAATTCTGACATGGTGGAAAGACACAAACGTGATCATCCGTGTTTCTGATGTGCTGCATTCACAGTGCCCGGTCACAGTCTTGCTCTCCCACAAGTCTGGTGGGCTAGTCCTAGTGTCTGCTGCCTCTTCCCCTTTGGGCCCTTAGCAAAGTGCACAGTGAGTGGCTATGAATTTTGTTCTAGTCAATGTCAGACCACAGACACAATGGTAGTTCTAAGTGGTTGTGTCACCGAGACACCAACTAGCCATTGCAATGTGTGTCTGTCTACACACTGTTTCCCCAGTGGAAGAGTGTAACAGTGTGCATTTCAGAACACGTCCCCATCATTAATGACACAACACTATACTTAAAGTCATAAGCAGTTAAGCAGATTAATCTCTTCAGAACACTGCTTGCCTTCCTGTGCTCTATGCAGTTTTTTTTTGTTGTTTTTTTTTTTTTTTTTTTTTTGTTTTTTTTGAGACAGGGTCTCCCTGTGGCCCCAGCTGTCCTGGAACTCAGCCTGTAGACCAGGCTGGCCTTGAACTCACAAAGATCTGCCTTCCTCTGCTTCCCAAGTGCTGGGATTAAAGGCATGAGCCACCACACCGGGCCCTATGCAGCTTTTGAAGTTGAGTAATAGTTTCTCCATTAGAAATAAAAATGAATTAAGAATGCAGGGCATTAGCTTTCTGTTACCTTTAGTCCTGTGCCATCCAATAGGAAAGCCGCTGGCTCCGCATGGCTGCTGAGGACTTTAGATGTATCTTGTATGTGGGAAGGGCTACTATGAGCATAAAATATATTTGGGCGTGATCACAAAACATACTGGATTTTGAGGTCCTACAATAAAGAGTATAAAGTATGCCATTGTTATTTTTGCCTATTGATTGATTATATGTAGCAATAATTCTATTTGGGGACATATTGGACTAAATAAGATCTATTACTAATTATTTATTTCACCTGCTCTTTTTGTCTTCCTTTTTAGCATCGCTAATAGAAAAATTTTAATTGCCTAAGTGGTAACGGATGTGGTGATGCCTATCTGTAATCTCAGCACTTGAGTGATTGAGGCAAGCTCACTGCACGTTCAAGGCCAGCCTGGGAAAGAGAGAGAGAGAGAGAGAGAGAGAGAGAGAGAGAGAGAGAGAGAGAGAGAGAGAGAGAGAGAGACAGAGAGAGACAGAGAGAGACAGAGAATGAGAGAGAGAGAGGAGGGAGGGAGGGAGGGAGGGAGGGAGGGAGAGAGAGAGAGAATGAGAATAGCCTAGGTAGCTTGTGCTATATTTAAATAGGTTAGTGCTGCCCTGGGCGATTTCCCCCAAAACAGTCAAATGGAGGTGGTATTGTTTATTTATAAAGATTCAGAATTAGAGCTGGGTAATTTATGTTAATTCATACTTTGAATCAAGAAAATCATCTTTCTATTTAAAAGAACAAATTAATATGAGGGTCTACAGTGAAGGTAGGGGTAGACCCACATATTTTTTTTTTCCCTGCAGGGATAGATAGAAATTATTTTAGGCTTTGAGGATTAAATGGTCTTTGTCTCAACTAAAACTTCACTGTGAATATAAGACACAAGAGTTCTGTCATGTTCCTGTAAAACTTTATTTTCAAAATCAGACAGTCATGAAGCCAGCCACTAGGAAGTAATTTTAATTTTCATCATCATCATCATCATCGTCATCATCATCACCATTATTATTATTTTATTATTTTGTGTATATGGTGGAACCACACTTTTGGGGGCCAAACAACAACCTGTGGAGTCTGTTGTCTCTTTTCACCTTTATGTGGGTCCTCAGACTTTGCAGGAAATGTATTTTACCAGTTGAGCTGTCTCCCTGTCCCCATCGAGTTCGCCATCATATCCCATAAGGCAAGAAAAGTCTACACAGATCGTCAACTTCTGTTCAAAAAACACAGTTTTCTTATTTAGCAATCGCTGAGCTAATTTGGCATAGGAAAGATCTAAATCTGAAATCATGAAGACTGCTCATTAAAAATGATAAATTTTAATACAAAATAATTTTCAGATTCAGGCACACTGCACTTAGTGTAGTCCCCACAAAGCACCCATTTGCAATAAAACTATGCATCAGAAGTTATTTAATATTTATATTTTAAGGGAAAAATCTTCCTTCATAACAATTCATTCCAATCTACCTTAATATCTGTTTATCTCATCTCCTAAAATCATATTCTCTCTTGTGCTTTCAGCCAACAAGAGAGAATATGACAAACTATGCTCTTGCTTTCATGTGAGGAACACTACAGTTCTAAAGCTCTCTGCTGTGTTAAGTGGTTTTGATGACTTCTTTTTAAAATTTTCATGTGTATATGTAGTGTGTGTGAGAGAGTGAGAGTGATAGAGGGAAAGAGAGGAAGAGGGAAAGACAGAGAGAGAGAGAGAGAGAGAGAGAGAGAGAGAGAGAGCACAGCCAGGCAGGTGCATGGCTCCTGTGCAGGTCAAAGAGCAATTTCAAGTATTGGTCTAACCTTCCACATTGCCTACTGTCTCTTGTTCATCACTGCGTACACCAGGCTAGCTCACCGGCCATATTCTGATGATTCTCCCATTGGCCTCCCGTCTTGCCACTAGGACTGTAGCTGGAGAGATGGCTCAGTGGTAAGAGCACTAGCTGCTCTTCCACAGGACCCAGGTTCCGATCCCAGCACCCACATGGTGGCTAACAATCAGCTGGAACTCCAGTTCCAGGAGATCCACTGCCCTCTTCAGGTCTCCACAGGCCCTATACGACATGGGTGCACTTACACACATGCAGGCAAAACACTCATACACATAAAATAAAAATAAATAGACAAAAATTTTTAAGAACACTAGGATTACGGATGAGCATCACCGTGCCCCCTTTCCGTGGGGTCTGAGGACCTGAGCTCAGGTCCTCGTGCTCATGCCGAGTGCTTTGCCCATGGGAGGTCTCTCCAGACCTATGACTTCTATTTTTCTTTTATTTTTTTAATTTATTTTTTATGTGTATGAGTGTACTGTCTGCATGCAGGTTTGTGCACCCGTGTCGTACAATGCCGCGGAGGTCAGAAGATGGTGTCATATTCCTCCAGAACTGGAGTAAAGACGGTTCTCTGCAACAGCAGTCGGTGCTCTTAACCGCTAGGCCATCTCTCCAGCCCATGACTTCTATTTTTCACACTTACTTTGAGTCCTGGTGAACTGTTTTGACTCCATTCACTGTCAAAAAGTACCTGTGATAACACTGGACTGGATTTCACGGAAAGAGTTAAAAGAAGGATCTTAAGGATACAACAGTAAAAATACCTGGAAATCACCAGGTGACTGGCCCACCTAGGGCTCCTCTGGGGCTGTGGAAGCATCAAGAATGACTGTGCTCTGGGGTGGGGGAACCTCTGGTGGCAGACTATGCCCTTCCTGGGGATCTGGAAAGAGATCTGAGACTGATCACCTGGCCATGTGATACTGAGCACAGGATGCAATGGGGACCCGCCCTTCCCAGGTTGCAGAGCAGGGGATCGAGTTGTGGTCCCATGACTAAGTGTATGTACAATATAAGAATTCAAACTAGACATTTTCCAGTTTGATAAATAGGAACTTTTTCCTTTTTAAAATTATTATTAATAGAGTCTTGTCATGTAGCCCAGGCTCACCTCAAATTTCCAAGTCTTTTGACTTAACTTCCCCAATGCTGGGATCACACGTGTCCACCGTCATGGCTATCCACTGGGGCTGCTTGAACAAATCTTTCTTTTTTCTTTCTCTCTCTCTTTTTTGAAACAGGGTCTCACTATGTAGACCAGGCTGGCCTCAAACTCCCAGAGATCCACCTGCCTCTGCCTCCCCAGTGCTAGGATCAAAGGCGTACTCTACCACACCCTGCTAATAAATTTATTTTTAAATCTATTAGTTAACATGTTTCATTCATTATGTAGTCAGCTATCTAAATATCTTGAGAACAGTTTATTTTCTAATCTTTTAAATCTTTTCCTCTGAAATATTTTTAAATATTTCCAGGCAAAGCCTGTATTACAAAAGTAATCTCTAAGCTGATTTCCAACCCATCACAACAAATTCTAAATCAGCACCATCTACATAAGAGCCCACCAGCTATATGCAGAATCCACCATTAATCTTTCTCTAGAATTATTTAACTGTGTAAAAGAGATAGTAAAATTTGTCCTCATAAGTTAAGGTTTGAAATGGTACAGGGAAACATGAACCCTTTAAGGAAGAGAGTCTACTTCAGAAAGCAGTTTGTATTCTGTTCTGAGTTAGAGTTGGTTACCAAGGAGACCGCTCAACTTCATCAGTAGCCTTCTAGGGTTGGGAATCTACAGGGCTCTCAGGAAATATCTGTAGAAAGAAAAAAGAGAGAAAGAAAGCAGGGTAAAAAAGAAGAAAGCTGTGCTCTTCCTGTCAGTTAGAGAACATTGTGAGGGTTCATTTTAGTGGTCAACATAACTAAGCCACAGTACCCAGATATTCAACCAAACATTATTCTAGATGTTTCTATGAAGATATTTTTTTTCAGGTCAGATTAACACTCCAATTAGTAGATGTTGAATACATGAGCTTGTAGGGGGTGGTGTCATCTGATCAGCCTGGGGCTTTCATTCAGAGACTAACCTCTCATTCGGAGGGACAACCCTCCAGCAGATTCCCCGTGGGGTCCGAGTGCCATCTCAGTTCTCCTCTGTTCTCCATTCCTCTCCAGTGCCTTCTTTCTCAAGTTTGTGTCTGAGGCTTCTCAGACATTCCCTCTAAGTTGGCAGAAGAGGACACTTGAGCCTAGTTTCTGACTAGACCTGGAGAGCGGCTTCTGGGACCTCCCAGTGAAGAGAACTCTCACAATGAGCAGAGCCTGTAGTTGTTCACTGGACTTGGATGGACAGTGGCCAGGACACGACTATAGATTGGTTTACAGGCTGTAGCAAGTAGCCAGATGGAAGGTCAGGGACTTAGAAAGAATACGGTTAGAAAATTGGCAGCAAGAAATTCTGGGGAAGAGGTATGGCGGTATATTTCTCTGAATGGGAGTTATATGAGAGGGCAGGGTTGGGATGTAGCTCACTTGACTGAGTGTTTGCCTAGTATGCAGGAAGTTTTGGGCTTGATTCTCAACTCTATATAAACCCAGCCTGATGGTGGACACATGTCTGAATCCCAGCACTCAGGAGGCGGAAGCTAGAAGATCAGAGGTTCAAGTTTATCCTTGGCTGTTGGCTGCAAAGAAGGCTTGAGGCCATCTTGGACTAGAGACCCTGGAAAGGAGAGGAGAGAGAGAGGAGAAGAGAGGAGAAGAGAGGAGAGGAGAGGAGAGGAGGGGAGGGGAGGGGAGGGGAGGGGAGGGGAGGGGAGGGGAGATTTGTGTTGCTTTCCAGAGGACTTTAAAATCCAAGGATAGAATGACCTACTTGGTCACTATCAATCAATATATTTCCATGGTCACTGCTGCCATCACCAATGGATCATAAAGAAAATAATCATGGCGCTGGTCATGGAAGTGACACATGAGGTCAGCAACGTGGACTTCTAGCTATCAGCTCTGATTTAGTTACAGCCTCAGCTGAGTGCTCAGTCCACCAGGTTTTTTTCTTCTTTAACTTCCCAAATACTGGGACTTTAGGCATGATCCATCATGCCTGGATCTGGATTGCCCTTTAAACTCTCAGTTTAAAGCTCCAGGTAGGTGTCTAGCAGAGCCAAGCTAGGGTCTCTTAAGATGGTGTCAAGCCAACATCTACTACCTTGTGTTCTTTCTCTAGGCCAAAATCCAGGAGTTGATGGGTGGAAGTGGGAGTGGACCTCTCACTGCTGTCCCTAGAGAACCCCACCCAATGTTTGCTTTCTTTTTTCTGAATCCCTGTGCTCTGCTGGCTAGAAGTCTAAGTTGAAAAGGGGCGGGGGTGCTTTCACCAGGAGGCACAACTATGAACCCATTAAGCTGGACATTAAGATCGCTGCTTGCCCACGTATGACTCCTGTGCCTCTGGCTGGACCGAGGGATCCTCACCACTGAGAGGGTATTGAGCTTCTCCTCACCAACAGGGGTGGGGAGGAGGATGTCTGGCATACAGGAGAACCCTCTATTATCTAACCCTGTGATCATGGTCAATAGAAAACCACAGAGACCCCATTCGAGCAGGACTAGTAATAGCCCAGATCCTGCAGGAGTAAAGTTTGGGTCACCCCACTAGAAAAACAGCTATGAACAGATAAAATCCTTAAGTTATAGTGTATCAAGAACACCTCGCACACGAATTAAGATTGACAATTGACAAATGGGACCTCATTAAACTCAAAAGCTTCTGTACATCAAAAGAAACAATCAAGGAAGTGAAGAGAAATCCCACAGAGTGGGAGGAAACTTTTACCACAGATACATCTGACAAAGCACTGATTTCCAGAATATATAAACTACTCAAAAAACAAAGAAAAAAGAAAACAAATGACCCACTCAATAGATGGAGCAAAGAATTGAACAGAGACTTCACAAGCGAGGAATTAGAGATGTCTGAGAAACACCTCAAGAACTGTTCAACATCACTAATCATGAAGGAAATGCAAATCAAAACCACTTTAAGATATCATCTTACTCCAATAAGACTGGCTAGGATCAAGAAAACAAATGATACCAAGTGCTGGAGAGGTTGTGGGGAAAGGGGAACACTCATCCACTGCTGGTGGGAATGTAAACTCGTACAGCCACTATGGAAAGCACTGTGGAGAACCCTTGGAACACTTGGAATGAACTTGCCACTTGACCCAGCCATAACACTCCTGGGCATGTATCCTCAAGACTCACCCCACCACAGAGATACATGCACGGCCATGTTTATTTCAGCTCTCTTCACAATAGCAAGGAGCTGGAACCAACCCAAATGCCCCTCAACTGATGAGTGGATAGAGAAAATGTGGTACATCTACACAATGGAGTTCTATGCAGCAGTAAAGAAAGACAACATCATGAGCTTTGCAGGAAAATGGCTGGAGCTAGAGGACATCATGCTGAGTGAAGTAACACAGTCCCAGAACAACAAACGAGGAATGGTATCCCTCATCTGTGGATGCTAGTGCCAATTACCTAGTTGTAAGTATTTCTTGTGTATGGCCCCCTGAGCTTTTGTCCAAAGCAGTTGGGAGTGATGCATATTGGAAACAATACCACCACCACCACCAACAGAAAGGACTGAATCGAAGAACTGACTGAAACAGTGAACTTCTGCTCAAAACAGTCAACTTCCTCATGGAGAATATTGAGAAAGACTGAGAAAGAGATGAAAAGCATATTTGGCAGAATGCATGAGCTCTGGTGATGTGGGCGAATGGGGGGCGGGACACGGGTCTAGATTTGTTAAAAAAAAATAAAAATAAATTTATGTGAAAAAAATAAAAATAAAAATAAAATATCACACAAAAAAGAACACCTCACCCAAGGAAGGACTGTTTTATTTTGTGAGAAAAAGGTGTGTGTTCAGTTGTATACAGGGTAATTGTGTTTGCCTCTGTGTGTATGCGTGCATGCACATATGTGTCTGAATATCTCAGTATCTCTGTGTGCGCCTATGTGTCTCTGTGTGCATGTGTCTATCTGTGTATATGTATGTGTGTGTCTGCATGTGTATGTCTGTGTACATGCCTCAGTGTCTGAAGGTGTACATGTATACATGTCTCTGTGTATATACGTGTGTACATGTATGTCTGTCTCTAGGTGCATCTGTATACATGTGCATCTGTGCATGTTTGAATGTGTGCTGGATAGCTTCAGTTGTCCACTTGACATGCTTGGGAAGAGGGAATCTCAATTGGGGAATTACTTCTATTGGACTGGCCTATGGGTGTGTCTGTGGGGCATTTTCTTAATTGATGTCAGAGGGCACATCCCATTATGGGAGGGGCCACCCCTGGGCAGGTGGTCCTAGGTTGTTTAGGAAAGCAGGCTCTGCACAGCCCAGAGGAGCAAGCCAGTAAGCAGCACTCCTCCATGGTCTGTGCTGCGGCTCCTGCCTCCAGGTTCCTGCCTTGAGCTTCTGCCTTGGCTCCCTGGATGATGAATTGTGAGCCATAAACCAGACAAACCCTTTCCCCCCTGAGTGGCTTTGGTCAGTACTTTATCACATCGATAAATAAACCAAACAAGGACACTGTGTGTGTGTGTGTACATGTGTATGTGTGTCTATGTGAGTATGTACATGTGAATGTGTGTTTCCATGCGAGTATATATGTGTGCATGTGTGTATGTATGTGTGTGCACATGCGTATGTGTCTCTGTGTGTATCCCCATGTAAGTATGTAGGTGTGTGTATGAGTATGCATGTGCAAATGTATGTGCACACGTGTACAATGTGTGTACATGCAAATGCTGTTTGTTCTGTTTGAAGCACTCTAACAACATAATATTATAGTTGGATGTAAATTCATCCTATATGTTGATATAAATAATTTTATATGTCTGTAATTGTTTTAATGGTTGTCGACACCTCAGAAGGAAAATGGTGTAACTCAAAGCTTGAAGACAAGCAAAGCTTCTGGTTGCTGTAGCGGAGGCAGCCAGAGGTGGGTTCTCCTGGTAAGAAGACTCCCACGGCAGGAGGGTCAAGAGGGGTTTGTGTTTAAAAAAACAAAAAACCACATATTTTACTTTTTAAAAAAATAATACTTTTATTGATGTTTTGTGTATTTCATACATCATTTTTCAGTTCAATTTAGATACATTCCCCTTTCCTCCCCCACCCCAGTTCATGCATTCTGCCATATATGTCCTGGATCTTTTATTCTTTTTAAAGTTTTTTTCTCTGCAGAGGTTTATTGTTTTTGGCAGAATTTGAGGGGTTTGGATTTTAAATAAAGCAGAGGAGCCTAATGGCCCAGCCTGGCTTGGGTAGGAGAGAGGGGGCCGCCTGCACTGGAGAGCCCCTTTCTTTCGCAAATCCTGCCAGCCAGGCTAACGTCTGATCCTTATACCTCAGAGCTAGACACTCTGGGAAAAACTGCAGCACTCGCTAAACATCAGCTAAAGCCTGGGCGAGAAGAAGATTCTAAAAGAAATGATCTACAAAGCCTTAAGAATAAAACAGAGACTAAACAATGATTGACAAGACTTAAGGATGGGCGAGAAGCAGAGTAATGTTCTTAGGTATATATTTTCTTTACTAATTTACTCTATGGGGCTATCCTCTTTGCTTTTAATGTTTGTTATCTGTTTTAATAAAGAGATCTCTCCTTTGTAAAACAAATTATAATTAGGTTATAAAATAAATTAATCTTTCAGCTAATCATACCTTTGGGAAATCTGGATTTTTTTTTTTTTTTTTTTTTTAGAAAGACTGAAAAGCTCTGATGTGAGAATTGTCACTATCTGGCAGCAGCCGTACCCTAATCATATGCAAAGTACTAACAGGAATTAGATGTCTCTTCAGTGTTGAGTTACAGACGCAACCCCACCACGAGACAGAAGTCTGAGAACCAAAAAGTCTAAGAAAATGTTCACTTCTGTATGAACGTCAGATGTGGTACTAAGCAACATCAACAGATAGGATGCCAAGTGGCACAAGAGACCTCACTCAATGGCTTTGAACTTTTTCAAATATTAGGACTCCCTCATAATATTTTCAGACTTTCTGGAAACCTCTGTAGAGGGTAGTCATCTTTTAGCATCAAATGCAGAAATTTGTATTGAGATGTTTATGTTTATAGAGAATAAGTACCAAGAATTTGGAAGTTATTTTAAATGAATGTGTAAAATATTGTGCCTTAGTTACCTTTCTCTTGCTGTGATAAACACCATGCCCAAAACAACTTGGGGAGGAAGCGGTTTATTTCAGCTCATAGTGCTGTCTTTCACCAGGGGAAGCCAGGGCAGGAGCTCAGGCGAGAATCTGGTGGCCGGAACTAAAGCACAGATCGTGGAGGAATGCTGCTTACTGGTTTGCTCCTCTGGCTTGTGCCTAACCTGCTTTCTTATACAGTACAGGACAACCTGCCCAGGGTTGGCCCCATCTACAGTGTGCCAACATTGAAGAAAACACCTCACAGACATGCCCACAAGACCAATCCAATAGAATCAATTCCTCAAGAGAGGTTCCCTTTTCCCAGGTTGGCAGCTTCCCAAGTTGACAACTGACCCTGTCCACCACATATTGCTCGTAAAGAACTGAGTGTCTGGGCCTGGGGAAAGGCTCAGTTGTTAAGACACTTGCTGTGCAGACATCAGGATATGAGTTTGATCCACATAAAAATGGCAGCACTGTGGTGCATCCCTGTAGCCCAGTGCTGGGAGGGTCGAGACAGGAGAGTCCCTGGGACTTGCTGGCCGGCCAGCCTAGTCTACGCAGTGAGCTATTAGTCCTAATGAGAGACACTGTCTCAGAAAAAGAAAAAGGTGGATGGCATCTGAGGAGGTCCACCACCCAAGATTGTCCTCTGTCCTCCACGTGCATGATGCACACACACACATGCATGTACAACTCACGCACATGTACATGAATGCATACACATGAAGAACTGTGTATGCTGAGCACAAGCACAGTAGGGAACATGTTTGACATTTCTAAGGGTAACTTTGTCTAGATGTGTGCATGAATCCACAAGTCCCTTGTAGGAACTCTAGTAGCCTCAGGGCTTTTACCACTGATTTAGACTTAGAGCATGAAGCCCCCCCCCCCCAAAACCCACTCTCCATGTTAGTCAGATACACTACATGACAGAAACAAGTTGACAGAGGGAGGTTCCTTTGTATCTGTGAGTCTGTGCATGTGAGTGAAGTGCCTGTGGATGCCAGAAGAGGGCATCACAACCCTGGAGCTGGAGTTTTAGGTGGTTGTAAGCCACCCCACTTGGGTGCTAGGAGCAGAACTCTGCTCCCCTTATAGCGCAGCTAACACTTTTAACTGATATTCACTCACCGCCCCCCCCAACCCCAGAACTTCTCAGTATTACAACACAACTCTTTCATGGTCTGGGCCCTGATATTTTTCAAAATTTTGTCTCCTTCCTAGCCTTTCATTGCTAATGTATCTATTCACTCTAAGTTTAAGCCATTGATATACATGGCCACTTCACCCACTGCAGTGTGTGCCCTATGAAGACACAGGTGTAGTCTCAGAGTACCCTGCAGGCAAAATTAATCCATTAGTCTTTCATGTTCCCACTGAGTTGGTACACATCTCACAAGATGTGTCTGAGTCTTTGCAGCCATTGGTATACATGCCCCCCTATGAAGGCACACGGGTGCAGTCACCTTAGTGTTCTCAGCTCTAGACTGTTGTAGATGCTCAAGAAGCATTTATGCATGCTTTAGAATCAGCATAAATAGCAAGCAAACAATATTTTAAAGATGCTGTCTCTAAGACAGAAACCCTGCATGCATCTGCTGGTCTGGCCCCTATTGTCAGTGACTCAGAGTTCAAGATGGTGCTTGACGCAAGGAAAGTAATACATTGTTAACACCCAGCAGCTATTTATGATCTTGACTGAAGAAAGCATCTATAGACATAATGTTTTACATGAAAATAAAATTAAGAAACATACAGACTCTTTATTGGAAATTAGGGCTAATCATTCAGCCAGTAAGACATAGTTCTGTGTTTGTTTCAGAAATTCTATATGGATCAGCGAAAAGTGAATGTGGTTTCCAAGTCAATCCCAAGGATGTAGCACCGAAACAGGCCAAGACTATTTCCATAATCTTTTCCAAATGCCTTTTACAAACATTACTGAGAGGCCCCAGATAAAAAAAAAAATCTATGCTAATTATGCTAGTAAGAGATGGAGGGACTTTCAATATTTTTGAGATTCTGCACAGAATCCAGGAGGAAAGGAGAGAGGAAAAAAAAAAGAGTCCATACGATCATCTGATGTGGCCACAAATATGAGGTAGATTTTGGGGCTGGTGAGATGGCTCAAAGGTCCCTGCTGCAGAATCTGACGACCCAAGTTCAAAAAGCAGAGACCCAATGGTGGAAGGAGAGAGCCGACTCCCACAAGGTGCTGTCTAACTTCCACACTTGCACCATGTCGTGTACACACATATGTGCACACATACACACATAAACACACAATAAATAAATGCAATAAAGACATTTTAAGAGGACTTTATGCCCTGAATCTTGGAACTATTTGTCATTTAGCTGCCTCTAGAGAGATAACTGCACAACTGAACAGAGGCATCTTCAAATGCAAGCAGCATTACATATGGTTTCCATTTTGTTATTGGAGACTGTATTAGGCATATTTGGGGTGCTTAATCATTGACTATGAGAAGATTTTTAAAAAGTATAGTTTCAAAGATGTATTTTAAGATCCCTGGTCTATAAATGTCATGAGCAGTCAATTTTCCCTCCCTCTCTCCATTCCTGTCATCCCCCTTTCTCTCTCTTTCCTCCTTCCCCTCTCCCTTCTTTCTTATAACTCCTCTGACTTCATATATTCACACAAATTCTGTATGTATACACATGTTCTCCCATTCTCCAGTTGCTTCACTTCCATACATTGTTAAATGATTCTGTCCCATGCTCTGGTAACAGCTACCAAATTTCCTTCGGCCTTTAGTCTCTGTTATCAGATCCTGTTCGTTAGAATGTACTCATCTTTTCCAGATGCTGCGGAGTGCATTTGTCATCCCGACACTCCTAAGGTAAGATGGGAGGAGGAGACACAATCACCAGGAAACTCGCTGTGCCAGCTAACCTGGAGTCCTCAGCGTAACAGAAACAAGAGAGACTCTGTCTCAGCACAATGGAAGGTGAGAACCAACTCTTCAAAGTTGCTCCATGATCTCCTATTCTCCATCTCTTTCTCTGTCTCTCTCATACACACACAAAAATAATAATTTATTTAAAAATAAGTAACTGCGCCCAGGTCATGCAATGCCCACAGAGATCAGAAGAGGACATTGGATTCCCTGGAACTGGAGTTAGGACGGTTGTTAGCTGCCATGTGCGTGTTTGGAATCAAACCCCACTCCTCTGCAAGAGTAGACAGTGCTCTTAACCACTGAGCCATCTCTTCAGCCCCATAAATAAATTTTTAAAAGAATATATTGGACTTTAAAAAATGTTCTTGCCAGGCTTGGTGGCACACGCCCTTAATCCTAGCACTTGGAAGGCAGAGGCAGGCAGATCTTTGTGAGTTCAAGGCCAGCCTGGTCTACAGAGCGAATTCCAGGACAGCTGGGGCTACAGGGAGACCCTGTCTTGAAAAGACAAAAAAAAAAAAAGTGTTCTTTAGGCCAGGCTTGGTAGTACATTCCTTTAATCCCAGCACTCAGGATGCAGAGGCAGGCAGATCTCTGTGAGTTCAAGGCCAGCCTGGTCTATATAGTGAGTTCCAGGCCAACTGGGGCTACAGGGAGACCCTGTCTCAAAAAGACCAAAAAAAAAAGGCTTACTTGTTCATTTACTCAGAGGGTATCTGTATGTCCTGGTACTGGCAACACGGTGATGAATGAAATGAATATGATTCCTGACCAGAGATCATTGCCAGATTGGAGAAATGGTTAACCTGCACTCACAAATAATGATGCCATTACCTAGCACCAGTGCCTTGAAGGAAAAGTCTTTCCCATGAGATGTCAAAAAATGAGGAATGCAATTTACACAAAGGAAACAGCGGATTCTGTCACTGATCCCAGTTCCCTGTCCCCTTATCCACCTTTGTCATTTGGTTGATACAGTTGCTCCTCAGGAAGGGGCTGAGGACACACTCCTGACCCTCGCAGGGGGTCTTCATTTGAAGAAGAAGACCCCCTGCGAGGGGGTCTGCCTTTGGCTTTACAATGGATTTGACCAACTGAAGGACGCAAAAGTGAAGTTTGAGTCCAGGCCTCAGAGGCCAAGAGTGTTCACACTCACCTCTTGCACTTCTTCCACTACATGAGTACACTCCCTCCCTGGTCTGTTGGTCTGGGAGGGGGGTAGGGGGAGGATAAGAGGCACACAGAGCTGCCTTATCTCTGCTACGAGGCTCTGGCCGACCCCAGGCCACAGCAAGGCTTCAAACTATCAAATGTGTAAGTCAGGCTGACATCGGATGACCTGGCAAAACTGCAGACACGTGAAGTGAAGAACAACCACTGGTTGGAGACACTGGGTTTTGGTATAACTTATTACTCAGCAGTAGCTAACAGATGCAGGGCACCAGAGACTTCTCCAAGAGAGATATTTAGACTGAAGTCTCAATATTAAGTAGGTGTTGCATGAAGAATAAAGAGTGTACTGGGGCTGGAGAGATGGCCTAGTGGTTAAGAGCGCCGACTGCTCTTACAGAGGACCCGGGTTCGATCCCCAGCACCCACATGACGTCCAAGAACTGTCTGAAACTCCAATTCCAGGAGAACTCCAGTTCCAGGGGAATCTGACACCCTCTTCTGACCTCCGCGGCATTGCNCTAGTGGTTAAGAGCGCCGACCGCTCTTACAGAGGACCCGGGTTCGATCCCTAGCACCCACATGGCGGCCGAGAACCGTCTGAAACTCCAATTCCAGGAGAACTCCAGTTCCAGGGGAATCTGACACCCTCTTCTGACCTCCGCGGCATTGCACGACACAGGTGCACAAACTTGCATGCAGACAGTACATTCATACACATACAGAAATAAATTTTTTTAAAAAGTGTACTGATGGATGGGAAAGACAAGTATGAAAGAGTTCTCATGAGAAATAATCTGACAGATTCAAATGACTGAAACTCTGTGGTTTGGAGAAAGGAAAGAAGTAGAGGGGGAGCCGGGGCCAGACCATGCGTAGCTTCTTAGATGATGGTGATGATGATGATGATGATGACAAAGATGATGATGAAGAAGAAGATGAAGAAGAAGATGAAGATGGTGATGATGATGATGGTGATGATGACGATGATGATGGTGATGATGATGATGATGGTGATGATGATGATGATGATGGTGATGGTGATGATGATGATGATGGTGATGATGATGATGATGATGGTGATGGTGATGATGATGATGGTGATGATGATGATGATGGTGATGGTGATGATGATGATGGTGATGATGATGATGATGGTGATGGTGATGATGATGATGATGATGATGGTGGTGATGATGATGATAGTGATGATGATGACAATGATGATGATTATTTTGTTTTATTGTAAATTTTCTATTGAATTTTTAGGTACTGCACACAGAACATCCCAATCATCTCTACACCCCTTCCCCCACTGTCACCCTCCCACAGCCCCCCTCCACTGGGATTCATCCATTCTGTCATCTGTATCAAGGCCCATTG
>VZQC01005393.1:289289-393741 GCA_009823505.1 Rhizomys pruinosus
TTACATTCCCACCAGCAGTGGATGAGCGTTCCCCTTTCCCACAACCTCTCCAGCACTTGGTATCATTTGTTTTCTTGATCTAGCCAGTCTTTGGAGTAAGATGATATCTTAAGAGTGGTTTGTGATTTGCATCTTCCTTAATGATTAGTGAAGTTGAACATTCTTGAGGTTGTTTCTCAGACATCTCTAATCCTCGCTTGTGAAGTCTCTGTTCAGTTTCTTTGCTCCATCTATTGAGCGGTCGTTTGTTTTCTTTTTTCTTGTTTTTTGAGTAGTTTATATATCTTTGGAAATACAATGCTTTGTTCAGATGTACTCTGAGTGAAGGTTTCCTCCCACTCTTTGTGGGCATTTCTCTTCACTTCCTTGATGTTTTTTGATGTACAGAAGCTTTTGAGTTTGAGTGAGGTCCCATTTGTCAATGTCGACTTAAGTTCTGTGTAGCAGCTGCTGTCTGATTACGAAGTTTTTCCTACGGCTAGTCTTGTAGGTCTGCTGCCAACTTTTCTTTCTATCACCTCAGAGTTGGGGTTTCACGTTGAGGTGCTTTAATCCATCTGAGTTGTCTTTTGTACAGGGCGAGAGGTAGGGGGTTTAATTCGATTCGTCGTACCAAGTGGTGATCAGTTTTTCAACACCACTTCTGAAGATGCTGTCTTTTCCATTGTGGTTTCTTGGCCCCCTTGTTCAAATATTGAGATGGCTGAATTGTATGTTGCTCAGATTGGATCTTCGGTCTTGTTCCATTGGTCAACAGGTCTGTTTTGTCTGTTTTGTGCCAGTACCAGGCTGCTTTTTGTGAGCTATAGCCTTGTAGTATAGTTTTAAATCTGGTATTAGAGATCCCCCTTTGTTTGTGAGCTCTTTTCACTCAGGTATTGATTTGGCTATTCGGGGTCTTTTGTTTTCCAAAATGAATTTTACCGAACTTTTGTTTCCGAGCCTGTGAAGAAACTCTTGGTGGATTTTTGATCTGGAATTGCAATTAAAACTACTACAAGTCGTTTTGGTAAAATGGACATTTTGACATGGTTTATTTTCCCAATCCGATGAGGATGGCGGTCTTTTCCATCATTCTGAAGTTCTTCATTCAAATTTCTTTCTTTTAAGGGTTTAAAATTTTGTTGTAGAGGGTCTTTGGTGTCTTTGTTAGGTTTTGCTCCTAGGTATTCTTATTGTTTTTGAGGCTATTGTGAGTGGGAAGGTCTCTTTGAATTCTTTCTCCATTGCCTTGATTTTGGTTGTAAAGAAAGGCCAATCTGATTTTCAAGGTTATATTTGATCCTGCCACCTTTGCTGAAAGTTGTTAATCTTTTCTAGGATTTTTCTGGTGGAGTTTTTTCTTCTCTTAAGTAAACAATCATATCATCAGCAAAACGGATAGTTGACTTCCTCTTCCAATTAGTACTCCTTAATATCCTTTTCTTGCCTATTGTGCCTAGCAAGTTCTCAAGCACTATATTGAAGAGTGTAGTGTGATAGGGGGGCAGCTCTTTGCCGGAGTTCCTACCTTTTAGGGGGGGGGGAAGGGAATGTTTCCGTCAGTTACTCCCAATTTGAGGATGGATATTCTGGTGGGGTTTCCTGTTATGGCTTATTACATAAGGTAGATCCCTCCAATCCAATCCTCTTCTAGTGCCTTCGCATGAAGGGATGCTGGCATTTTGTCAAAGGTTTTTCAGCAGCATCAATTAGGTATATGGTGTGGTTTTTGTCTTTGATCTTATGTCGTTTGATGTTTTATTGATTTTCGATATGTTGAAAACACATCCGCGATTCTGCTGGTATGAATCCAATTTGTTCATGTGGATGATTTTCTTGATGTGAATCGTATGCGATTTGCAACAGTATTCTGATTTAGATTTTGGCATCTGTGGTTATGAGGGAGATGGATCTATAATTCTCCTTATTTGTCTTTTTGCCTGGTTTGGTATATAGGGATGATGCTGGACTCATAGATGAGGAATTTGGGAGATTCCCCCTGATGATTTATAATTCTAAACAGTTTTCAGAAAGTAATGGTTGTAGGCGCTTTTTGAAAATGTTTTTAGAATTTCGTGTGTGAAACCGTCTGGGCCTGGGCTATTTTTAGTTGGGAGGTCCTTACTACATTCCTCTATTTCTTCATACTAGTTATGTGTCTGTTTAAGCTGCTGGTCTCTTCTTGCCAAGCTTTGTGATTTCCAAGATTCAGATATTCATCCATTTTTTCGTGATTTTCAATATTGGTAGGAACTATAGGTTCTTCCGTCAATGTATTCCCATATAATTTTCTTGATCTTTTTCCTTGTCCAGTTGTGATATTTCCCTTTTCATCACAGTATTGTATTGATTGGAGTTGTTCCGTTCTTTCTTTTGTTAACTGGCTAGAGTCTCTATCTGTTTGAATCTTTCAAAAACCCACTTAATTGGCTTCATTGATTTTTTATAATTGTTTCTTTGTTTCTATTCATTGATTTTCTGCTCATGATTTTTTTGTATTTTTCTGTCTGCTTGGTTTCGGGTTCATCTGTTGTGCCTCTCAATTGCTTTTAGTAGTAGTGTAGATCATTCACCTGTGCTCTTTCTGTTTTTAATGTAGGCAGCCAGGGCTAAAATTTCCCATCTTAGGATGCTTTAAGGTATCCCTATAATGTTTTTGTGTTGTATTGTTTTGTTATTCAGTTCCAGGAATAATTATTTTTTCTTCTTTATCTCTCCTTGACATCATTATTCAGAGTGTGTTGTTTAGTCTCCAGTGTTCTTGTAGGCAGGAGGGCTTGTCCTGGGTTGATGTTGAGCTTTCATGCACTGTGTCTGACAGGATGCATGAAATATTTCAATCTTTTTGTATTTGTAGAGGTTTCTTGCTGTGGTCCCAGGATGTGGTCAATTTTGGGAGAATGTTCCGTGGGTGCTGAAGTGAAAGTGTATTCTCTGATTAGGATTGGAATGTTCTGTAGGGTCTTGAGGTTCATTTGGTGTATCTATATCGCTCAGTTCAGATGTCTCTGTTTATTTTTTGTCCTGTTTGACCTATCCAAAGGACTCAGGGGTATTGAAATCTCCCACTATGAGTGTGCTGGGGTTAGTCTGTGACTTGATGTCCTGGAGAATTGTCTTATAAAGCTTGGTGCACCAGAATTTGGGGCATTATATTCATAATTGTGAAATTTCTGGGTGGATGTTCCTTTGATGAAAAATGTAATGGCCTTCTTTTTCTCTTCCATTTCTTTTACTTGAAGTCTATTTTTATACGTATTAACTATAGCAACAACCTGCTTTCTTTTGTGTACCATTTTGCTTGGAATATTTTTTTTCCATCCCTTCACTTTAAGGGGCTGTGCCTGTCCTTTGAAGGCTAAGATGTGTTTCTTGCAGGCAGCAATCGAGGATTCTGTTTCCTAATCCAGTCTCCCAGTCATATGTTCTTTGATTGGAATTTAGTCCATTAATATTTAAGTTTATGACTGAATAGTTTTGTGTTCCTTTTGCCTTATTATCCATCTGCTTTTGATTTAGTTTCTATTCTGCAGTTTCACTTTTATTGACTTCTCATCCTTCTAGTTGCCTGGGGATGTTGCTTCTTTTCTTTGTTCTTTGGATTGCTTTCAAAGTATTCTCTGAAGGGTTGGTTTTCCAGAATGTATTTTCAAGTTGTTTATGTCATGGGAAGATTTCCTCCTCTCCTCCACTATGATTGACATTTTTGCTGGGTATTAGTAACCTGGCTGCATCCATTGTCCCTCAACACTGGGAATGCTTTGCTCCAGGTTCTTCTTGCCTTTCGTTTGCTGTGAGAAGTCCGTTGTTATTCTGATAGGTTCCCATAGTTACTTGTTGTTTTTCTCTTGTAGCTTTAGAATTTTCTCTTTGTTTGGGTTTCAGCATATTACTATGATGTGGCGTGGAGAATTTCTTTTCTGCATTGTCTGTTTGGAGTTCTATGTGCTTCTTGTATGGTATTGGTTTTCCTTTTTTAGTTTGGGGAAGTTTCATCTATTATTCTGTTGAAGATTGATCAATACCTTTCTCTTGGGGTTCTTCTCCTCCTCTTCCTATGATGCGAGGTTTGATCTTTTCATAGTGTCCCACCGCTCCTGGTTGTTCCATTTTTGTTGTTATTTTTAATTTTCATAATCTTTCCTTTGAGGTTTTTAGTTGTTCTGTGTTGTCCAGGTCTGATATTCTTTGTTCTGCTTCCTCCATTCTGCTTCTGAGGTTTTTCTTCCTTTCCGCTTGAATGGATGAGTGTTTGATTTCCTTTTTCATTTCCTCTTCTGATTTCTTTAGTGTTTCTATTTCTTTTGGAGCTTTCGATCTTTTTGTAGCTCTTTTTGTTTGCTGGTTGGTTTCTTTTCTTTTTTTCAGCATGGGATCTTTTCAGTGTTTCTACTTCCTTCCAGGCTTGTCATTTCTCTCTCTCTCGGTCCTTCATTCTCTTTTCTTAGTTCTTTATTTGTTCTTTATGATTTTGTAGTTCTTTAAGTAAGTTCCAATTTGTTCTGATTATGTGTCTTGGGCATCGTGTCCTGGGCACCCGGGGGATCCCACTGAGGAGTCATCCATAGGGTTGTAAAGCTTGGCGGGGGATTATCCTGCACCTTTCCAGTGTGTCTCTTCTTCGTGATCCTGGCATATGGGCTTCTCCTTGCTGTATTCCAATGTGAGTCCTGAAGCCTCTTCACTGTGTTGAAGGCTTGCTTTGCTTCCTCCTTCAGATCCTTCTTCGTACACTTGGTTGGCGGGGGGGGGGGGGGGGGGGGGGAGGGGTGAGGGGGGGCTCTTCAGCCCGCGCCTTGGCACCTGCCGCTGGGCTCAGGAGATCTCTGGATGTTAAACTTCTGTCAGATGCTTGCTAGTGATTTCTCCCACTCTGTGGGTTTTTACATATATTTTATATACCACACACACACACACACCACACACACATTATATATATAGAGAGATGAGAGAGAGGAAAGAGAGAGGAGGAGAGAGAGAGAGAGAGAGGAGATGAGAGGAGAGAGAGGTATTGTGAATGGAAGGATTTCTGTGTACTTTTCTCCATTTGCTATTATGGCATATAGCATTTATGGTATATAGAAAGGCTACTGGTTTTTGTTGTAGATTATTATTATTTTTTTTTTTTTTTGTCTTTTTTGGACAGGGGTCTCTATAGCGCCCAGCTGTCCTGGAACTCATTCTGCTAGACCAGGCTGGCCTTGAACTCACAAAGATCCACCTGCCTCTGTCTCCCAAGTGCTAGGATTAAAGGCATATGCCACCATGCCTGGCTTGTAGATTAATTTTATAACCTTTTATAACCTGCTACTTCACTGAAAGTGTTAATTATTCTTAGGAGTTTTCTGGTGCAATTTTTGGGATCTCTTAGGTATAATATCATATCACTGCAAATAAGGGATAATTTGACTTCTTCTTTTCCAATTAGTACTCCTTTAATTTCCTTACTCTGTCTTTGTTCTAGCAAGAGTTTCAAGATGTTGGCTTTGGGTTTGTTGTATGTAGCTTTAATTATGTTGAGGTATTGTTCCCTTCAGTTTTTATTCCTCTAAGACTTTTTTTTTTTTTTTTTTTTTTTTTTTTGCTCTTTTGAGACGGGTCTCCCTGGAGCCCCAGCTGTCCTGGAATTCGCTCTGTAGACCAGGCTGGCCTTGAACTCACAAAGATCCACCTGCCTCTGCCTCCCAAGTGCTAGGATTAAAGGCGTGCACCACCACCCCCGGCTCCCTCTAAGACTTTTATCATAAATGCATGCTGACTTTTTTCAAGGACTTTTCTGCATCTATTGAGATGACCATGTGATGGTCATCTTTGAGTCCATTTATATGATTTATGACATTTATTGACATGTATATTGAGCCATTCCTGCATCTCTGGAATGAAGCAGACTTGATGAGGTAGATGATCTTTTTGATGCGTGTCTATATGCAGTTTGCAAGTATGTTGTTGAGAATTTTTGCAGCTATGCTCGTTAAGGACATGGGCTTATATTTTTCTTTTTTGCCTGTGTCTTTACCTAGTTTTGTTATTAGAGTGATCTGGCTTCATAGAAGGAATTCGGGGATTTGAATAATTTAAGTAGTATTGGTTGTAGATCTTTAAATGTCTGGTAGAATTCTGCTATAGAGCCATCTAGGCCTGGGCTTTTTATGGTTGGAATATTTTGTATTACTGTTTCAACCATTGAACTCTTCTTGGTTTAGCTGTTTGTTTCAACTGTTGATCTCTTATTGGTTTAGCTTTGGTGATTCCCATGATTTTAGATATCTATCCATTTCTTTTAGGTTTTCAAATTTAATAGAGTATAGGTTTTTAGTGTATTCCCTTATTATGTTCTGGATCTTTTTTTTATCTGTTGTGATGTTTCCCTTTCCATTTCTGATTTTTTTTTAAATTTTATTTATTTCTTATGTGTATGAATGTACTGTTTGCATGCAGGTCTGTGCACCCGTGTCGTGCAATGCCGCGGAGGTCAGAAGAGGGCATCGGATTCCCCTGGAACTGGAGTTCTCCTGGAATTGGAGTCTCAGACGGTTCTTGGCCGCCATGTGGGCGCTGGGGATCGAACCCGGGTCCTCTGCAAGAGCGGTCGGTGCTCTTAACCGCTAGGCCATCTCTCCAGCCCTCATTTCTGATTTTGTTGATTTAGAGTTGCTCTTTCTTTTGGTTAACTGGGCTAAGGGTCTGTCTATCCTGTTTATCTTTCAAAGAACTAGCTCTTAGATTCATTGATTCTTTGTATTGTTTTGTTTGTATTGCATTACTTTTTTCTCATCTGTTGGGTTTGAGTTTCAATTGTTTATGCCTTTTCAGAGTCTTGAATTGCAACATTAAGTCATTTATTTATGCTTTTTCTGATTTTTAATGTAGGCATGTAGAGCCATAAACTTCCCTCCTAGGACTGCTTTTAAAGTGTCCCAGAGGTTTTGATGTACTGTATTGTCCTTTTCATTTAATTCCAGGAATATTTGTGTTTCTTTTTTTTTTTTTCACTTGTGTTTCTTTTTAAATTTCTCTTTTGACCTATTCATCATTCAGGAGTGTGTTGTTTAATGAGTTCATGTAGTTACTATGGCTTCTTTTGGCGTTAATTTTAGGCTTTATTGTGTTGTGGTCGGATAGAGTGCATGGAATTATTTCAATTATTTTTTCATATTTGTTGAGGTTTGTTTTGTGCCCCAGTATGTGGTCAATTTTAGAAAAAGTTACCTAGGGTGCTGAATAGAAAGTGTATTCTTTGGCACTTAGGCAGAATATTCTGTAGATATCTGTTATGTCCATTTAACGTATGGTATTAGTTAATTGAGATGTCTCTCTGTTCACTTTGTCTGGTTGACTTGTCTAACAGAGACAGTGGGGGTGTTGAAGTTCTCTACTATTGCTGAGTTGGGGTTAATCTGTGTCTTAGAGTACTGTAGTATTATATGTATGAGGTTGGGTGTGCCAGAGTTTGTGCATATATGTTCATGATTGTGATATCTTCTTGGTCAATTGTTCCTTTGAGAAGAATGAAGTGACCCTCTTATGATTAGTTTTAATTTGAAGTCTATTTTATTAGATATTAAAATTCTGACCTCTGCTTGTTTCTTAGTGCCATTTGCTTGAAATAATTTTTTCCATCCTTTCACCTTAAGGCAGTGCCTGTCCTTGAAGGTGAAATGGGTTTCTTGCAGACAACAAAAAGATAAGCTCTTATTAGAGAAGCTAAGCTTCAACTTCAAAAACTGAGCTCAGGGGAAGGCAAGGTGTGATCAAGAACATCACCATCTATTAAACTAAACCAGCACAGTCCAATAGGGATACCACTGGGCACAGATGTTTAAAGTAACATACAATACAATTGAATATTCGGTTGGACTAGATTCATTTCAAATGCTCAGTAGCCTCAAGTAGCTAGTGGCTACCATCTTAACAAAGAAAATACAGACCAGTTCCATCATTGTCATAGTCATCGTGGGACATTCTGCTGATAGCGCATTGGTTTTTGTTGCTGTATAACATCACTACATTGAGTCTGGTACAGGTTAGCTAGTCCTCTGCTCAGAGTTTAAGTGTGGACTGGGACCCCTCTGAAGCTCACAATCCCTCTTTCAAACTCATTAGTTGTAGAATCTCCTTGACTTTGAATGACTGAGGGTTAGAGGTCCTGTCCTTGAGATCTTCCCATGTGACCTTCTCACAACATGGAAGTTGATTTCTTTTTCCTCAAGGTCAGCAGAACATAAATTCTCTCTAACCTTCACCTTCCACTAAAGGTCTTGCCTGATTAGGTCAGGAGCACCCAGAATAAATTCCTTTGGGTAAATTCAAAGTTGACTGATAGGCCACCTAATCGTGGGACATTCAGTGGCTCTGCCCACATTCAAGGGGAGCGTTACATGAAGTGAGCATACCCAGGCATGGGAGATCATGGACGCTGTCTTAGAATTTTGTTCAGTATAGACAGCAATGATATAGAAAGCAGAATAAAGTTAACTGCATTAATAAATAGAGAAAGCAGGGCTGGAGAGATGGCCTAGCGGTTAAGAGTGCTGACTGCTCTTGCAGAGAACCCAGGTTCAATCCCCAGCACCCACATCGTGGCTGAGAACCGTCTTTAACTCCAGTTCCAGGGGAATCTGACGCCCTCTTCTGACCTCCGCAGCATTGCACCACACGGGTGCACAAACCTGCATGCAGACAGTATATTCATACACATAAAAAATGAATAAAATAAAAAAATATTTTTAAATAAATAAATAAATAAATAAATAAATAAATAAAGCAAGTAGTAGAAGAATTTGGGATAAGTATAAGCTTGAGATCCCAGGGGTTGTTGCCATTGAAGTAATCACTGTATTATCAAGGTCTGTGAGAGCCTTCTTATAACTGAAGGCTGGCTTCAGTGTGGAACAGGTGTGTCTATAGTAGTGTCCCTGTCAAGGAAGCTTTGAGCACCACTCTGCATGTGACCATAAGGAGTGTAAACTAGATCCTTAAAAGAAAGCCCACACACGGCCGGGAGATAACTCAGCAAGTGCTTGCCTTGCAAGTCAAGGACCTCATTTGATCCCCAGAACTTTAAAAAGCCAGGCATGCTGCCATGTGCTTACAGTCCCAGCACGGGAGAGGTGGCTGCCATGTGCCTACAGTCCCAGTACGGGGGAGGTGGGGACCAGTGCATCTCTTAAGATCACTGGCCAAGCAACTGAAACTACTTGGCCTGGTCTAGGCCAGGAAGAGATCCTGCCTCAAAAAGAAGGTAAACTGGCACCTGAGGAACACCCGAGGCATGCTTGTACATGCATTCCCACAAGCAAACAAACACACACATGCCAACACACACAGCAAGCACAGAAAGACATTACCTTAAAAATTGGCCTTCCTGTTTTCTATTTCCTAGCTGTAACTAGCCTGGAGGAATTTTTCATCTTAGTCTCCAAAACCCAGTTGTTGCTTAGATGAACTGACTTGCTGGTCTGACACACCCTGGCCTTGGCCTGAACTCCCTGGCTCCAGACCTTTGGCCCTTCTGATGGCAAACAACTGCAGAGCTCCAGTCCAGCCCTTGGCTCTGGAATCTGGAACGGCTGGATAGTCTGGGGCACCCACTCCAACGCACAGTCCCTTTTGGCTGCTGTCCTTCTCCCACTGTGACTTGGGTTCAGGGAAGGAGAAGGCCTTAAGGACTGATTTTCAGGGCGAAGTGAACTGCTAGAAAACAACAACAACAAAAAAGCATTAGCCCATTGGTTGTGATTGTCCTTAATATAAACTTCAACCACTGATTATAAAGGACTCCGAGAGACTAATTACTGATTTTAAAGAAGTGCTGCTTGAAAATCATGTAAGGAAAATACTTTCCAGTTTGAAAAAATTACATCTATCTAATTTTAAATTTCACAAAGAAACAGTGTTTGGATATGTTGCATGAAATGATTTTACAAAATTCTATTTCAAAGCTATACCTGGGTCTGAAATGGCCTTTTTACAGTAGCTCACCCTTTTTAAAAAACTGCTTTTTTTCCTTACAAGAGAAGACTAAGCGTTTGCCTTCTAACTACCTCCCGAATTTCAATGGAGTGGAGATGTTTTAGTGCCTTCGGTGGGCATTTATCTTCTTGCCCTCAGCACAACAGAACAAAAATGCAGCCACATTAGCGTTAATAATAAAACCAACTCCATTATGCAGAGTTTCTTGTCAGTTAAATTTGTTGCAGGCTCCGTTTTGGATTCAATTTCATCCATTTGGAAGTACTTTTGCTGTCAAGCAAATTTTTGTTTTATCATTTTAATTTTGGTAGGTTTTTTTTTTTCCCTCTCCATCTTCTTCTTTTCTTTCTCCCTTGTCTGAATCACCTTTTTTTAGAGGTTGGGAAACAGTTCTTCCCCACTGCTATAGGAAGGAATTGATTTGGCACACAGAGATATTTTCCCTGCGATGTGAATAGAGTTAATTTTAACAGAGCTGTTTCATTTTAACAGCCTCGACTTGCACAGTGTGTATCATGCCAAACAGCTTTGTGTATGATCATCAACTGATGTCAGCACGGTTCTAGAAATAGTATTTGATAGTTAACAGCTGCCGCGGAGCCAGAAGGGGAACACGAGACATTGTGTTTCAGGAGGGTTTACAAAACTCGTGGCTATTGTATTATTTATTTATTTATTTATATTTGATTTCTTGAGGAAATTAAATAAGAAGAGCTTAAGATACCAAGTGTAGGCTTAAAAAAAAATGATATTCCTAAGTAGGTCAAGCAGCTTCAAGAACTTCAACATTCTGTGTACTATAGCTGCTGTACCTTGGAACAATCTTTGATGAATTTAATGTAATTTTTATTCAATTTTTAATCATGTAGACGGTCTACTGCCTGGAACAAAAGTTCACCATTGTATTAAGAGGTGGCAAAAACCTTTGCCAAGAGCAAGATAATAAATGTTTCAGTCCTGTGGACTATTCACAATCTCTGTTGTAACATCTTAGCTCTTGTTGCAAGGGGAACACAGCCGTAAACGTTATGTAAACAAATGGCCTTGGCTGTGTGCCAATAAAACTTTATTTATAAAACAGGTAGTGGATGTGATTTGATCAGGGGCCATAGTTTCTCCACCCATCCTGTGGATAGATATCACCTACTTTCACACAACGTACCATGGAGCTTAAAGGTATTGAGACTTTTATGGTCTTGGGAATCAAGTTCTACACACACAATCACTGTAGAAACCAGGAGTGTGCTAATGGTCACAGAGAGGTATTTAATTATATATACATATGTGATCGACAATCATGTTGATTATGGTATGAGAGTAACAGAGCCATACATATGAAATGAGAGGAAAAAAGATCAGGATCTCTTGTGTATAGTGAACCTGATTTTTTTCTCTTCCTTATTTTACTTAAGTTAATATTGCCCTTAAAGTTTAAATTATCCTGCAAGAACACAAATTCATTAACTACTGTTCAGCATGTGTCTCATCTTAATGAGACATAGTTTGCAATGATGTGAAGCACAAAACAGTCCTGTACTCCAAATGGCCTAAATGTTTCACTGAAATCATTACAAGTATTTCAGACCAGGAAGAAAAGGAGTTTATTATTTAAAGATAACATGCATAGGAGAAAAACTCAATTATAGAAAGAACAGTGGAAGCATAGTCTAAAAAAACATTTCTTTTCTTCTTCTTTTGAGACAGTGTCTCTCTGCAGCCACAGCAGGCCTGGAACTTGCTATGTAGATGAGGCTGGCCTCATACTCACAGAGATCTACCTGCCTCTGCCTCTGCCTCATGCTGGAATTAAAGGCATGTGCCATCATAACCAGACCCTTAAAAAGTTTTTTGAAGTCAAAGAATATGCTGGCGGTAAAGTGTTACTGACAAAGCCTTCCCAGATCCGCTCTGTGCCCACTCTCAATAATGAACTTAGAACTTTGAACATGGCCAGTATGGTGGTGTTCAAAAGCAGTGGGTGGGCAGATGTCACAATGACTTGTCCTCTCTGTTTTTGCATTCATGTGTCCCATTTGTTCCTGAAATGCCATTTTGTCCTTGTCATCTCAACAGCAAAGTGATGTCTCAAGCCTGAAAAGCTCTGTCTGCATAGCATTGCATCCAGTGGTGACTTCCCACAAGGTCACAACTTTCCCCAAACACGCATCTTGTTCTATATTACACTCTAAGAATTAATATCTCCCAATATTAATCTCTTCCCTGGCTTGTCTTTTCTTCCTTGCTTTCTAGGGATGGAAAGGCCATCCTGTGGTCTAACGGCATTTAGAATGCTTCCAGTCCCTTAGCTTGCCTCCAGTTCTGCCGCTGACCTTCCCTACACGTCTTACAGCACCAGTTTGCTGTTTTGTGCCAGATGTTATAATGCCATCTTTTTCTTTAAAGGGTTATTCTTACAGCAATTTAAGTTAAATTAGCAAACCATTATTCTCTGAATTATTCTTGTCAGCATGCCTAATTTATAGAAACCATGCCTGCTGTTGGGTTACGTGCATTCTTAACCGGGTGAGGCCCATCTGTTGATATCTTTGGCTCTATGTTGTCTGAAGGATGCTGCGTTGTCAGTAATCATTTTTCAGTTTGCCCTTGCGCTGTCATGAATAAACATCACTCATCTCAACATTCCTTTCTAAACAACACAACTCCAACTTCCTCATCCGTCTTCAAATGGCATGCAAGTGTTCATTTTTATGGACGTCTTCCTCCCAAACAGTCCATCCGTGGAATTGCCATCAGGAAAGCAAATTTCCTCGAACAGTTCTTGGCTTTATGAAATGTTCCCCCGCTTGCTGGCTGTACCTGAAGCCTTCCCTTTCCTAAGAGTATGGCCACTCCTGACTGGAAAGCAGCAGGCTAGAGATGGGTGAGGGCAAGAGGAACCGGCTATCCCCTTAGCTTCTCCTGCCACTGGCTAAGCCGTCCGTTTTCTCCTCCACATGGGCTTCTCCTTCTCATGTTCTGTGTTTCTCATGCCATCCAACTGCACACAGACCATGTGTGGCATCGTTGGTATTGAGGGGGAGCATAGAAGGGATTCATGAAACGAACAACATTCTTCCCGTTTTCACTAAAGATGACTCAGACCTCTGTTCCAGCAAGGACTTAGAGTCATTTTAGGGGTGTTCAGTTCTCAAGTTGATCACCCCAGAAATCCTTTTCTTGCTCTTCCTTCTCACCTCCATCCCATGATTCTTACCTTGACAGCCATAATTATGTTGTTTCTGCACTTAAAAGATTTTAAATTCTTGAAGTTCATTCCCAGCCAGGCTCTCTGTCTGTCTTCACTTTTCTCCCTATCAAACCACCACCCTCTGTGTTTCTCTGGATTTGATACCTACAAACATTATGGCTATTTAGAACACACAAAAATTGACAGTTGTGGGTGAATTGATTTTTTTTAAATTTTTTTATTTATTATTTTCTTATGTGTATGAGTGTACTGTCTGCATGTTGGTTGGTGCACCCGTGCCATGCAATGCCATGGGCAGAGGGCAGAAGAGGGTGTTGAATTCCCCTGGAACTGGAGTTAAAGATGGTTCTTAGCCACCACGTGGGTGCTGGGGATCGAACCCGGGTCCTCTGTAAGAGCAGTCAGTTCTCTTAACCGCTGAGCCATCTCTCCAGTCCCGGTGAAGTGATTTTTAAAAGATCAGACAAAACTTGGATTGCATTTTCCTTCTTCTTTGAGGCAGGAATTGGCATGCAGTTTTGGAAGGTGCTTTTGACATGAACACGTGCTGGGGGAAGGGCAGGATGGGTGGGTGACCAGGAAGAAGGGGAATGAAGCTGCAGCAGCCATGGACCCTGTAGGAAGCACTTTCAGAAAACTGGGGCATCACGGGGTTCCACAGGCAACCACACTGGATGTGGGATGGCCTAGATATGAGCTGTGAATGTGGGCTAGGTAGCTCTTTTCAGCCCAGGCTGTTCCCAAATAGGATTTATAACTAAGAGCAGTCAGCCAATATCCTTCCCAGTAGTTGGAAGAAAGCTTGAAGGAGCAACGGTTCTACAGCACAGAGTCTACAGCAAACCTAAATCAAGTTTGGAGGTGCATCACCGGCCACCCACTCCACCCTAAAACACATAGCAGGCCTTGGATGGACCTTGAGGAACAACTTTTTTCTTTTCTTTTCTTTCTTTTCTTTTCTTTCTTTTTTCTTTTTCTATTTGACTAGCTCATGCTTTCTGTGATGAACATACAAGTGGTAGGCTATGAAAAATGAGTTCAGAGTACCTTTTACATCTATATCATGGATGACTGCAGAGTGCTTTACATGCCCAGATATAAGGCACTCACATGTATAAGATAATACCTAACCAGGCATGGTGCTTGTGGTCCCAGCACTTGGTTGTAGAGGCAGGAGAGGAGTTCAAGGCCAATCTCAGATAAATAATGAATTTAAGAGCAGCCTAGACTTAGAAAATATAAAAACAATATTTTTGGACAATTTGAATATATATAGTGAGAGACTCATATGTACATAGACATACACAGGTAATCTGTATGAAATGATCAAATACCTCCTCATAATATTTACTTATAAATATTTGAAATCTCCTATTTCAAACTCTTAGATTTCATGGAGCAGTTAAATTCAAGCTTCATATATTTCATCGTGTCTGCCATTATTAGAGTAACTTTTTAAAGCTTTCTATAGTGTTTCAAATCATGTCATCTTTATTTCCATCTAAATTGTTTAAGATTCTAGGATCTCTAATAATGATCTTAGAAATTATATCCCATGCACAAAGCAGCCCTTTCCTATTGTGAACTCCACCATACAATTACTTACTTCTTTCTTTCTTTCTTTCTTTTTTTTTTTTTTTTTTTTTTTTTTTGTATTTTAAGACAGCATCTCCCTGTAGCCCCAGCTGTCCTGGAACTCACTCTGTAGACCAGGCTGGCCTTGAACTCACAAAGACCCACCTGCCTCTGCCTCCCGAGTGCTAGGGACCACATGCCACCACACCTGGCTTATTATTTCTTAAAGTGTTTTGAAAGGCTTATTTTCAACAATTTCCAACTGATAATTACTATATCTGGGTTGATTTTTTTCTTTCTTTTTCAGTTGATATAATGGCATCATAAGGATATAAAATTAGCAATGTCTTCTCTCAATGGTGCTTTTTTGTCAATAATAAACTAAGAGGGGACCCTGAACTATGCACGACTTTGGAAAATTGCTAACAAGGTAATAGTGGCTCTGAAAAATCTCTCTCTCCATGTATTCCTATGTATGTGTGAATATGTGCATGTATGTAAGTATATATGTAAAGAAAAACCTTGCATTGTATTTGGGCATATCCAATTTGTAATGAATGAAAACTTTTCTGCTCAAGGAAGGTTTCCATAGTTTACCAGATTAAGAACTGCTTCAACTTCTCAATTTCCCCCTTTAAATATACTGTAGCTCTTCTTTGTAGTATCAGAAGAAAGTTAAAGTAGGAAGAAGAAAACATGAACACATAATTCAAAGATGCACAATTAAAACAGAGAGATGCAAGTCACATTATTGTGGAGAAACTAGGAAACTAGCAAAACCAAATAATGATAATGATAATGATAAATTCTTCAGGGAGGACAATGAAATAATTTCTGTATCAGAGAAATCATTAGATGTAGGTGGTATGTTATCACTGGCTCTCAGCATGGGGAGTCTAGACATGTCTATACTAGTACACCATGTCCCAGACACCCAATACTGTCTATACCCCACTGACCTGATCTTCTAAACAGACATGGGATCTATCCATTTCTTAGGGCCTTGCTAGGAATCTCCCAATTTCACATCAGAGTGAAGACAAGAACCTTCGTGAGGTCTCCACGGTCTTCAGCCTTGCTCTTGATAGTCTGTTCTCTTTCCAGCCAGTGTGATCTTTAAAAAAACCATAAATCTAATCTTGTCACTGGCCTGCTGAAGTGTCCTTCTGGTCCATAGAAAACAAACCCCCAAGTCCTCCTGTGCCTACAAGATTCTCCTGTATCAACCCTCTGTCTAGATTACCAACCCCCACCTGCCTCTCAATTCCCATAAACTCCACTTATCACTGCTTCTTCCTCTTTGGGAATCCCCAACAAAAAATTGGGTTAATTCATGGAAACTCTAAAAAAGGAACTTGTACTAAGAAGTAGCTGAAGTGTAAAGCTGTTGGCTGCCATCCTCTGAGGGAAAAGTCCATCACAAGGACCCCAGAAGAGATATCTGGGTAGAGAGCAGACCCAGCATGCCGCCACCCAGCTGCAACCAACCCTCAAGGACGTGGACCCATCACTCCTCTAGATCTCTTCTCAGGGGTCCTCATTGGCTGAAGCCAACTGGCAGCTATAGGACAGGCTGCCCATCAATGAAGCCCCCTCCAGGAAGCCTCCCATGATGGTGAGGGAAGAGAAGAAGGCAGAGAGGGTAGACTCTGGCAAGCAAAGCAGAAGGACGATGGCACGACTACACACACAAGTCCAGACACGTGGCTCAGGAACTTCCTTCTCTTTCCATCATTTTCCTCCTTCCTGACATTTTCTCCAACACTCCGTCCACCTCGGATGCCCCTTCACTGGACCAGGCGTCCCTCCTATGTGACAACAATACCTTGGAACTCCTCCCATCACACTGAATAGTTATCATGCTAACTATCAGTCTCTCTCCTACCTCCTAATGCCCCTGAGGATGACTCCATTCCGTCCTGTGCATCCTTGTTTACTCAAAGACACTTGATTAATATTTGTTGAATGAAATGAACTGGAGTTTTCTTAGTCTTTGTTTTAGCCATAACTATGATGATGTTCATTGACATCCACACATCACCTTACCACATTTGAGAAAGAATTAGACCTAAGTAAGTAACATACTCCAGCTACAAAACACCACAGTAATAATTAACTAACATTATCGGCACTTTGAATGGCCAATTCATCATTTTTATCTAGATTCTTATCTTCCCTACACACTGAAGATAAGGTACCTACCACTTAGGTCGCTATTTTCTGATCTATAATAAAAGAGTTTGGCCAGTTTCCATGATATCTTCTAGTTCTGAATTACTGACGTCCTATAAGTGATGCACTCTGCAGGGTCCTTAAACTCAGCGTGCATCCCTGGCAATGAGTTTGTGTCCCCACAACTCCAGAAAACACCATGGTATGGGATCTACATCCAAACCTAGCTCTGTGCCACCTCGGCCATGCAAATTTGGACCCTTGTCCTTTCATTGCCTCTGTGCCCTCTTCTGAAGAGTGGAATGAAAACACTTGGAAAGAGCTCGGCACAGAACCTAACTCACAATCAGCACTCATGGACTGTGATCAAACGTACATGTGTTAGTCATTTTTCTGTTGCTGTGACAGAAACACCACAACCAAGCAAACTTATAAAAGGAAGAGTTTATTTGAGCTTATAGTTGACAGTTCCAGGGAAATTAGAGTCCAGTCCTGTCAGGGAGGCATGGTGCCAGGAGGTTCCAGAGTAGGAGCAGAAAGCAGAGGTTCACATCTTCAAGCAGGCACAGGAAGCAGAGCACTACTGGAGATTGGCAAGGCTTTAAGAATTCTCTAAGCCCGACCCCAGTGACAGGCTTCCTCCAGCATGGCTACACCCTCTAAGACCTCCTAAAACAGTGCCACCAACTGGGGACAAAATGTCTGAATACTTGGGGCCTCTGGGGGACAGTCTCATTCAAACCCCCACATTCCATTCCCTGGCCCCCATGGGCTCATAACCATATAAAATGTAAAATGCATTATTTAGTCCAACCTTAAAAATCCCCATAGTCAATGCACAGAGCTTCACTAAAACATTGGCTTGTACTCATAACTTATTACTTATTGTTAAAAAAATAAAAATAAAAAATTGGAGGAAAAAAAAAAAACATTGGCTTAAAAAAAAATCCCCATAGTCTTTACCAATTCCAATACTAGTCAAAACTCTACAATCCAAAGTCTCCTCTTAGACTCAGGGCAATCTCTTAACTATAAGCCCCTGTAAAATCCAAAGACAAATAACATACTCCCAACATACAGGGGAACCGAATACACATTCCCATTCCAAAAGGGATTAGTAGAGGCATAGTGAGGAAATACTGGACCAAAACAAGAAGGAAAACCAGCAGGGCAAACACCAAGTCCAGCAGCTCCATGTGCGACTTCTGGGATTTTACTTAGATGGGTCAACTAAAAGCTGAGCTACAGCTTTTCCCGTAACATACATCTCTTCCTTGGGCTGGTACCACTCCCTGTATGCAGCAATCCTTGGCAAATATCTCACAGCTCTGACATCTTGAATATCTTCCTGGGGTCTCCACTGCCAACCAGACTTTACCTTCACTGCTTCAGGCAGTGGCCTATCAGGGCCTTCTTTATGCAGGGACACCCCTGCTGCACTCTGCCTGGCCTAAGCAGCTCTCTGAACCTTCAGAGGAAGAACTCTAGCATCTCTAATGCTTATAAAGCCAGCACCACATGAATAACACTGCCAAGTTTTGCTGCAAGTTTGGGGTGGACCCCGGCTGGCTTCAACCACATTTTCAGCTTTTCTCTGCTGCGGATTTCTTGGCATAGAAAGTCCTTGTAGCATTTTCCTTTCACAGGCTGGAGACTTAGCCTGGGTGTGGTCTTGCCCCTGAAGGTACTCTTTCCATTGTTTACTTGTAAATCTCTAGGCCTCTCATAAATCACTTTAATCTCCTTATCAGAGGGATCCCCTGGAACTTCGTTTTTCTCAGCAGTACTTTCTTCCAGGCTCCTGCTAGAAGGGCCCATTAAGCTCTGTTTACAGTAGTCAACCGATTTTCTAGCCCAAACACTTCTACAATCTTCCCCCAAACACCAAGGTCAGGTCTGTCACACAAATACCCCAGGAAGAGACTCCAGAAGAGCCATTGAGTGCTTAGAGTTTGTTGCTGTGGAGCTTGGAACAGTTATGCTGAAAGAGGTTTAAGCAATGGAGACCTGCCTTGTGAAGCTTCAAAGGGAAGCAGAGACTATCAGGGTTGTTTGTGTGATGTTTTGAATTGAGAATCTGTAGGTTCTGTTCAGCTGGGGCTGAAAAATCAGCTGTAAGTAACAAGAGAGCAGAATAACTGTGGTGAAATCTTCTGGGAAGGTTTTCTTCAGGGTCAGCACACAGAAGCTGTGGTCCGGAGGGACCTTAGCCTTTCTCTCAAGCAGAAACCAGGACTTGATAATGTTTAAGACTCTATGCCTTTAATCCCAGCACTAGGGAGGCAGAGACAGGGGGATCTCTGTGAGTTCAAAGCCAGTCTGGTCTAGATAGTGAGTTCCAGGACAGCTGAGGGGGGGGGGCAGGAAGAGTCTCCTATATGGTTCTGGTGTTGAAATGTGAAGGAATCACAGAGAGCAGCTAAGGCTTAGCACTACAAGAGGTCAGGAGAGGCCATTGGTGAAAGTTCAGCCTAAGTTGCAGTGAAGACCCCAGGATTTTAGGGGTCACGAAGAGAATCTGAGGCTTTGTACCCTGAGAGGCTAAAAATGCCCACTGGGGCTGGGTGTGGTGGCGCACGCCTTTAATCCTAGCACTTGGGAGGCAGAGGCAGGTGATCTTTGTGAGTTCAAGGCCAACCTGGTCTACAGAGAGAGTTCCAGGACAGCTGGGGCTGTCTTGAAAAGACCAAAAAAAAAAAAGCACATTGGTGAAGGTACAGCCTCAGTTTCAGTGGAGACCCCAGCTTTGGGGAAATGCTAGGACCATCGGATGACCACCAAGAGCAGCAGCAGGTGTGGAATGAGCTGGCCTGGGCCTGTGAGGTGAGCTGTGTGTTCTGTGGACAGCAGAGTCAGAGAAGTAGAGCTGCTGAAACTCTTTGGAGTCCAGAGGATTGTGAGTGAATCCCAGATGTCCAGCCTTGAGCTACTTGTTGGACTTGGGTTTTATTTAAGTGTGCCCGATTCTTCTCTTTGAAATAAGACAGTACTTGTTTTGGATTTTACAGGAGCCCACAGTTTAAGAGACTTTTAAAAGAGACTGTGTCTGGGTATGGTGGTACACCTTTAATCCCAGCACTCAGGAGGTAGAGGCAGCAGGTAGATTTCTGTGACTTCAAGACCAGCTAGGACTAAAGGGAGACCCTGTCTCAAAAAGACAAAAAAAAAAAAAAATAGACTGTGAACTTTTAAGTGTTTGGATTTTTATAAGACTGTGGGGCTTTTAAGGTTGTACTGTCTTATGTTGTGATATGAATGTTATCATATTTTGGGGACAAGAAATGGAAAGGTTGTGGTTTAATAGTGATGTATTTTATGTGTCAATTGTGCTAGATAGCTTTAGGGTCGACACACCTGGATTGAGGGAGCCTCATTTGGGGAATTGCCTCCATTGGACTGGCCTGTGACCATGTCTGTGGGGTATTGTCTTGATTGTTGAGTGAGGTGGGAGGACTCAGCCAACTGTGGGTGGTGCTACCCTTGGGCAGGTTCTTGTGTATTGTATAAGAAAACAGGCTGAGCATGGGTCAGAGGGCAAGCCAGTAAGCAGCATTCCTCTATGGCCTGCCACTGTTAGGGTCCAAGAATCCACACCAGACACACTGAAGGATGGAAAACCAAGATTTTATTTCGGGGTGGGGGGGAGTAACCAGCATGCTGGGGTGGGAGGGAAAAGGCTCTGATCCTGATAACTTGGCTTGCAGGCCTTTTATACAGGGTCTAGGGGGAATTTTAGCGGGGTTTGGGTAACTTCTAGCCTTATTGGATAATAGCAGAGTTATAGCTCATGATTAGGTCAGCCCGCCTGCCCCTACATACCAAAGGTTATCTTTAGACACAATCCTGTGACTGGAACAAGAAAATGTTGAGTCAGTCCACCTGCCCTCACATACCAACAGTTATCTTAAATGAGTTTAAGTTTTATTAGCTGTTCTTGAGGCCTCGAGCAACTGACCTTGAGCAATTGACCTTTTCCCTGAATTGGGCAGGTTCCAGTAATTGCTTAAAATGGTGGCTATACTCAAAATGGAATCAGTGTGGGCCCCCTTACACCACCTCCAGGTTCCTGCCCTGAGTTCCTACCTTGGGCTCCCTCAGTGAGGAACTGTGACCTGGGAGTTGAGACCCAAATAAATCTTTTCCTCCCCAAGTTGGTTTTGGTCAGAGTGTTTTGTCACAGCAATGGAGAAGCAAACTAGAACAGTATGATCCAATGAGTCTAGGATTCTAGACAAATGGCCTACATTAAATAATAAAATATGCAATTTCTTCCATATAATATTCCCTAAAACACTGTGTGATTAACATAACTGTTTCTACTCTCTAGTTCATAAGATGTAAATTAGATCCTTGTGTTTGTGCTAAGACACCAAATACCACTAAAATGTATAATTAGTGATTACATAGATGCTACACTTACAAGACAGGGCATACACTAAATTTGTTTATGTTTTATGTATAAATATATACATAAAGTGATTATGTCTACATTGAAATGAACAAACAAATTTCTGGAAAGTTTATTTGTGGGGTGGGGCAAGAATTTTCTGTTTCTAATAAAAAGACCTACTTGATTATCATATTGTTACCTAATTATTCCAGAACAAAATAAGAGTCTGAACTTTTATTGGGTTAGATCAGAGCTGAGGCGTTATATTATCTTACAAATCAAGTTTCTGACTATCTCATTAAATAAGAGAAGGTGTAACAACAAATTTAATTATTGAATGTGACTTTTCTTGCCAATTCTTTATCCTGGACTGTTTATGCTGCTGGTTTAGTCCATCTGGTTTTCATTTGAGAAGAGAAATCATAAATCCCACAGACCATCCACAGACTCCTAATCCTGGAAAAGACTGGTATTACTTTAGCAGCATAATATGTTTTTCTTGCCTCTGGTAGAAATAGACATGCAGCTTTATAATGGATTAAAAAAGACAATTGAGAAATTTCCTATTATACACATGTATGGTATCTTAATTTCCTGGTATAAAAGCAAGCCAACTAACATAATTAATTATATTTTAAATGCAAATTGTTGACAATGGTTCATCTGGTTGAAATTATTTAAACCACATTAAGAAAGTCCTGCTCTTTAATTCCTGAACTTTTTTTTTTTCAAAAGATAATTCCATGTCTTCTCTTAGGCCCAGCAATCTCTTAGAAATTTCACATGATATTTAAAGCACCCTTGTGGCAACCCCATAGAGACAAAGAGGCAAATATAAGTGATTTATATGCAGATTTCAACCTATTTATCCAGCTTAGTAGTAAGAGACAAAATATTATATGCAAAATGCACTCATTTAAATTTTTGATCAGATCTTTCTGCTGCTTGACGGAGCACACACGTTATCTTGGTATAGAAACAAGTACATTTTAGAAGTCTCAAGCCAAGTGTATCTGTCGCGAGAGACCCAGACAGCAGTAGAGCTAGGTGATCCATTAGTTTCACTCATCTTGATTGACAAGTATCACTGCAAGGTGTATCAATCCTGAAATTTCCACAGTAAGCACTAAAGTGGCTGAGATAATGATGGCTCTTAGGCCCACAATGCTGTGGTACCCAATGTTTCCAAGACATCAACTCCACGTGGGACACAAGATAATTTCAGAAAGAACACACACATACTGGTTAACTTTACAGTTCTACTTGCATAGCAATGTGCCTTATAACAAACATAACTAGTATATTAAGCAATGCATTGTTGCTTGAATATTATTATTCCTTAGGAAAAGGTTCAAATAACTCATTTAAAAGACTTGAGCTGGGCTGGAGAGATGGCCTAGCGGTTAAGAGCGCCGACCGCTCTTACAGAGGACCCGGGTTCGATCCCCAGCACCCACATGGCGGCTGAGAACCGTCTGAAGCTCCAATTCCAGGAGAACTCCAGTTCCAGGGGAATCCGAGACCCTCTTCTGAACTCCGTGGCATTGCACGACACGGGTGCACAGACTTGCATGCAGACAGTACAATCATACACATACAAAAATAAATAAAATTAATAAAAAATAAAATAAAATAAAAAAATAAATAAAAGACTTGAGCTGATTAGAGAAAAATGTCAAGGAAAAACTAGTATAGGTACCAGATGGAAATCACACATATACAAAAAAAAAAAAAAAAAGATCACTAAAATCTGGAAAAGAGTTTCCTAGGCCAACAATTTTCATTTCTTATTAGCATATACTAATTTTGCATGATAATGCATTATGGCATTTCATACATGCATATATTTTAATCATATCACCATTTAATACCTTTCCTCTTCCCAACTTGTCCCCCTTCTACTTTTAGGTCTTTTTTTGTTTTCGTTTTACATAAGATCTCCCTATATAGCCTCTGCTGCTTGGAACTCTTATAGATCAGGTTGGCTTCAAACTTGCAGAGATCTACCTGCCTCTGTCTCCTGAGTGCTGGGATTAAAGATGTGTACCATCAAGCCGTGTTTTCTCTCTCTCTCTCTCTCTCTCTCTCTCTCTCTCTCTCTCTCTCTCTCATTTACTCACCTCTTCTCTTTTTTATGACCCACTGAGTTTCATTAGCGTTGCCTACAGGAGCATGGGCAGCTTGCCAAGGGCTACACCACTGGTGAAAATCTCTCTCCCTCCCCTAGCTATTAACTGCTTCCTCTAGGTGGGCTGGGTTCTCATGAGTCCCTCCAGCCTCCATGATGAAGTGTTGATGGGCCCATCTTATGCAGGTAATCACAACTACTGAGAATTCAAGAAGACAAAGGTCAAGTCATTCCTGGAGGTCAGCAGTCCTTCCCAAGCCCCTCTTCCTCTGGCTCTTACATTCTTTTTCCCTTTCTTTCCTGAGCCTTGGAGAAGGTTATGGATGTCTTACTTGTGGCTGAGCATTCAACAGTCCCTGACTCTTAGACCAATTGTAAGTCTCTGCACTTACCCCTGCCCACTTGTTCTAGTTTGTCTTCCATTGCTGTGACAAAACACTCTGACCAACACCAACTTGGGGAGGAAAAGGTTTATTCAGCTCACATCTCCTGGGTCACAGTTCACCACTTAGGGAGCCTAAGGCAGGAACTCAGGGTAGGAACCTGGAGGCAGGAGCTGAAACACAGGCCATGGAAGAATGCTGTTTACTGGCTTGCTCCCCTGGCCCATACCCAGCCTGCCCTCTTATACGGTACACAACAACCTGCCCAGGGTGGCACCACCCATAGTGGGCTGGGCTCTGCCGCATTGCCTGACAGTCAAGACAATACCTCACAGACGTGGCCACAGGCCAATCCAATGGAGTCAATTCCCCAATTCCCTCAACCCAGGTGTGTCAAGTTGACACTAAAGCTATCCAGCACACCGCTGTACAAAAAAGCTTCTCTTGGCCAAAGCCAGCTATGGCACTAATCTATGGGCATAGACAGAGTTATTTAAAAGGAAATTTAATGGACACATCATGTCCATTTAGTGAAAGAACAGCAGTTGCTTCCCCACTAGGGCCTATGACCTGCCTAGACCTGGGTTTTTGTTTTTGTTTTGTTTTTTTTTAATTTTATTTATTTATTTATTTATTTTTATGTGTATGAATGTATTGTCTGCATGCAGGTCTGCGCACCCGTGTCGTGCGATGCCGCGGAGGTCAGAAGAGGGTCTCAATTCCCCCGGAACTGGAGTTCTCCTGGAACTGGAGTCACAGACGGTTCTCAGCCGCCATGTGGGTGCTGGGGATCGAACCCGGGTCCTCTGCAAGAGCGGTCGGCGCTCTTAACCGCTAGGCCATCCGCTCCGAGCGCCCTAGGACCTGGTTTTGTTGAATCAGCTTTACTAGGGATGTGAATTCCGTTTTGCTGGGAGAACCGCCCTCTCATAAGACATGCTTTCTCCCAAAGCGAAGTTCGCGACAAGCCTAGTATTGGCGCTGAGCATGCTTCATTGGTAAACAGATGTTTCCATTACTGAGCAGGTGGATGCATCTTGCCTCATAACTTGGTAGCCAATGCTTACTATTCTAAGTATGGCCCTAAATGTGGTTAGTCAGGTTTACTCATGATCTCCTATGCCGACCTTGCGCGCAGAGGCTCTACAGATCTCTGTAACTTCAAACATCATCATTTTTTTGGCATTTAAGATCTGATCCTCATCCCGCCCGAGGCATGTGGCACATGCCTTTAACTCCCTAAAGTCAATCTTGGGAGGCAGAGGCAGGCAGGATCTTTTTGTAAGTTCAAGAGCCAGCCTGGTCTACAGAGGTGAGTTCAGGAACAGCTAGGGGTACAGGGAGACCCTGTCTCGAAAAAAAAAAAAAAAAAAAAAAAAAAAAGAAGATTGTCTATAGACTTTGTATTTCAGTTTCAAAATGCACATAGGTACTTTTTTCCTCCCAGAAGCATAGGTTAATAAGAAATTCTAGGTACATTTCAAACTATTTGTGTATTGGCTATCTCTTCTCATGGAACAGTGGTACAGTTGTCATCTGATGAGAATAAAAAGGTGGTAATGAGGGGCTGGAGAGATGGCCTAGCGGTTAAGAGTGCCGACTGCTCTTACAGAGGACCTGGGTTCGATCCCCAGCACCCATATGGCAGCCAAAAACCGTCTGAAACTCCAATTCCAGGAGAACTCCAGTTCCAGGGGAATCCGAGACCCTCTTCTGACCTCCGCGGCATTGCACGACACGGGTGCACAAACCTGCATGCAGACACTACATTCATACACATACAGAAATAAATAAAATTTAAAAAAAAAGGTGGTAATGAAAGCTGATCTCATGTTCAGCTATATTTAAACAGAATAATATTGATTAGCTCTGTCTTGTTAATTATGGATATAGGTAGAGAATATAAGAATGGAATGCTCATTATCATTTATATATTCTGTTAACTTGTAAGTCTTCTTACTAAATTCAACTATATTTATCATGACATTTTTCTCAGCACACTCAGGCCTTTGGATATTTTTCCTGTGCTTATGAAAGACACTGAGGCACATATTCCACAGTTTCCGGGAAATGGAAAACGGTGTATTTCCCCATTAGTTGGAGCCATCTCCTAACAAAGCAAAAGGCTCTCTTCTCTCTTCACATCAGTAGCTTGAAATCACTGGCCATGGTTTACACCACAGAGATGGGAAGATGTTATCCATGGGAACTTCCTCTATTGGCGACTGTTGAGCACTTCCCCCACCCACCGCCTCTTTTGAGCACTCTTGATAGGAGGCTGGTGTGTCAGGCAAGTCCTTCTCAAATAAGGGTTGAGATTTGGGTACGTAAAGGAGTGATAGGCGGATTAACTACTATGTCAGTAGACAGCTTCCCAAGGGAGTAATGGGCAGAATACATGCTCTGGGAGAAGTTGAGCTCTGACTTGTGGGAGAAATGTAGCTGTGTTTTCCTGGAACTTCAGCATAGTCTGAGCCCTGAGGAAAAACAGGTCCAAATAGTCAGAAATGGGCTTTTCTTGTTATTCTGCTGCCGAGAAACACAAGACCCCCAGGCTCCATGGAAAGTAAGGACGACAGGTGATGCTGTCTCCACAAAGCCAACTTTCTAGATAAAAATCCTTGGGACTGGGCTACATATGTAATATCTATTAGGTTATAAAAAAAGGCCGTGTATCCCCAGCCCCCAGATAAAAAGGTACATAAGGCTTAAATCATGCCAGGAACAAGATTTACTTCCATGTGGAATTACCAGCAAGGGCCGCCTGCAAGGGCTGCCTGCAGACACGCAGTGGAACCAGGCGCAGAGAGAGGGAGAGGGAGAGGGAGAGAGGGAGAGAGGGAGAGAGGGAGAGAGAGAGAGAGAGAGAGAGAGAGAGAGAGAGAGAGAGAGAGAGAGAGAGAATAAGAGAGAGAGAGAGAGAGAGAGAGAATGAGAATAGCCTAGGTAGCTAGAGAGAGACTGGGGCCCACCCACTTAGAGAGAGAGAGAGAGAGAGAGAGAGAGAGAGACAATGAGAATAGCCTAGGTAGCTAGAGAGAGACTGGGGCCCACCCACTTATAGCTAGGGGGCAGGGGCCTCAGGTACAGAGGAAGTGGTCAGAAGATTGACAGCCTCTGGAGGAAGTGGGCATTCTGGGAAGCCCAGACCTAACACTGTCCAATGGTACTTGCTACAGTGATGGACATGTTCTGTAGCTAAGCTCCCAATGAGGGAGGTGTGCTCCATGTGGCTGTTTAATTCCCGAACTGTGATTAGCTTGAATTGAGAGGTGCAGCAAGGTTAAAATGAGCAATGGGTTTCCAAGACTTAGTATGAATAATGTAGTTATGTTAACGTGTTTATATTAATTGTGTATTAGTAGTAATCTTTTGGATATATTATTACTATCATTAAACTCAATTTAACATGTTTCTCATTAATGTATTTAATGCAGCCAGTAGGACATTTTATTTTATTTATTTTATTTATTTCTGTATGTGTATCAATGTACTGTCTGCATGCAGGTTTGTGCACCCGTGTCGTGCAATGCCGCGGAGGTCAGAAGAGGGTCTCGGATTCCCCTGGAACTGGAGTTCTCCTGGAATTGGAGTTTCAGACGGCTCTCGGCCGCCATGTGGGTGCTGGGGATCGAACCCAGGTCCTCTGTAAGAGCGATCGGTGCTCCTAACCACTAGGCCATCTCTCCAGCCCCGGATATTTTAAATGACATATGTGGTACACATTATGTCACTACTGGGAATCACACGTTCTGAATCAGGTGCTAGAGAACAGAGCAGAGTGCTGGGAACAAAAGAGACAAACCCAGCTAAACTGGAAGATGTCAAGAGACATTTTTGTGCTACAAACCTCCTCTTCTATAATTGTTAGCATGCATAGAAAATTCGGCCACTTGTACGGGCAGGCAGAGGCAGGTGGATATCTTGTTGTTAGTTCAAGGCCAGCCTGTCTAACAGAAGTGAAATTCCACCGGACAGCCATGGGGCTACGAATGGGAAGGAACCGTTCAAAAAAGGACAAAAAAAAAAAAAAAAAAAAAAAAAAGAAAGAAAGAAAATGCTTAGCTTGCGGCTGGCACGTTTGTATACACAACTCAGCATTTGAAACAATGAGCCACCAGCCTGAACCTTGGGTGGATAAGCTGCATTTGCCCTGGAACCTTCTTCCTTTGGTGAGTAGGACTCTGGCAATGAGATGGTCCTGTAGTGGATCGAGGTCAAAGTTTCCCTCCTGTCCTAACAAAGACAACTTGTGCCCATACACACACCAACACAACCAGACACAACACCTACACACACACTCACACCACAACACACGGAGTATGTCATTTAAAGGAAGACGCGACAATAGCCAGCAGAGGGAAAAAGCTTGGTGTTTCAAACCTTCAGGGAAAAAAGGATAGGGGGAAAGAAAAAAGGACGAAGAAATAAAAAAATAAATTTAGTTTTATCTGCCTCTATGAGTATTCGAATCATCTGACCTTCAACTGTGTCCTTCTGTAGCATCCTTTGGGTTATGGAAGCAAAGATCATGTTCTAATTAGAAAACTCAAATCAAGAATAAGTTAAAGAAGCTTCCACCACCCACCCACGGTGAAGGAAGTGCACAACGAAGACTTACAAGGCATGCGCCTGGTACATAAACCCTTACTTTCTTAACACGCTCCTCTGGGCCTTTTACATTCAGCACAGAGAGTGGGAACTGCAAAAATAGACTCCGTGTCTGTGAAGAAGTGGAAGACTTATTGCATAACGGTGGTAAACTATGTCTACTAGAACCGTGCCGAACTGCATGCAAAAATGCAACTTCAATAAAAAATATCCATCATTTCAGACAAGCAGTTCTTTCAAAAAATATTTAGCCTAAAGAAAAATATGTGTTCATGTGAATAAATTTAAAAATCTTGATACTGGGAAAATAGAATAGCATTAGCTAGTCCAAAAACCTGGTCAACAATTCTGCTTAAATCATGTCAACTTTTCTCCAGCTGTGAGTTTCTGGTTACTTCTCTCTTCCTTTTTCTGCAAAAACAGAAAGGAAACAATACATATTATTATATAGTTTAAGTTTTAGAACCATTGTAGAGAGTCCCTATGGTCCTTCCCCTTCCTTCCTTAACCACTTCACTTAAATCCACTTCTGATCTCTTAGACCATTATCTTTATCCCCTCAAGTTCACCACACTTCTCATACATCAATTATATATAGTCACTCATAGTCTCCACAGAGACACCTGGATCACTGCTGGCAATTCTTCCCTTGTAATCACCTTTGTATTCCGTACCGCGACATCAGGATTTGTGCGTTTGTGGGGCACTGGGGTGATGGGGGAGAGAGGCGGAGGAAGGGGGAGGGGAAGAGTTTCCTCGTTTCTTGTTTTTTTTTTTTTTTGGGTGTATTCACCTGCAAAATGTGTGTATCGTAACACTGGGTTCCCCTACAATTCCCATGGGGTAGAAGGCATGGATTCCCCCATGTGTGGTGTGGCACCTGTGGGTTGGTCTCCTGGGTCCTTGCGAGCAGGCAAGATCTTCTTAATCATGAGTTCAATCTCTCCAGCCTCAACGATAGAATTTTCTTTAAAAGTGAACATAAATATCATAGGGATGGACGCTGGACGTGGTGGCGCAACGCCTTTTAATCTAGCACTTGAGAGGCAAGAGGACAAGGCGGATTTTTGTGAAGTTCAGGCCAGCCTGGTCTACAAGGTGAAGTTTCCCGGACTGCTAGCTGGGCTATAGGAAGACCTGTCTCGAAAGAACCAAAAAAAAAAGTATATATAGTAGTATATAAATATATAGTATATACTTATGGATTAGGATAAAGCAAATGTATAAAAATGTAGGTAAATCAAGTGTTATGATAGCATGGTACAAAATCACCTAATGCCCTAGGAGAACCTGTGTTTCAGAGTGCCTGTGGGGCATACCTGGTAGAAATCTAGGCAACTTCTGGTCACTGTACCCAGTGCTGGCAGAGGATACCGTGGCACAGTTCTGTGCACCCATAAGAGGAGATAGTGCAGAGACTCCTAAGGTGGGGCAACACCATCAGTTCCAGATCAGAGGAGACTGACAGGTTGAGGACAACTTGGCTTCCAGCCACATTCCTGAGTCTTAAGAGGAAAAGGTCCAAATGGACAAAACCCTCCCGCTAGGAAGAGGCACAACCAGCACCCAAGGTCGCGTCTTTTTTCCGCTGGTGGAACAGGTTTGTCTCCCATTTGGGCTATTTTTGGAGTCCACGTAAAAGGCACTAACACAGTGTTTTAAGCAGCTGGACAGTCTGAGACAGAAGTTAGATCAAAGAAGGTAAACGAGGGGACATTGTGTACTTTGCCACTGTGAACCTCAATGGCATCCTGACAGCCTCAGAAAACAGACATTCCTTTGAAAGGCTTCTCTTCATAGACCATAGCAGTAGGAGGCATCTGGGTAGCTAAACAGCAGAGGGCTGGCGGGGGTGTGAGAGACAGCAGAGGCAGGCCCGAGACTGCAAATGCAAGGCTCCTCATGGCTGGAGGCTCTTTATGCCCCTGTTTGCTGAGCATCATCTTAGGCACTGGGCACTGCAGTAGATGCTGTGAGCACAGTGACCAAGTCATCAGACTCTCGTCTTTGCCCCTTTGGTCTGCTTGGCCAAACATTATTTGTGTAAATGGTCATTTCATTGAGTAAGTGCTATAAAACGAAAGAGCACGAATGTGTAAGAAGCTGAGGGCCAAGGGAGTCCAAGGGGTTATAAAATGTTCCCCAGGGTCAAGCATTAGCTGGGGGCTAGAAGAGATGGCTCAGTGGTTAAGAGCACTGGCTAATCTTGCAGAGGACCTGGGTTTGGGGACCTGGGTTCGATTCCTTGTATCCACATGGCAGCTAAAGACCTTCCAAACTCCAGTTCCAGGGGATCCTGATGCCCCACTTTTGAACATTGCAGGCAAAATATCCTACCCAATAAAATAACAAATAAATATAAAACCATTTTTTTTTTGGTCTTTTCAAGAACCAGGGTTGCTCCTGTAGCCCCAGCTGTCCTGGAACTCACTATGTAGACCACGGTGACCTTGAACTCAACAAAGAGATCCTCCTGCCCTCTGCCTCCCAATGCCAGGATTTAAAGGCGTGCGCCACCGTCAAATCCAAACTTCATATACAATCATGCAGACATATACTCATGAAGCACACATGCCAACGCCATGTGGTATCTATAAGTTTTTCAGGTTAGGAAGCAGAAGCTCTAAAAGTGAAACTGGAAGCATTGAAAGGCTTGTCGAAGGTCACTAAAATATTAGACAATGCAGTCTAAATTAAATCCAAGTCCAAATCTACCCTGTGTCGCCTTCCTCAAAGCAGATGGTACGTAATAAGCTTTTAATGGTGGCTGTTCCTATAGAGATCACTGTAAGGCTGCAAAAACTATCATGCCAATATGCCCAAAGGGCAGCTGGATGAGAGAAAGGGGGATGAGAGATGGTGATGCAGGAAGAGTCACACAATGGACTTTGAAAGCTGTCAACTTGAACTGGGTGTACCTGTGGGCGAGAAAATGTCCAACGACAGACTTGCAGAGATGGCTTATTTGGTAAAGTGTTTGCTGTGGAAGCATGAGGATTTGAGTGGTTCCCCAGCAACCATGGCAAAAAAGCTGGATGTGATGCAGCATGTGCCTGTGACCCCAACACTGAGGCAGAGACGGGGTGTCCCTGTGGCTCCTGGCTAGCAGGTCTATCCTAACCAGTAGGCTCCGGGTTCAGTGACAGACCTTGTTTTTCAAAAAATAAGGTTGAGAGTGACTGAGGAAGATAAACAACATTGACTTCTGACCTCTATTAGACACATGGACACACAATGCGTGCATACACACACACCAACACCACACAACACAGATACCACACACAACACACGCTGACTGCTTTGCGCGCGCCATGTAATAGCTAAAGTCTCAGCAAGTCCATGGTCCCAAGATCCTGGAAGGCAGAACTCAGCTATAGTGCTCCCTGGGGTTTGATCAGAATTAAGAACAACAAGAAGAAGGCATGGAGTGTGTGGCTGTATTAGCGGAAGCTGATGGAGCCTCTGCAGAAAGACTATGCTTTGAGAATTGAGGTCTGAGAAACCACAGGCAAGACACTTTGAAAGCTCTCAACAAATAGGTGCACTTCAACGCTAGCATGAGAGGGATGATGAATGTCATGTGGACATGCCTGGGTTTCCAGAGGGCCTGCAGGCAATGCGACGTGATGCTAATGATGAATAATGATCTTGCAAACAGACTGGTGGTCATCTGGGTCCAGTGCTGGCTGAGGATGCTGTGGGCAGCAGCTGAGGAGAGGTAGGTGGGGATAACAGCACATGGCTGTGCACCCATAGACCATATCGGTAACGTACTTCATCCAATGCATGCCTGCTCATACACTATTTGGTGATTGTATAAAGATCAGCCATAGTCCTTCAATGATCCCTCTCTATTATTGACCCAATTTTTTAATTCGCTTGTGTGTTGTGTGTGTGTGATTTTTTTTTTTTTTTTTTTTTTTTTTGTGTGTGTTTGTGTGTGCCAGAGGTCAATGTTGAGTGTCTTCTTCAGCACTTGCCATCTTATTGACAGGACCCTCTGCTGGGCGTGGTGGGGGCCTTTGGATCCCGAGCCCTTGGGAGCAAGAGGCAGGCCGATCTCTGTGAGTTCAAGGCCAGCCTGGTCTACATAGAGAGCGAGCTCCACTGAAACCTGAAGCTCACTGATTTGGTCTGATTGGCCTGCCAACAAGTTCCAGGAATCCATTTGTCTCTGCCTCCTTGTCGCTGGGGTTAAAGGCATGTACTAACATGCCAGGCTTTTATGTGGCCGTGCTGGGGAAATCTGAGCCAAGATCACTCATGTTTGTCAAGCACGCAATCCTTATTAATGAGCCATTTGGCCCCACCTCTCTTTTGTATTTTTAGAGCTATCCAAACAACCAGTGTGGTACCTATCTATTTTTCCATGTAAAAAGGCTTATGAGAATTTGTTTTCAAGGTGCAGGGGTGGGGCATCTGGGAAAGGTGAGGTAGGGAAGGGGCAGTCTTGTTTGGATAACCCAGGCAAACACCTGTAACTTTAAGGAGTTTGATATTTATTATGTAGGAGATAGAGTTAACAAATGCATCTGCCTGGGGGTGTGACATAATCAACTCTGTATTCTAGGAGAGTCCCAAAGGTAATGAAAAGGAAAGATTAGACCATTGATATGCTGTATTTCATCAAAACTTACCTGTTCTCCTTTAATCAATGCTTGTGATGTACTAAGGTCTGAGGAGCCACCAACAAGATACTTGGAAATGGGCATTATTAGGAGCATATCCAGGCCTATACCTAGTAGCTAAGAGAGTTCATTTCATTGAACTTCACCTGAATTGGACAGTTCCTAGAAATATAAATAACAACCTCAACAACTGGGTCTGTAAAAAGGAGTGTATTCCAAGTTCCTCAGGAGGCAACAGAGGAGGAAGCACTTCCAGGAAGGGGAACATTTAGTCTCTAAGTCTCTGCCAAGTGTGTCAGCCTTGGCTCTTGTCATGCAAGCCTTTCTGTTGTCACTCAGACCTGTTTGCTCCCATAGGAGATAGTGTGAAAATGCAAATATTTGCATTTAAATAGAGCAGAAATATAGATTTTCTTTTTCCTAGAACCTGTTCTGGGGTAAATTTCTGGGAAACACACATTTTCTTTGAACATTCAGTTTTCATTCCTTTGGGTGTTCATTTCATGAACACTGGTTAGGTGTGATGCATGCCCGGTGCTGCATTGGGGCAGGGATGACTGGCCACCAAGACTGTGCAGGCCGCTGGAGGAGAGGAGGTGAGGGAGGCAGAGGGCTGTGGGCTCAGAGGAGGCACAGGGGACTTGGCGCTTGAACTGGGTCTTAGGATTGAGTAGAAGCTCAGGAAGTCTAGAGGATTCAGGGCAGAGATGCAGAGGTCCACTCCTCTTGGCACTGCCAAACTTAAAAAAAAAATTTTTTTTTGAGATAGGGTCATATAGCCCAGTCTGGCTTAAGACTTGCTGTATGGCCAGGATGACGTTGCCCTCCTCGTCCTCCTGTCCCCCTCCTCGTCCTCCTGTCTCCCTCCTTGTCCTCCTGTCCCCCTCCTTGTCCTCCTGCCTCCCAAGCACTGCAATCACAGGTGCGTGCCACCATAACTGGCTTTGAATTTTGCTTCTCTGTACCATGAGCCAGGCCTCTGCCCATGAGCTTTAACTTCCCAATCTAGATATATGGGGACTGGGGTGTGGCTCAGAGTGTTTGAATAATGTGTTTAGCATGCTCCAGGATCCAGACCATCTCCATTCCCATCTCATGATGATAAAAGCAAAGGCTGACACACTTGGTAGAGAACTAAATGTTCCTCTTCCTGGAAGCGTTTCCTCTCCATTCCCTCTTGTAGGACTTGAAATACAGTCTTGTTAACAAAACGCCAGATGTTTAATATATATATATACATACATACAGATATCATAGCATACACACATGCATACCATACTTACATACGTAGGGTACAGTTGATTCCCTACCTCTCCGACCACATTCTCCTTTATCTTCCATGAATAACTGTGGTGATTTGAACAAGAATGTCTGTCCTCCATGGTCTCCAAGGATTTGGACATTTCTATCCCCAGTTGGTGGCATTGTTTTGGAAGGACTTATAAGAGGAAATCAGGTGAACTGGGGCAGGCTTTTGAGAGCTCTTCCACCTTTCCAGGTTTCCAAGTCACTATCATGCTTCCTTTGCCTGCTTCACAATGTGAGTGCTTTGCTTTCTCCCCTGGCTCCCTCCCGCCACCATGTCCTCCCACCATGATGGATTCCTATTTCCCTCTGGAACTATAAATCTGTGAATAAACTCTTCCTTTTGGTGTTTTATTACAGTAACATAAAAGTAACTAAATATCCTAGAGAAACCTAATCCTAGGGAAACCATAAACATCCACCCCTGACACAAGGGGGCACTGACATTATCCCAAGAAGTCCAACTCCAGATGAAACAGAAGATGAGTTTATTGGGGTCAACTTACAAGGGAGCACAAGCCACTTAAAAGAAGCTTTATCAGTGACTGCCCCCTCCCCTCGCAGCAGGACCAACTCACAGAAAAGCCACTAAAGAGTCCCAGGTCCCAACTGAGGCTGGAGAATAAGGCAAAGGCTGCTGCAAAATCAGCCTATGAGAGAAACCTGCTATCAAAGAGCAAGACTGGAAACCCCTCCCACCCCTGCCAACCAGGACTGGCTAGAGTCTCTGGCACTTGCGCATTGTCAGAGGGTGACCTGCAACTCTTTGTAATATTTAAGCACAGGCCTCCAGGTGGAGATTTTAAGATGCAAATAAGATATATGATGCACGAGTTGTATATAGCACTACATGTAACAAAGCAAGCACAAGCGAGAAAGCCTGCACTACAAATGACTCCCAAAGCCCTCAAAATGGGATGTAAAAGCTCCGTCCTGGTGCTGCGGAGAGGTGGCTCAGCAATTGAGAGCACAAGCCTGTGTGCTTTTGAGGACAAGGAACCCCTCTTTTGCTGAAAGACCGGCGGGTTTAGTTCTCAGCATCACACTGAACAATGCAACACGACACAACAACACCCCATAACTCCAGTTCCGGGAGAGCCAGTGCCCTCTTCTGCCTTCCAAGAGCATAGCATGACATGAGTGCACATACATATATTGCAGGCAAATCTCTCATACACATAAAATAAAACAGTCTGGAACTCTGCATCCTTTGTCGCATTCTATATGCAAAGTTCCCATCCTTGGTACAACATGGCTGTTGAGCTTCCATCTAAACCTTTCCTCCACTGGTACCCATTTCCTCTCTTAAAAGTATATTTTTTTTCTTGATGGATTCTCCTGCTTCCCTTGCTAGTTGTCCATGCTCTGAACACATTCTTAGAAAGATTGGTTGGGGGCCTGCTCGCAGTTAAGAGCACTGGCTACTCTTGCAGAGGACCAGGTTCATTACTCAGCAACCCCACATGGCTGGCTAAGAACTGTCCATAACTCTGTTCCAGAGAAATCCAATGGCCTCTTCTGACTCCCGCAGGCATTGGCAGGACAACAAGGTTCCACTTACATACATGCAGGCATAACTTACATATTAACTCAAGAGGAAACAATAAATAAAAAATATTCTTAAAAATTGAATTTGGTTGTAGCTGGACATGATGGCTCATGCCCACTGTAATTCCAGTAACTCATGGAGACAGGGGCAGGAGGACTGCAAAAGGCTGAGGCCAGCCTGGGCTACATTCTGGAGATGTGGAGGGTGGTTGTTGTAGAATGCTGTACTCCAAGCATAACAGCCATTACCGTTTTTTTGTTTTTTGTTTTGTTTTTTTTGAGACCAGGGGTCTCCCTATAGCCCCAGCTAAGCCTTGAACTCACAGAAAATCCACCTGTCCCTTGGCCTCGCAAGTGCTAGGATAAAGGCATAGTGCTACCATGCCTGGCTTTAAAGATGGTTCCTTGCCACCATGTGGGTGCTGGGACTCAAAACCCAGGTCCTCTGCAGAGCAGATTGGCCTGTGACCTTCCCTCACCAAAGTGAAGCAAGGAATGGGAGTCTCCAGATCCTTTCCTGAGATTTCAGCTGCTCCCAGTCTACTTGGCTGCCACCTGTATGTAATTCTACCTTAACTGAATGAGGCCTCCCTGCTGGAGTGAGACATTTTGTTGCTATGGCTGCCTTAGGGTCACCCATGTGACTGCAAGTAACCCCTCAACATGCTCTGTAAATAAACCCAAAAAGTCACTGATTCCACAAGTTAGACCTGTCATTGGTGCCCTATGGTGTGTGCATGTGTTGTGTGTCTGTGTGGTGTGTGGGGGGGGTTGGTTTATATAGTCCCCAAAGTGTGGCAGAACTGAACTGAAACATCAAGATTACAATGAGCCAAGGCATGGAGGTTTTTTAATCCTCAGCACTCAGGAGGAAGAGGCAAGGGCATTCTGTGGTGAAATCAAGGCCAGCCTGGTCTACTTAGAGTCTGGCTAGCTGGGGCTCCGATGAGACCCTGTCTCAACCCCCCAGATTAACATATTGCAAAGTCCGGTATTTGCAGAGGAAAGACTGGAAATACTTTCCTGGGTTCCTCTAACACACAGAACATGCACAGATATAAAGCCCTAAAAATACACAATACAGAAGCATGGACTCTGTAAAGGGCCAAGTACTGCATTGCTGGATGCTTTGGGGATTCCTTCCTCCACTTATTACCTATCCCCATTCATAGGAGTGTGTGATGCCATCTTTTTCTATTTCTTTTCTTTCTTTTTTTTTTTTTTTTTTGTCTTTTTGAGACAGAGTCTCCCTTTAGTCCCAGCTAGCCTGGAGCTTGCTATGTAGACCAGGCTGGCCTTGAACTCACAGAGTGCTAGGATTAAAGGCGTGTGCTAGCACACCTGGCATCTTTTTCTGTTTCTAACCATGTGCACATGATGCAATCTTTTGCCCTGAGATGCAAGATCCTGGAACCCACATTGCCCTCAACATTCCTGAACCAGCTTTCCCTGACTGGCTCGGCTTTCACTGTCTCCCTGACCTCCATGACTAACTAAAGGGCTTGACTTTTTCTCCATCCTCCCTCCTCCTGGTGGCTGCCAGAATTGTTTTTCTCTCAAATACTAAGAAAATTGTCCTGGAGCCGGGGCGTGGTGGGTGGCACTACCTTTTAATCCTAGCACTCGGGAGGCCAGAGGCTGGCGGATCTTTGGTGAGTTCAAGGCCAAGGCCAGCCTGGTTTACATGAGCAGTTCCAGGACACTGGTGCTACAGAGAGACCCTGTTCTCGGGAAAAGACCGGAAAAAAAAAAATAAAAAAAAGAAAAAGAAAATTGTCCTGGCACTTCCTCCTGAGACTGTTGTGTAAATTCTTTTATTAATGAGACTAAGAACCCAAATATGGAATCTGTCTCCCCAGTACCAAAAATTTATGAAAATTGTAGAGGGAAAGTGTGTGTTATTTTTGTACCTCTGACTAGGCATTTACTGTTAGTAAGAGCCAGAATTGATCTTAATAAGAAAGATCCCTGAGTCTCAGACTCTGGGAACTGATGCTAAACATGGGTGGCAATTTAGGGAGTGGCCAGGCATAGATCTGCCCAAGTGAGGCAATTTTAGTATCTTTAATCTTTTTGAAATATACAGTACTTAGGAAAGGTTTTTTTGTTTTTCTTTAAGAACCCAGCTAATGTACATGGATAATTATTTTAAAAAATCCTTTATCAAGAAAAACTGGTTTTGTGAATGCTTTTTGCCGTCAGCCTATACTAAAAGATTCATAACCTGTATTGATTTTTCTTCCCCCAAAGACATCTCAATTTTCAATAAGCTCGAAGCCTCCCTCTTCCCATATCATCTTTGCCTTGCTTGCCTTGCTAGCTCTGGCTTCCTGCCACCTTCCCAGGAAGTCCATTTTCCAAGCCTGTCTGCTCCGCTTTGATTTTAGTGATGGCATCTGCTTTGAGTTATTGCATTGCTCAGGTGCCCTGAGAGGTTACACTGGAGACGTGGGGGTGAGGATGTCACCTTGAGTATCACTTATGGAGAGACTTGTCCATGAGAAATAGTTAATCCAGCCAAAAGGTAGTACTGGAATCAAAGAGGGAATCAGGATGTCTTCTCAAGAGTCTCCATGGGAGTAGCTCAGAGGGAAACCTACTTCACCATAGGCTCGCATCCCTGTTTGGTGACATTCCGGTTGTCTGGTTGGGCACTTGGGCATCTTTCTGCCCCAGTTCTCAGCATCTATTTTTTTTGAAGGGTCTGCTATGTAGCCCAGACTAGTTTTGAACACACTACGTAGCTGAAGATGACCCCGAGCTGCGTGGTCCTCCAGCCTCACGGAGTGTGCTGGGATTACATGTGTGGAACCACTCCAGCTCTAGTTTCAATCATCTACCTCTTTCATGTAACTTTTTCCCTTCCAGTTAACAGGAAAGCGATTTCTAATAAGATGTTGGCAAAACAAACAAATATCAAGCACAGTGGGAACAAGGACAGGAGCGTCTACCACAGAACGTTTCCTAGGGTTGCATCACTTATGTATTCCCTTGACCAACGGCTGTCGAGGGCCAAGGATATAATAGATGAAGCAATGAACACCCAGAATTCAGTGTTGAAATAGACACTTAGAAGATGCTTTTGCCAAAAGCAAAAAGATTTTGACTCCTTACTGGTCCCACAAGATAACTAAAAGCAGTGTAAAAGCCTCTGCCTTCTTTTGAAATCTATCTCCATTGCTTTGGGTCACTTGCTTACATCTGCAAGTCAGTGTCAGTCACAAAAGGAGTCTGTCTGACCTCATCTCTTTTTAAGGCTGAAGGTACAGAGATAGTCACTGACCTAAACCTGCAGTCACATTGGATCCCAGGAAGAACAAAGCCTTGCAAGATAGACCACCACCGAGAGGAGGGCAGTTATCTGTCTCTGAGGGCGAGGCTGCACCCTGGAGTAGAAGCAGGAGGGCAGTTATCTGTCTCTGAGGGCGAGGCTGCACCCTGGAGTAGAAGCGATCCTCTCAAGCAGATAGATTCCCTCAAGTGTTGATAAGGAAGTTGTCAGACAACCCTCTAGAGCCAGAATCCAGTCAAAGACCATCCAGTCTACATCTTGCCAGGACTGCCTGAGGCAGAGCTCTTGCCCTCCATCCCCTGGGCTTCCTCTATCTAAAACCAAGGTTTTTGCCAGCACAGCAAAGATGGACTTGGGGTGGGAGGGCCCCTGGGACTTTTTATCTGTTCCTCTTCCCAGTGTGGCAACATCGAATAAATCTCCTTTGTTTGCACATTTACATACCCATTCATTTGTGTATTGGAGACAGGTGGCTGAGCTAGGGCAGGGGGTGGGGCAGGGGGTGGGGGGTTAGGGGGGAGGGTCAAGGGCAGCTTTCAGAGCCAGGCTTTTGCCCTAAAAAGTCCAGTTACACTGTGATAATGCTAAAATGGATGGCTGCATGAATACCTGAGGCAAAAATTAAATTGAATTTTAAAAATCAGCATTCTGCACCAAGCTCTATGTGCATGAGCTCATTCCCTTCTCTGAACAATCCCAAGGTAGACTATATCATCCCCCACTACAGTGAGGAAATGGATGTTCCTTTACCAGGTTCCACGGACAGTACATGGGAGAAGCTAGACTTGAATCTGTCCATGCTTGATCCTAACCTGGCTGCTTTCCTGTGTCCAGAAGAGGACAACTCGACAGAGAAGAGAGGGAAGAGTCTGCAGTGCTTCAAAGGCAAGAGGCACATGAAGTTCCAAAGAATCACAGAGACCTCACCCTGAAGTAGCTCAGAGAGGTTGGCCAGGATAAAACTGGAGAAGCCCAACACCTTAGAAACAGCGCCTGAGGAACAGACACCCCTGAAGACAGAGAGCAAGGAACCATCCAGCAACAGAAACTCAGGAGACGGGGAAGGAACAAACTGAAGGAACGAACTCCAGGACCCAGTGTGGTGGTGTGGTGTGTGTGTGTGTGTGTGTGTGTGTGTGTGTGTGTGTGGCTGGAATTTCAGGCACAGCATCAAGGAACTTGAGGTGATGTTTTTAAGCTTCTCTTTCAATTACCATAGATACTGTGGACGAGGGGGTCCTATCAGGAGGTGATTTGTGAACCGCTGGGGTCGGTGGAGGTGCAGGTGGGAGGGTGGGCGATCCTGGGCATCGGGAGTGCGACCCTCACCGTAAGTATTAGCTGCCGGTTAAAGTAGGATGTCAGGGGAGAGGCGGTCGTGTATCCGAAATACGGGCTAGTGTCCGTGCGAGCGTGAGCTCCGTAGCCGAAGGTTTATCACTGGTTATTTTGCAACCTTATTCCACTTGGTTTTTTAGACAGTCCTCACAGAAATCTGGAGTTCACCCCATTCAGCTAAGTCTGGCCTGGTCACAAAACCCCAGGAGCACGTCCTCTGTCCTCCCAAGGCACTGGGATTAAGGTATGCAATTTTATGCCTAGCTTTGACTTGAGTGGCGGGCAAACTCAGAGGACTTCATGATTTCATATTGACTGAACCATCTTCACAGCCCCTCTTTATTCCTTTTTTTAAAATTTGTGTATTTTGGGTTTTTGGGACAGAGTCTCTGTGCAGCCCCAGCTGGCCTGGACCAGCCTGTAGACCAGGCCGTCTGTCGCCACCTCTGGAGTGCTGCTAAAGCGCATGCAACCATCACTCTCCCACATACTTGTTTTACCGTGGACTAGCCCTAGAACTCAAGAGATCTCCTCTCATGCGCTCCATGCCTCCCAGTACTATTGTGATAAAAGGCAGTTCTCCGTTCATCTCTCTTACTCTGATACCTCTCCATCGGTCTCTCCTACGGTCACTCTCTTGCTTCATCTGCTCATCTCTACCGGGCCCCTCTCTCCCCTACTCGCCTTTTGTCTTTTTTGAGACACAGTATCTCACCTGTAGACGCCCCCAGCTGGCCTGTAACATTCACTCCATAGACCAGGCCTGACCGTATTAACTCACAAAGATCCCCCGTGCCTCTGCCTCCCGAGTACAAGTGCTGGGATCTATCTTAAATTCTTAAATGAAGACAAACTATATAGATGACATTTGCAGGTGACGAGGGCTGAGAATGACCAGCCTGGCTGCAAGACAGTGATGAAATCTTATAGATGGGATCATGTATGGTCTTTGTAAACCGGTGCGAATTGGACTGTGCTTAGATACGGCCGTGAAGACAGCTGAAGGACGGAGATGGCGAGGCCCAGTTCGGGGAGCTCACCGTGGTGCATGCTTATTTTCCAACAATAAGGAAAAAAAATGGGAGATGCAGAATTCTCTGTGATTTTTTTTTCCTGTCCTGACATAGCTAATTAGGGACAGAGCTGTGATTAGAATTCAGATCATCTGACTCTATCTCAAAAGGAAACATCTTACACATGTATTCTATGCAAGGAATATGAATAGACAATCCACAAAGGAGGTAACCAATGGCCAGAAACAGGAAAGAAATTCTGTTACTTCACTGGCAAATCAAACAGCCCCTCAGATGGCACTGAGAAAGCAAACATACTCTTTTATTTCTGGTAAATATAAATGTAAGAATTTTTTAAAAAGAATCTTGGAATAGAAATAGCAATAGAACATAGTAATTAAAAATATCAACTTTAGGCTGGAGAAGGCTCAGCAGTTAAGAGCACTGGCTACTCTTGCAGAAGATCTAGGTTCAAATACCAGCACACTAATTGCAGCTGACAGCCATCCATAACTCAGTTCTAGGGGAATCTGAGTGCCCTCTTTTGGCCTCCGTGCAGGCATTGCACGAACATGGTGCACTTACACCACATGCAGGCAATAAACTCAAAAACATAAAACAAAAAAAAAAAAAAAAAAATACACACACACATACACACACACAAGAGTACCAAAATCTTATCCCTGGAAAAGGCAGATGAATCTCTATGGATCAAGGCCAGCCTGGTTACGAGGGAGTTTTCCAGGCCAGTTGGGGCTATAGGGAGAACCTGTTCTCCAAAACAACAACAACAAAAAAAAAAAAAAAAAAAAGAAAAGAAAAACAAAGGGAAAAGAAAAGAGAGAAAGGAAAAGAAAATCGACCTGGGAGCTAGTGAGATGGTTCAGAAGGAAAGCACTTACACACAAGTCCCAAGACCCCGCGTTCAATCCCTAGGACCTTTGTAGAGGTGGAAAAAGTTGTCCTCTGACTGGCATAATATGCTTCTGGTGGAAAATGGCGACCCGCCAACACAGCTCATTAAGCACATACCAAATAAATTATGTTTTTAAAATAACAGAGTCATGCACTTTCCTCACAAGCCTGGCAACCAAAGTTTGAATCTAGGAACTCACATAGGGAGAACTGATCCACAAAGTTTGTCCTCTTACCTCTTGCCAACGTATTACATTCGTGTATGTGATTTGTGTGTGCATTTGCATGTGGTGTACGTAGATCACTATCGGCTACTGCTCTTGTGAGGCCACAGAATGTAATCCTTGTATACAATACAAGCCTTCAAAAATATGCAGATATCAGGGCTGGAGAGATGGCACCAAGGTGGGTTAAGAGCACAGCGTGCTCTTGCAGAGGACCGGGCTCAATGATTCCGGGCACATCCCACGTGGCGGTAAGAACCATCTTTAACTCAGTTCCAGGGGAATTGACACCTCTTCTGAAGCCTCCTTGGAAATTGCATGACACAGGTGCACCATCCTACATGTAGACAATACAACTCATCACTCACATAAAAAAGTCAGATACATTTCAGAGGTTTAAATACAGTCTGTCTACCATGACATTTATCAGTTAATTTTTAGGCACAAGCTTCACATCCTCTAATGTGAATATTAATCGATGGTTAGACAAGATTGGGGGCTGGAGAAATTGGCTCAGCGGTTAAGAGCACGCCTCTCTTGTCAATAGGGACCTGGTTTGATCCCCAGCGCCTACATGGTGGGTAACAATAAGTCTCTTAACTCCAGTTCCAAGGGAATTCAACACCCTCGTTCCTGACCTCCAAGAAGCATTGCAGGACAAGGGCGCACTTACCGTAATGTGCAGGCAATACACTCATATGCCATAAAATAAGATAAAAAGTTTTTTATGAAGTTAAACAAATTGTGTAATGATTAAATGAGATTATGTTTATAAGTAGTGCTGCAAGAATTTTCTCTGGCAGGGATTATAAAATGTGTAACCCCCCTTCATAAGGTTCCAACAACAAACCAAAGTTCTAGTCCACCAAAGATGCCCCTAGGGAACCAGTGAGTTTTATTAGGCTTATAAACTTACAGAATGTGGGTGAAGGAAGTTAATGGACAGGATCATGGGTGACCCCAAAATAGCCACATCAGAAAGTCTTTACCCTGCATGGATGATGACTGTGCCATAGCCAAAATTTGCCAGGGCAAAATTACAGACATTTGGCTGGGAGGACTGGCTGGACACTGAGGTGAGGGTCCCATGACCAACTCTACCCCTTGCTTCTATGAGCGACTGCCAGTAGTCAACAAGGCTACCTGGGCTGACCTTTTGGAAGCAGACACAGCTGAACTCCCGAAGAAGGCTGTTGTTTGGTTCAGAGGATAATGCCATACATCAAGTAGGTAGCTCAGTGGGCAGAACAGTCAACTGCATAAAATCCCACAGATGGTATTGGCATGATCATTATATGTAAGACATTATACAAATACCCCATTCACTCAACAATTTGAAGTCTAGATTTTTATCTTACAGAAATTATCAGAACTGGGCACAAAGTTATGTACGAACACACAGTCATCAAAACAATATAAGAAATGAAAAACGCCACGGGGTGGAGATGGAGGCCTTAGTGTTAAGAGCGCGGAGCTCGTCTTGCAGAGGACCGCTAGGTGTATGATCCCCAGCACCACAATGGCGGCCGAGAACCGTCTGAAAACTCCAATTCCAGGAGAACTCCAGTTCCAAGGGGAATCCGAGACCCTCTTTCTGAACTCTGCGGCATTGCGTGGACAATAACGGGTGCCAGACTTGCATGCAGACATGTACATTCATACACATATCAGACAAGTAAATAAAATAAAATACAAAAGAATAAAAAAACCAGAAACACAGAATGCCACCAACAAATGAGAAAATAAATGATGGTTCATCTAGTTGATAAAACACCATGTGGAAAGGAACACTCAGACATCTGAGAAAACATCCATATTAAGTGACAATGCAGGTTAGGGAATATTATATAAATGTAATGAAATTTTGGGCACGTGGTTCACACCTTTAATGCCAGCATCAGGAGACGAGGCAGGAGGATCTCATGAGATCAGGCCAGCCTGGTCTATCATAATGAGTTCCAGATCGTCCTGCAGGCCCAAATAGACAAAAGAATTAAAAAATGCTTGAAGTGGCTGAATACCGTTTGTAATAAAGACGACAGTATACACATTACTACATGCTAGATTAATAATTCAGAACTGCGTTGATGGAAAGTGTGATAGAATAAATGCCATATCTGGTAGACCTTGGTGCTAGTCAATTCAAAGATTGTGGATTTATTCTCTGCTCCTGAAATACACGGGAAACCCATCAGTTGTTTGTAAACTGTAAAATTAAGAACAAGAAAATGAATAAGTCGTTTTCTGACACTATCAAGCTACATAAATATTGTAATTTAAACCAGGACATTCTACCAATCCTTGAGGTATGAAAAGCCTGGAAGGAAATTAACATTTTGTAGTTTGTAAATTTATCTCAAGCATGTTAGGGAGATTGTCCATATTGTACTTCTATAATTGCTTTTTCAAAATGGCAGCATGGAAACATATACCTTAGACAATCTTCCTCCACAGTATTTCTTACAGAGAGCTGATTAGACTAAAGAAAACAAAGTAATCTAAACAGCAAACCCTCTACAGACAAAAACTGAAAAGGAATGTGAGAGATTATTTATTTATTACGTTCTATCAATACATCTCACGAAGCCTACAGAGGAATTATAGTACAAATTTAAAAAAATATAGAACCCAAAGGAACAAGTGATCCTTCTTCGTACATGTGATTCCAAATTATTGACTCTAATCAACTTTGAGATTATAGGCCGCATTCTTAACTGTAAATCACTGTAGGTTCTGTCTTGTTTGGTTCCGACTCTACAACCTCCAAGCAGGGGCTGCGAGTACAGTGAGCCCATCAGTGCTGTGTTCCACTTCCGTGTATAATACAATTAAATTGTAAATGCTTTCCTACACTCTTGGTCAATTGCTAAATCAACTTCAAGGTCTTCACTTCTAAACATGTAAGAATCAATGGGTTCCTAAAATATCTCCTAATTTTAAAGTTATACTGTAAACTATACAACCCCCCCAAATCCCTTAAAGAATTGGGCAAGAGCTGAACAACATTATTGTTATATTTTCCCTGTTAATTCCGAAGAAGCAACTCGATGTTGATACAATTAAATCTTAACACCTGTCTATAGACATCGCAACCCACCACTTATTTTCAGAATCTGTAATTACTGTATATGGGTGGAAGGTATGTATTCATATTTTAGAGTAATATAAAAATTAAAGGAGGCAAATGTGAATTCTTAAACATACAAAAAGACTGAAAGCTGGGGTTGACAGTATGGCAGAGTGCATGATCGGGAGGGGGTGGAGGGAAGGGAAAGGAGAATATGTCTAAATTGAAACTGAGAAATGAGTCTGAAATACACCAAAACATCAATAAAGGCATTATAAAAAAAAGATCAGTGCAAAAAAAATTGGCTTTTCCTAGAAAAGAAGTTGAACCTACTGAAACTATAAAATGCCTAGATTAAAATTCTTTATATTAAAGACCCAGATTTCTGAGTATATATTAGTTCACATTCTGGTTGGCAGAGCATTATAGACAAGTAACCATCAAGACACAGAATATTCAAGTGACAGGTATGGGAAAAACTTATTCATGTCACATTTTGTGGAGCAACATTTGTACAAATGCATTTATATTTGGGTTGTGAATAGTAACATTTCTTNAAAAAAAAAAAAAAAAAAAAAAAAAAAAAAAAAGAAAGAAAATGCTTAGCTGCTGGCTGGCACGTTGTATACACACTCAGCATTTGAAACAATGAGCCACCAGCCTGAACCTTGGGTGGATAAGCTGCATTTGCCCTGGAACCTTCTTCCTTTGGTGAGTAGGACTCTGGCAATGAGATGGTCCTGTAGTGGATCGAGGTCAAAGTTTCCCTCCTGTCCTAACAAAGACAACTTGTGCCCATACACACACACACACACACACACACACACACACACACACACTCACACACACACACGGAGTATGTCATTAAGGAAGACCACAATAGCCAGCAGAGGAAAAAGCTTGGTTTCAACCTTCAGGGAAAAAGGATAGGAAAGAAAAAAGGACGAAGAAATAAAAAAATAAATTTATTTTATCTGCTCTATAGGAATTCGAATCATCTGACCTTCAACTGTGTCCTTCTGTAGCATCCTTTGGGTTATGGAAGCAAAGATCATGTTCTAATTAGAAAACTCAAATCAAGAATAAGTTAAAGAAGCTTCCACCACCCACCCACGGTGAAGGAAGTGCACAACGAAGACTTACAAGGCATGCGCCTGGTACATAAACCCTTACTTTCTTAACACGCTCCTCTGGGCCTTTTACATTCAGCACAGAGAGTGGGAACTGCAAAAATAGACTCCGTGTCTGTGAAGAAGTGGAAGACTTATTGCATAACGGTGGTAAACTATGTCTACTAGAACCGTGCGACTGCATGCAAACATGCAACTCAACTCAAAAATAGCCATCATTTCAGACAAGCAGTTCTTTCAAAAAATATTTAGCCTAAAGAAAAATATGTGTTCATGTGAATAAATTTAAAAATCTTGATACTGGGAAAATAGAATAGCATTAGCTAGTCCAAAAACCTGGTCAACAATTCTGCTTAAATCATGTCAACTTTTCTCCAGCTGTGAGTTTCTGGTTACTTCTCTCTTCCTTTTTCTGCAAAAACAGAAAGGAAACAATCTATAAACAGAAAGTTTCAAGTTTTATAGAAGCCTTGTAAGGTGCAAACCTACTGCTGCCTTCCTTCCTTCCTTCCTTCTTTCCTTCTGATTCTTGCCCCCCCTCATTCCCCTTCTTTCCCTACATTTTGTCCTATAGTTCCACAGAGACCCCCTTGGATCACTGCTGAAATTCTTCTCCCTTGATAATCACCTATCCACTGATTCCGTAAACCAGCCAGCCAACAAATACTAAGGAATTAACATGTGCAAGTTCTAAGTAAGGGGCTGGGGGTCAGGATGGGGAGAGAGAGGGAGGGAGGAAGGGAGGGAGGGAGGAAGAAGTTTCTCTTTTGAAAATATTTTATTTTATTTTATGGGTGTATCACCTGCATGTGTGTACGTACACTGGTGTCACTCCAATTCCCATGGAGTCAGAAGAAGGCATTGGATTCCCCTGGAACTAGATGGTTGTGAGCCACCATGTGGGTATTGGGAATCAAATCTGGGTCCTCTGCAAGAGCAGCAGATGCTCTTAATCACTGAGTCATCTCTCCAGCCTCACGATAATTTTCTTAAAGGAACATAAAATCTAGGGATGACGCTGGGCGTGGTGGCGCACGCCTTTAATCCTAGCACTTGAGAGGCAGAGACAGGCGGATCTTTGTGAGTTCAAGGCCAGCCTGGTCTACAAGGTGAGTTCCAGGACTGCTGGGGCTACAGGGCAAACCCTGTCTCAAAAAAAAAAAAAAAAAAAAGACAAACAGAAAAAAAATTATAGTAGTATATATATATTTAATATATAAGTATAGGGTGAATGAGCGGATTAGGCTAAATTATAAAAATGGAGTAAATCAAGTGTTATGATAGCATGGTACAAAATCACCTAATGCCCTAGGAGAACCTGTGTTTCAGAGTGCCTGTGGGGCATACCTGGTAGAAATCTAGGCAACTTCTGGTCACTGTACCCAGTGCTGGCAGAGGATACCGTGGCACAGTTCTGTGCACCCATAAGAGGAGATAGTGCAGAGACTCCTAAGGTGGGGCAACACCATCAGTTCCAGATCAGAGGAGACTGACAGGTTGAGGACAACTTGGCTTCCAGCCACATTCCTGAGTCTTAAGAGGAAAAGGTCCAAATGGACAAAACCCTCCCGCTAGGAAGAGGCACAACCAGCACCCAAGGTCGCGTCTTTTTTCCGCTGGTGGAACAGGTTTGTCTCCCATTTGGGCTATTTTTGGAGTCCACGTAAAAGGCACTAACACAGTGTTTTAAGCAGCTGGACAGTCTGAGACAGAAGTTAGATCAAAGAAGGTAAACGAGGGGACATTGTGTACTTTGCCACTGTGAACCTCAATGGCATCCTGACAGCCTCAGAAAACAGACATTCCTTTGAAAGGCTTCTCTTCATAGACCATAGCAGTAGGAGGCATCTGGGTAGCTAAACAGCAGAGGGCTGGCGGGGGTGTGAGAGACAGCAGAGGCAGGCCCGAGACTGCAAATGCAAGGCTCCTCATGGCTGGAGGCTCTTTATGCCCCTGTTTGCTGAGCATCATCTTAGGCACTGGGCACTGCAGTAGATGCTGTGAGCACAGTGACCAAGTCATCAGACTCTCGTCTTTGCCCCTTTGGTCTGCTTGGCCAAACATTATTTGTGTAAATGGTCATTTCATTGAGTAAGTGCTATAAAACGAAAGAGCACGAATGTGTAAGAAGCTGAGGGCCAAGGGAGTCCAAGGGGTTATAAAATGTTCCCCAGGGTCAAGAATTAGCTGGGGAGCTAGAGAGATGGCTCAGTGGTTAAGAGCACTGGCTAATCTTACAGAGGACCCAGGTTCAATTCCCAGCACCTATATGGCAGCTAATGACCATCTTCAACTCCAGTTCCAGGGGATCTGATGCCCACTTTTGACATGCAGGCAAAATACTCCTACCCATAAAATAAAAATAATAAATAAAACATTTTTTTTTGGTCTTTTCAAGACAGGGTCTCCCTGTAGCCCCAGCTGTCCTGGAACTCACTATGTAGACCACGGTGGCCTTGAACTCACAAAGATCCTCCTGCCTCTGCCTCCCAAGTGCCAGGATTAAAGGCGTGCGCCACCAAATCCAACTTCATAATACACATGCAGACATATACTCATGAAGCACACATGCCAACGCCATGTGGTATCTATAAGTTTTTCAGGTTAGGAAGCAGAAGCTCTAAAAGTGAAACTGGAAGCATTGAAAGGCTTGTCGAAGGTCACTAAAATATTAGACAATGCAGTCTAAATTAAATCCAAGTCCAAATCTACCCTGTGTCGCCTTCCTCAAAGCAGATGGTACGTAATAAGCTTTTAATGGTGGCTGTTCCTATAGAGATCACTGTAAGGCTGCAAAAACTATCATGCCAATATGCCCAAAGGGCAGCTGGATAGAGAGAAAGGGGATCAGAGATGGGATGCAGGAAGAGTCACACATGGACTTTGAAAGCCTGTCAACTGAACTGTGTACTGTGGGCGAGAAATGTCCAACGACAGACTGCAGAGATGGCTCAGTTTGGTAAAATGCTTGCTGTGGAAGCATGAGGATTTGAGTGGTTCCCCAGCAACCATGGCAAAAAAGCTGGATGTGGCAGCATGTGCCTGTGACCCCAACACTGAGGCAGAGACGGGGTGTCCCTGTGGCTCCTGGCTAGCAGGTCTATCCTAACCAGTAGGCTCCGGGTTCAGTGACAGACCTTGTTTCAAAAACTAAGGTAGAGAGTGACTGAGGAAGATAAACAACATTGACTTCTGACCTCTATTAGACACATGGACACACATGCGTGCATACACACACACACACACACACACACACACACACACACACACACGCGCGCGCGCGCCATGTAATAGCTAAAGTCTCAGCAAGTCCATGGTCCCAAGATCCTGGAAGGCAGAACTCAGCTATAGTGCTCCCTGGGGTTTGATCAGAATTAAGAACAACAAGAAGAAGGCATGGAGTGTGTGGCTGTATTAGCGGAAGCTGATGGAGCCTCTGCAGAAAGACTATGCTTTGAGAATTGAGGTCTGAGAAACCACAGGCAAGACACTTTGAAAGCTCTCAACAAATAGGTGCACTTCAACGCTAGCATGAGAGGGATGATGAATGTCATGTGGACATGCCTGGGTTTCCAGAGGGCCTGCAGGCAATGCGACGTGATGCTAATGATGAATAATGATCTTGCAAACAGACTGGTGGTCATCTGGGTCCAGTGCTGGCTGAGGATGCTGTGGGCAGCAGCTGAGGAGAGGTAGGTGGGGATAACAGCACATGGCTGTGCACCCATAGACCATATCGGTAACGTACTTCATCCAATGCATGCCTGCTCATACACTATTTGGTGATTGTATAAAGATCAGCCATAGTCCTTCAATGATCCCTCTCTATTATTGACCCAATTTTTAAAATTCGCTTGTGTGTGTGTGTGTGTGATGTTTATGTACCTGTGTGTACAGGTGTATGTGGAGGCCAGAGGTCAATGTTGAGTGTCTTCTTCAGCACTTGCCATCTTATTGACAGGACCCTCTGCTGGGCGTGGTGGGGCACGCCTTTGATCCCAGCCCTTGGGAGGCAGAGGCAGGCGGATCTCTGTGAGTTCAAGGCCAGCCTGGTCTACATAGAGAGGACTCTCACTGAACCTGAAGCTCACTGATTTGGTCTGATTGGCCTGCCAACAAGTTCCAGGAATCCATTTGTCTCTGCCTCCTTGTCGCTGGGGTTAAAGGCATGTACTAACATGCCAGGCTTTTATGTGGGTGCTGGGGAATCTGAGCCCAGATCCTCATGTTTGTACAGCAAGCAATTTATTAACTGAGCCATTTGCCCAGCCTCTCTTTTGTATTTTTAGAGCTATCCAAACAACCAGTGTGGTACCTATCTATTTTTCCATGTAAAAAGGCTTATGAGAATTTGTTTTCAAGGTGCAGGGGTGGGGCATCTGGGAAAGGTGAGGTAGGGAAGGGGCAGTCTTGTTTGGATAACCCAGGCAAACACCTGTAACTTTAAGGAGTTTGATATTTATTATGTAGGAGATAGAGTTAACAAATGCATCTGCCTGGGGGTGTGACATAATCAACTCTGTATTCTAGGAGAGTCCCAAAGGTAATGAAAAGGAAAGATTAGACCATTGATATGCTGTATTTCATCAAAACTTACCTGTTCTCCTTTAATCAATGCTTGTGATGTACTAAGGTCTGAGGAGCCACCAACAAGATACTTGGAAATGGGCATTATTAGGAGCATATCCAGGCCTATACCTAGTAGCTAAGAGAGTTCATTTCATTGAACTTCACCTGAATTGGACAGTTCCTAGAAATATAAATAACAACCTCAACAACTGGGTCTGTAAAAAGGAGTGTATTCCAAGTTCCTCAGGAGGCAACAGAGGAGGAAGCACTTCCAGGAAGGGGAACATTTAGTCTCTAAGTCTCTGCCAAGTGTGTCAGCCTTGGCTCTTGTCATGCAAGCCTTTCTGTTGTCACTCAGACCTGTTTGCTCCCATAGGAGATAGTGTGAAAATGCAAATATTTGCATTTAAATAGAGCAGAAATATAGATTTTCTTTTTCCTAGAACCTGTTCTGGGGTAAATTTCTGGGAAACACACATTTTCTTTGAACATTCAGTTTTCATTCCTTTGGGTGTTCATTTCATGAACACTGGTTAGGTGTGATGCATGCCCGGTGCTGCATTGGGGCAGGGATGACTGGCCACCAAGACTGTGCAGGCCGCTGGAGGAGAGGAGGTGAGGGAGGCAGAGGGCTGTGGGCTCAGAGGAGGCACAGGGGACTTGGCGCTTGAACTGGGTCTTAGGATTGAGTAGAAGCTCAGGAAGTCTAGAGGATTCAGGGCAGAGATGCAGAGGTCCACTCCTCTTGGCACTGCCAAACTTAAAAAAAAATTTTTTTTTGAGATAGGGTCATATAGCCCAGTCTGGCTTAAGACTTGCTGTATGGCCAGGATGACGTTGCCCTCCTCGTCCTCCTGTCCCCCTCCTCGTCCTCCTGTCTCCCTCCTTGTCCTCCTGTCCCCCTCCTTGTCCTCCTGCCTCCCAAGCACTGCAATCACAGGTGCGTGCCACCATAACTGGCTTTGAATTTTGCTTCTCTGTACCATGAGCCAGGCCTCTGCCCATGAGCTTTAACTTCCCAATCTAGATATATGGGGACTGGGGTGTGGCTCAGTGTTTGAATATGTGTTTAGCATGCTCCAGGATCCAGACCATCTCCATTCCCATCTCATGATGATAAAAGCAAAGGCTGACACACTTGGTAGAGAACTAAATGTTCCTCTTCCTGGAAGCGTTTCCTCTCCATTCCCTCTTGTAGGACTTGAAATACAGTCTTGTTTACAAACCCAGATGTTTATATATATATATACATACATACATATATCATACATACACACATGCATACATACATAAATACATACAGTAGGGTACAGTTGATTCCCTACCTCTCCGACCACATTCTCCTTTATCTTCCATGAATAACTGTGGTGATTTGAACAAGAATGTCTGTCCTCCATGGTCTCCAAGGATTTGGACATTTTATCCCCAGTTGGTGGCATTGTTTTGGAAGGCTTTAGGAGGAAACAGGTGACTGGGGGCAGGCTTTGAGAGACTCTTCCACCTTCCAGGTTTCCAGTCACTATCTGCTTCCTTTGCCTGCTTCACAATGTGAGTGCTTTGCTTTCTCCCCTGGCTCCCTCCCGCCACCATGTCCTCCCACCATGATGGATTCCTATTCCTCTGGAACTATAAATTTGAATAAACTCTTCCTTTTTGGTGTTTTATTACAGTAACATAAAAGTAACTAATATCCTAGAGAAATCCTAATCCTAGGGAAACATAAACATCCACCCCTGAACAAGGGGGCACTGACAGATCCAAGAGAGTCCAACTCCAGATGAACAGACAGATGAGTTTATTGGGGTCACTTACAAGGGAGCACAAGCCACTTAAAAGAAGCTTTATCAGTGACTGCCCCCTCCCCTCGCAGCAGGACCAACTCACAGAAAAGCCACTAAAGAGTCCCAGGTCCCAACTGAGGCTGGAGAATAAGGCAAAGGCTGCTGCAAAATCAGCCTATGAGAGAAACCTGCTATCAAAGAGCAAGACTGGAAACCCCTCCCACCCCTGCCAACCAGGACTGGCTAGAGTCTCTGGCACTTGCGCATTGTCAGAGGGTGACCTGCAACTCTTTGTAATATTTAAGCACAGGCCTCCAGGTGGAGATTTTAAGATGCAAATAAGATATATGATGCACGAGTTGTATATAGCACTACATGTAACAAAGCAAGCACAAGCGAGAAAGCCTGCACTACAAATGACTCCCAAAGCCCTCAAAATGGGATGTAAAAGCTCCGTCCTGGTGCTGGAGAGATGGCTCAGCAATTGAGAGCACAAGCCTGTGTGCTTTTTGAGCAAGGACCCTCTTGCTGAAGACCCGGGTTTAGTTCTCAGCATCCACATGACAATGCACACGACACACAACCACCCATAACTCCAGTTCCGGGAGAGCCAGTGCCCTCTTCTGCCTTCCAAGAGCATTGCATGCACACGATGCACATACATATATGCAGCCAAAACTCTCATACACATAAAAATAAAACAAGTCTGGAAACTCTGCATCTCCTTTGTCGCATTCTATATGCAAAGTTCCCATCCTTGGTACAACATGGCTGTTGAGCTTCCATCTAAACCTTTCCTCCACTGGTACCCATTTCCTCTCTTAAAAGTATATTTTTTTTCTTGATGGATTCTCCTGCTTCCCTTGCTAGTTGTCCATGCTCTGAACACATTCTTAGAAAGATTGGTTGGGGGCCTGGCTCAGCAGTTAAGAGCACTGGCTACTCTTGCAGAGGACCAGGGTTCAATTCCCAGCACCCACATGGTGGCTAAGAACTGTCCATAACTCTAGTTCCAGAGAATCCAATGGCCTCTTCTGACCTCCGCAGGCATTGCAGGACACAGGTCCACTTACATACATGCAGGCAATACACTCATATACATAAGAGGAAAAATAATAAAATATTTCTTAAAAAATGATTGGTTGTGCTGGACATGATGGCTCATGCCCACTGTAATTCCAGTAACTCAGGAGACAGGGGCAGGAGGACTGCAAGGCTGAGGCCAGCCTGGGCTACATTCTGGAGATGTGGAGGGTGGTTGTTGTAGAATGCTGTACTCCAAGCATAACAGCCATTACCGTTTTTTTGTTTTTGTTTTTGTTTTTTTTGAGACAGGGTCTCCCTATAGCCCCAGCTAGCCTTGAACTCACAGAAATCCACCTGTCCCTGCCTCGCAAGTGCTAGGATCAAAGGCATGTGCTACCATGCCTGGCTTAAAGATGGTTCTTAGCCACCATGTGGGTGCTGGGACTCAAACCCAGGTCCTCTGCAAGAGCAGATTGGGCCTGTGGACCTTCCCTCACAGAAGCAAGGAATGGGGAAGTCTCCAGATCCTTTCCTGAGATTTCAGCTGCTCCCAGTCTACTTGGCTGCCACCTGTATGTAATTCTACCTTAACTGAATGAGGCCTCCCTGCTGGAGTGAGACATTTTGTTGCTATGGCTGCCTTAGGGTCACCCATGTGACTGCAAGTAACCCCTCAACATGCTCTGTAAATAAACCCAAAAAGTCACTGATTCCACAAGTTAGACCTGTCATTGGTGCCCTATGGTGTGTGCATGTGTGTGTGTCTGTGTGTGTGTGGGGGGGGTTGGTTTATATAGTCCCCAAAGTGTGGCAGAACTGAACTGAAACATCAAGATTACAATGAGCCAGGCATGGGTCTTTTAATCTCAGCACTCAGGAGGAAGAGGCAAGGGCATCTGTGTGAAATCAAGGCCAGCCTGGTCTACTTAGAGTTCTGGGCTAGCTGGGGCTACCATGAGACCCTGTCTCAACCCCCACAAATTAACATATGAAAGAATCCGGTTTGCAGAGGAAGACTGGAAACTTTCCTGGGTTCCTCTAACACACAGAACATGCACAGATATAAAGCCCTAAAAATACACAATACAGAAGCATGGACTCTGTAAAGGGCCAAGTACTGCATTGCTGGATGCTTTGGGGATTCCTTCCTCCACTTATTACCTATCCCCATTCATAGGAGTGTGTGCTGCCTCTTTTTCTATTTCTTTTCTTTCTTTTTTTTTTTTTTTTTTGTCTTTTTGAGACAGAGTTCTTCCCTTTAGTTCCCAGCTAGCCTGGAGCTTGCTATGTTAGACCCAGGCTGGCCTTGAACTCACAGAAAGTGCTAGGATTAAAGGCGTTGTGCTTAGCCCACCTGGCATCTTTAATCTTTTTCTTGTTTCAACCCATGTGCACATTGATGCAATCTTTTGCCCTGAGATGCAAGATCCTGGAACCCACATTGCCCTCAACATTCCTGAACCAGCTTTCCCTGACTGGCTCGGCTTTCACTGTCTCCCTGACCTCCATGACTAACTAAAGGGCTTGACTTTTTCTCCATCCTCCCTCCTCCTGGTGGCTGCCAGAATTGTTTTTCTCTCAAATACTAGAAACTTGTCCTGGAGCCCGGGGGGGGCGTGGTGGTGGTTTTGCACCCCTTTAATCCTAGCAACTCGGGAGGCAAAGACGGCAGAAGAGGCTGGCGGGATAAAGATTTCTTGTGAGTTCAAGGCCAAGGCCAGCCTGGTTTACAGAGCAAGTTCCAGGACAGCTGGTGCTACAGAGAGACCCTGTCTCGAAAAGACCGGAAAAAAAAAAAAAAAAAGAAAAAGAAAATTGTCCTGGCACTTCCTCCTGAGACTGTTGTGTAAATTCTTTTATTAATGAGACTAAGAACCCAAATATGGAATCTGTCTCCCCAGTACCAAAAATTTATGAAAATTGTAGAGGGAAAGTGTGTGTTATTTTTGTACCTCTGACTAGGCATTTACTGTTAGTAAGAGCCAGAATTGATCTTAATAAGAAAGATCCCTGAGTCTCAGACTCTGGGAACTGATGCTAAACATGGGTGGCAATTTAGGGAGTGGCCAGGCATAGATCTGCCCAAGTGAGGCAATTTTAGTATCTTTAAATCTTTTTGAAATACAGTACTTAGGAAGGTTTTGTTTTTCTTTAAGAAACACCAGCTAATGTACATGGATAATTATTTTAAAAAATCTTTATCAAGAAAAACTGTTGTGATGCTTTTTGCCGTCAGCCTATACTAAAAGATTCATAACCTGTATTGATTTTTCTTCCCCCAAAGACATCTCAATTTTCAATAAGCTCGAAGCCTCCCTCTTCCCATATCATCTTTGCCTTGCTTGCCTTGCTAGCTCTGGCTTCCTGCCACCTTCCCAGGAAGTCCATTTTCCAAGCCTGTCTGCTCCGCTTTGATTTTAGTGATGGCATCTGCTTTGAGTTATTGCATTGCTCAGGTGCCCTGAGAGGTTACACTGGAGACGTGGGGGTGAGGATGTCACCTTGAGTATCACTTATGGAGAGACTTGTCCATGAGAAATAGTTAATCCAGCCAAAAGGTAGTACTGGAATCAAAGAGGGAATCAGGATGTCTTCTCAAGAGTCTCCATGGGAGTAGCTCAGAGGGAAACCTACTTCACCATAGGCTCGCATCCCTGTTTGGTGACATTCCGGTTGTCTGGTTGGGCACTTGGGCATCTTTCTGCCCCAGTTCTCAGCATCTATTTTTTTTGAAGGGTCTCATGTAGCCCAGACTAGTTTTGAACACACTACGTAGCTGAAGATGACCCCGAGCTGCGTGGTCCTCCAGCCTCAGGAGTGCTGGGATTACATGTGTGAACCACTCCACTTAGTTTCAACATCTAACTCTTTCATGTAACTTTTTCCCTTCCAGTTAACAGGAAAGCGATTTCTAATAAGATGTTGGCAAAACAAACAAATATCAAGCACAGTGGGAACAAGGACAGGAGCGTCTACCACAGAACGTTTCCTAGGGTTGCATCACTTATGTATTCCCTTGACCAACGGCTGTCGAGGGCCAAGGATATAATAGATGAAGCAATGAACACCCAGAATTCAGTGTTGAAATAGACACTTAGAAGATGCTTTTGCCAAAAGCAAAAAGATTTTGACTCCTTACTGGTCCCACAAGATAACTAAAAGCAGTGTAAAAGCCTCTGCCTTCTTTTGAAATCTATCTCCATTGCTTTGGGTCACTTGCTTACATCTGCAAGTCAGTGTCAGTCACAAAAGGAGTCTGTCTGACCTCATCTCTTTTTAAGGCTGAAGGTACAGAGATAGTCACTGACCTAAACCTGCAGTCACATTGGATCCCAGGAAGAACAAAGCCTTGCAAGATAGACCACCACCGAGAGGAGGGCAGTTATCTGTCTCTGAGGGCGAGGCTGCACCCTGGAGTAGAAGCAGGAGGGCAGTTATCTGTCTCTGAGGGCGAGGCTGCACCCTGGAGTAGAAGCGATCCTCTCAAGCAGATAGATTCCCTCAAGTGTTGATAAGGAAGTTGTCAGACAACCCTCTAGAGCCAGAATCCAGTCAAAGACCATCCAGTCTACATCTTGCCAGGACTGCCTGAGGCAGAGCTCTTGCCCTCCATCCCCTGGGCTTCCTCTATCTAAAACCAAGGTTTTTGCCAGCACAGCAAAGATGGACTTGGGGTGGGAGGGCCCCTGGGACTTTTTATCTGTTCCTCTTCCCAGTGTGGCTATATTGAATAAATCTCTTTGTTTTGCACCATTACATACCCATCATTTGTGTATTGGAGACAGGTGGCTGAGCTAGGGCAGGGGGTGGGGGCGGGGGGGGGGGGTGGGGGGAGGGTCAGGGCAGCTTCCAGAGCCCAGGCTTTTGCCCTAAAAAGTCCAGTTACACTGTGATAATGCTAAAATGGATGGCTGCATGAATACCTGAGGCAAAAATTAAATTGAATTTTAAAAATCAGCATTCTGCACCAAGCTCTATGTGCATGAGCTCATTCCCTTCTCTGAACAATCCCAAGGTAGACTATATCATCCCCCACTACAGTGAGGAAATGGATGTTCCTTTACCAGGTTCCACGGACAGTACATGGGAGAAGCTAGACTTGAATCTGTCCATGCTTGATCCTAACCTGGCTGCTTTCCTGTGTCCAGAAGAGGACAACTCGACAGAGAAGAGAGGGAAGAGGTTCTGCAGTGCTCAGAGGCAAGAGGCATGGGAAGTTCAAAGAATCACAGAGACCTCACCCTGAAGTAGCTCAGAGAGGTTGGCCAGGATAAAACTGGAGAAGCCCAACACCTTAGAAACAGCGCCTGAGGAACAGACACCCCTGAAGACAGAGAGCAAGGAACCATCCAGCAACAGAAACTCAGGAGACGGGGAAGGAACAAACTGAAGGAACGAACTCCAGACCCAGTGTGTGTGTGTGTGTGTGTGTGTGTGTGTGTGTGTGTGTGTGTGTGTGCTGGGATTTCAGGCACAGCAATCCCAAGGACTGAGGTGATGTTTTTAAGCTTCTCTTTCAATTACCATAGATACTTCCGTAAGGCCTGAGGTTTACACTGGTTATTTTTGCAACCTTATTCCACCTTGTTTTTTTGAGACAGTCTCACAGAATCTGGAGTTCACCCATTCAGCTAGTCTGGCTGGTCAGCAAACCCCAGGAGTCCACGTCTCTGTCTCCCAAGGCACTGGGATTAGAGGTATGCATTTTATGCCTAGCTTTGACTTGAGTGGCGGGCAAACTCAGAGGACTTCATGATTTCATATTGACTGAACCATCTTCACAGCCCCTCTTTAAATTCTTTTTTTAAAAAATTTGTGTATTTTGGTCTTTTGGGGACAGAGTCTCTGTGCAGCCCCAGCTGGCCTGGAACTCAGCACGTAGACCAGGCCTCTGTCTCTGGAGTGCTGAGACTAAAGGCATGCACCATCACTCCCACATCTTGTTTTACCTGGCTAGCCTAGAACTCAAAGAGATCTCTCTGCCTCTGCCTCCCAAGTACTGTGATAAAAGGCAGTCTCTTCTCTCTCTCTCTCTCTCTCTCTCTCTCTCTCTCTCTCTCTCTCTCTCTCCCCTCTCTCCCTCTCTCTTGTCTTTTTGAGACAGGGTCTCCCTGTAGCCCCCAGCTGGCCTGTAACTCACTATGTAGACCAGGCTGACCTTTAACTCACAAAGATCCCCCTGCCTCTGCCTCCCAAATGCTGGGATCTCTTTAAATTCTTAAATGAAGACAAACTATATAGATGACATTTGCAGGTGACGAGGGCTGAGAATGACCAGCCTGGCTGCAAGACAGTGATGAAATCTTATAGATGGGATCATTTCTTTTAACCATCTTATTTTCCACAAGAAAAAAAAAATGGAGATGCAGAATTCTCTGTGATTTTTTTTTCCTGTCCTGACATAGCTAATTAGGGACAGAGCTGTGATTAGAATTCAGATCATCTGACTCTATCTCAAAAGGAAACATCTTACACATGTATTCTATGCAAGGAATATGAATAGACAATCCACAAAGGAGGTAACCAATGGCCAGAAACAGGAAAGAAATTCTGTTAAACTTCACTGGCAATCAAACAGCCCTCAATGGCACTGAGAAGCAAACATACTCCTTTATTTCTGGTAAATATAAATGGTAAGAATTTTTTAAAAAGATATCTTGGAATTAGAAATAGCAATAGAACATAGTAATTAAAAATATCAACTTTAGGCTGGAGAGATGGCTCAGCAGTTAAGAGCACTGGCTACTCTTGCAGAAGATCTAGGTTCTATACCCAACACATTGCAGCTAACTGCCATCCATAACTCCAGTTCTAGGGAATCTGATGCCCTCTTTTGGCCTCTGCAGGCATTGCACGACATGGGTGCACTTACACACATGCAGGCGATAAACTCACACAAACACACACATACACACACACATACACACACAAAGTACCAATCTTCCTGGAAAAGGCAGATGAATCTCTATGAGATCAAGGCCAGCCTGGTCTACAGAGGGAGTTCCAGGCCAGTTGGGGCTATAGGGAGAACCTGTCTCCAAACAACAACAACAAAAAAAGAAAAGAAAAACAAAGGAAAAGAAAAGAGAAGAAAAGGAAAGAAAAATCGACCTTGAGCTAGTGAGATGGTTCAGAGGAAGCACTTACCACACAAGTCCCAAGACCCGAGTTCAATCCCTAGGACCTATGTAGAGGTGGAAAAAAGTTGTCCTCTGACTGCCATATATGCTCTGTGGAAAATGCGACCCCCCAACACATCATACACACATACACAAATAACATTACTGTTTTTAAAATAACAGAGTCATGCACTTTCCTCACAAGCCTGGCAACCAAAGTTTGAATCTAGGAACTCACATAGGGAGAACTGATCCACAAAGTTGTCCTCTGACCTCCACACGTTTACATCGTGTATGTGCATTTGTGTGTGCATGCATGTGTGTGTATCACAATCCTCTGCTCTATGTGGGCCACAGATGAATCCTGTATACATATCAGCCTTAAAAAAAGTCAGATACAGGGCTGGAGAGATGGCACAGTGGTTAAGAGCACCGACTGCTCTTGCAGAGGACCCGGGCTCGATTTCCGGCACCCACATGGCGGCTAAGAACCATCTTTAACTCCAGTTCCAGGGGAATCTGACACCCTCTTCTGACCTCCATGGCATTGCATGACACAGGTGCACCAACCTACATGTAGACAGTACACTCATACACATAAAAAAAAAGTCAGATACATTCAGAGGTTTAAATACAGTCTGTCTACCATGACATTTATCAGTTAATTTTTAGGCACAAGCTTCACATCCTCTAATGTGAATATTAATCGAGGTTAACAGATTGGGGGCTGGAGAAATGGCTCAGCAGTTAGAGCACTGCCTGCTCTTGCATAGGGCCTGGTTCCTTTCCCAGCGCCTACATGGTGGGTAACAATAGTCCTTAACTCCAGTTCCAAGGGAATTCAACACCCTCTTCTGACCTCCAAGAGCATTGCAGGACAAGGGCGCACTTACGTATGTGCAGGCAATACACTCATATGCATAAAATAAAATAAAAAGTTTTTATTGAAGTTAACAAATTGTTGTAATGATTAAATGAGATTATGTTTATAAGTAGTGCTGCAAGAATTTTCTCTGGCAGGGATTATAAAATGTGTAACCCCCCTTCATAAGGTTCCAACAACAAACCAAAGTTCTAGTCCACCAAAGATGCCCCTAGGGAACCAGTGAGTTTATTAGGCTTACTTACAGAATGTGGGTGAGGAGTTATGGACAGGAGCATGGGTGACCCCAAAATAGCCACATCAGAAAGTCTTTACCCTGCATGGATGATGACTGTGCCATAGCCAAAATTTGCCAGGGCAAAATTACAGACATTTGGCTGGGAGGACTGGCTGGACACTGAGGTGAGGGTCCCATGACCAACTCTACCCCTTGCTTCTATGAGCGACTGCCAGTAGTCAACAAGGCTACCTGGGCTGACCTTTTGGAAGCAGACACAGCTGAACTCCCGAAGAAGGCTGTTGTTTGGTTCAGAGGATAATGCCATACATCAAGTAGGTAGCTCAGTGGGCAGAACAGTCAACTGCATAAAATCCCACAGATGGTATTGGCATGATCATTATATGTAAGACATTATACAAATACCCCATTCACTCAACAATTTGAAGTCTAGATTTTTATCTTACAGAAATTATCAGAACTGGGCACAAAGTTATGTACGAACACACAGTCATCAAAACAATATAAGAATGAAAAACCGGGGCTGGAGAGATGGCCTAGTGGTTAAGAGCGCCGACCTCTCTTGCAGAGGACCCTGGTTCGATCCCCAGCACCCACATGGCGGCCGAGAACCGTCTGAAACTCCAATTCCAGGAGAACTCCAGTTCCAGGGGAATCCGAGACCCTCTTCTGACCTCTGCGGCATTGCATGACACGGGTGCACAGACTTGCATGCAGACAGTACATTCATACACATACAGAAATAAATAAAATTAAAAAAAAGAATGAAAAACCAGAAACACAAATGCCCAACAAATGAGAAAATAAATGATGGTTCATCTAGTTGATAAAACACCATGTGGAAAGGAACACTCAGACATCTGAGAAAACATCCATATTAAGTGACAATGCAGGTTAGGGAATATTATATAAATGTAATGACTTTTGGGCACAGTGGTTCACACCTTTAATCCCAGCACTCAGGAGACAGAGGCAGGAGGATCTCTATGAGATCAAGGCCAGCCTGGTCTACATAATGAGTTCCAGGATCTCCCTGCAGCCCCAAATAGACAAAAGATTAAAAAAATGTAATGCTTACTTTGTAATAAAACACATATACACATTCTACATGCCTAGAAAATTCAGACTCTGATGGGAAGGAAATAATGCCATATAACCTTGTGCTAGTCATCAAAGTATGTGGAATATCTCTGCTCCTGAAATCCAGGGAAACCCATCAGTTGTGTTGTAAACTGTAACAAAATTAAGAACAAGAAGAATGAAAATAAGTTCCTTTTTCTGACACTATCAAAGCTACATAAATATTGTATTTAACCAGTCATTCTCAATCCTGCAGGTATGAAAAGACCTGAAAGGAAATTACATTTTGTAGTTGTAAATTTATCTCAGCATGTTGGGATTTCCATATTTAACTTCTATTAATGCTTTTCAATGGCAGCATGGAAACATATACCTTAGACAATCTTCCTCCACAGTATTTCTTACAGAGAGCTGATTAGACTAAAGAAAACAAAGTAATCTAAACAGCAAACCCTCTACAGACAAAAACTGAAAAGGAATGTGAGAGATTATTTATTTATTACGTTCTATCAATACATCTCACGAAGCCTACAGAGGAATTATAGTACAAATTTAAAAAAATATAGAACCCAAAGGAACAAGTGATCCTTCTTCGTACATGTGATTCCAAATTATTGACTCTAATCAACTTTGAGATTATAGGCCGCATTCTTAACTGTAAATCACTGTAGGTTCTGTCTTGTTTGGTTCCGACTCTACACCCCAAGCAGGGGCTGCGAGTACAGTGAGCCCATCAGTGCTGTGTTCCACTTCCGTGTATAATACAATTAAATTGTAAATGCTTTCCTACACTCTTGGTCAATTGCTAAATCAACTTCAAGGTCTTCACTTCTAAACATGTAAGAATCAATGGGTTCCTAAAATATCTCCTAATTTTAAAGTTATACTGTAAACTATACAACCCCCCCAAACCCTTAAGAATTGGCAAGCTGAACAACATTATTGTTATATTTCTGTTAATCTGAAAGCAACTATGTTGATACAATGTAAATCCCTTAACACCTCTAGAATCCACCCACCACTTATTTTCAGAATCTGTAATTACTGTATATGGGTGGAAGGTATGTATTCATATTTTAGAGTAATATAAAATTAAAGGAGGAAAATGTGAATTCCTAAACATAAAAAAAGACTGAAAGAAAGATGCGGGACAGTTATGGCAGAGTGCATGATCTGGGGAGGGGGTGGAGGGAAGGGAAAGGAGAATATGTCTAAATTGAACTGAGAAATGATGTCTGAAATACACAAAACATCAATAAAGGCATTATAAAAAAAAAGATCAGTGCAAAAAAAATTGGCTTTTCCTAGAAAAGAAGTTGAACCTACTGAAACTATAAAATGCCTAGATTAAAATTCTTTATATTAAAGACCCAGATTTCTGAGTATATATTAGTTCACATTCTGGTTGGCAGAGCATTATAGACAAGTAACCATCAAGACACAGAATATTCAAGTGACAGGTATGGGAAAAACTTATTCATGTCACATTTTGTGGAGCAACATTTGTACAAATGCATTTATATTTTGGTTGTGATAGTAACATTCTTTTTGAAAGAGACTTTCTAGTTTCAATGTACATTTTTATGTAATGTCTCATTTGAATATTTCAAGGATCTACAAGGACAGTTTCAATTATATTTTTCTCTCCACAAATATCAGAGGTTAAGGGCTAGACATCTGGCTTAGACGTTAAGAGCACTGACTGCTCTTGAAGAGGACCCGGGTTCGATTCCCAGCACCCACATGGCAGCTAACAACCTTCCTAACTCCAGTTCCAGGGGATCTGACACTGTCTTCTGACCTCAGTGGCCATTGCATGCATGGGTGCACTTACATACATGCAGCCAACACACTTATACACCTAAAATAATATATAAAATATTTTTTAAATTAAATAAAAAACCCCCAAATATTACAGGTTAAATAATTTATATTATCTCCTGATAGTGTAGTTATTTGAAGGGGCAGGCTTGGCATGGAAACCAGGTCTCAAACTCTGAAACCCATTTTTTCAGGCTGCATGTTACTGTTTCCAAAGCTTTGTAGCCTTTTAAATTGAACTTTTTTTTTTCTTTTTGAGACAAGGTGTCCCTGTAGTCCCAACTGGTCTGGAATTCACTATGAAAACCAGGCTGGCCTCCTGCCTCTGCCTCCTAAGTGCTGGGACTAAAGGCATGTACCACCACGCCTGGCTAAATTGAATTTTTAGAGAAATTTGAGGGTGACTTCTGCAGAGAGCAAAGATTATTTAGTGGTTAATTTTTTTTTTTTTATCTCTTTGAGACAGGGTCTCCCTGTAGCCGCAGCTGTCCTGGAACTCACTATGTAGACCAGGCTGGCCTTGAACTCACAGAGATCTGCCTGACTCTGTCTCCTGAGAGCTGGGATTACAGGTGTGCTCCACCATGCCTAGCCATGGTTACATTTTTATAGTGAACATTTGCTATATTAAAGTCATAAATTAAAACATAAATTTAAAAATGTTCAGCCTTCTTAGATTCAAGTTTGTCAAACTACAACACATGGGCTGAATCTGACTGCCTGTTTGTATACATAAAGTTTTATTGAAACACACATATTTACATACTGTCTATGATTGTTTTGTGGTATTATAACTGAATAGAATAGAGCCACAAAGACTGAGATATTTACTATCTGGTTCTGAATGGAAAAGGTTTGCCAATTCCTGTCTCAGATTCAACTTACACATCTTATTCTTTGTAATTCAAAGAACATTTGACAATTGCTTTTGAGAAGGCTTTTATAAACTCAGTGAAAATTCCTTTAAACATTTTAAATTACATTTATATATTTGATGTATTAGATTTCCTTCTAACATTAACTCATGTGTATATTAGCAAAAAAAAAATCTCCAAGCTTTTGTATTATTCTTGTAAATCTCATAAGCTGTGTTGAATCTTGTGAGTATATGTATAATTATAACTCTATAATGTTATAAGTATGTTGTTTTTAGTGCTCTTAAGTGTTCCAGTATTTTATACAAACATGGGAAGGGTTCAATTTAGAAATCACAAGCCTAAATTATAATTTTTTATTTAGAATAAAATGGTTACATTTATATTTTGTACAATGCATAATTCTGAAACAAAAACTTAGAGATATGAATAGGTTCCCTCTTGACGTAAAATGTAAAACTTACACAACATATTTTAAGTGATTTTATGCTTAAATCTAAATCATGTCAACGTTTGGGTTGACTTTGAGGTCGGTAGACTCAGGGGACACAAGTTTCTTGCACTCTCTCTGTTACTTATATATATTAGGAACTCTTTTTTTATATTTTCCCTCTTGTTCTTAAGGGCCTGTAAAAGGGATTTTTGGTCATAATTGACTATAAAGTCCATAGGTTGTGGGACATGAAGACTGGGTGGTGATCAGATCGAAGGGGAAAATGAGTATTATTTAGAGATGGATAAAAGAAGTGTTGGCCTCCCTCTGTGAAGCTGGCAATGCATCTGTGAGGTGGTAAGACTCGTCGTTTTCTCTGATATTAGTGAGAAGCTTCAGTTCAGGAAACAGTGTGTATGAACTTTTAACAGCTGATGGGTAGTGGACAGAGGGGACTAGTGCTATGGATGGTCCCAACCTCCTGTCTATATGTGTTCCTCTACGGCAAGGGTGGAGCACCACATTCAGTAACTCGATTTTCAGATTTCCTTGAAAGCTCTAAGGATAATTTGGCTTCTTAGGAGCTTGCTTGTTTCCAGCTTGACTTCTGTTTCTGTTGGCAAGCTTGCTCTGGGGGTCATGGAACATTTCTTCCACAGGGTTAACAGAGGTCCCACTGTGTAGTCACCAGCCTCACAGGTACCAAAGGAGGGATGGGCCATCCATTTTGTTGGTGAGATTTTTTAAGGGTCCCCAGGTTCCAGGGCTGGTCCTGGAGTAGAGACTTCCTGACCATGGTGGCTTTGTGATGTCAGTGGTTTCCTAATGGGCAGATTCCCAATAGTGGCTGAAGAGGTGTGGCTTCTAAGCCAGTGGCTAAAATAATAGGTCCATGGCTTGGCCTTGTATTTCCTAATGCACAAAAAGTGGGAATTCCTGTGGTGACTACAATTCGGACAATTATTCCTGAAGCTCAACCGTGAAGCTCAACCTGGAGCGTCTCCTCAACTCTAAAACAAGCACGTAGCCATTTAACACTCTATTACCCACTACTTTTGCTTATCGCCCTCGAGTGGATTCCAGCCCCAGGAGGAAGCCCCAACTGAATGTACCTTCCCAGGCAGGTCTTCACTCCTTGGGATTCATCTGAATTCTCCTCTTTCCCATATTTTTCCTCTATGGTAGAATTTGTGGTCTCATAGATATTTAAAAATCACATTTCTCCTGGTATTATCTCACATGCTAACACTAATTTATGAAAATTATCTGTTCTGTGATGAGCTCTAGTTTTCATTCCACTTTATCATCATAGGGGCCTAGTAACCCTCAGTGTGCTGCCCAACTCTCTGTGTACAGTCCCCTCTAGACACTGGTCAATCATTTGGACTTTCCCCTTCTCCCTGTACTCTTCCTTCTCTCCTTAGTCAACATGCCTTATGTCCTGTCAAACCCTATTCCTCCTGTGGATGGTTTAACACCCACTCCAGGTGAGCTCAATTGAGAACAATGGAAGGGGTGGTTTGGCTTTTGTTTTGAGATGCAGTCTCACTATGTGACCCAGGCTGGCCTCAAACTCAAGGAAATCCTCCTGTCTCAGCTTCTAGAGCACTGAAAAGTCTGTACCACCACAGACAGCTAGGAACAAGGTTTTAATGTTGCTGAGGGGGAAGAGGATGATAGTCTCAACCGCATGCCAAACATTTCACAGGAATTATCTCATTTTGTCCTTCAAAATCCCCAAACCTAATGAGCTAAGTGTGATTTTACACATGAGTAGCTGGAGGCCCAAAGAAGTGCTGTAATTAAGCTATGAAGTGCCCCCAAAGGCTCGGGTGTTGGAGGCCTGGTTCCCAGTGCAGCAGTGCTTTTTAGTGGGCTTTGGGTGGTGACTGAACTGTAAAGGTTCTGATTTAAGCCATTAGTTAATCCACTGACAGCTTAATTACCGGATATCTTCAGACTGTGGAACCTGGATGGGACTATCTTGTCCCTGAACCCTTTCTCTGTGTCCTGGCTCCCAAGAAGGAAGAAGTTTGCTCTAGTATACCATCCCACCATGATGTCTAGCCTCACTCACCTCGCACCCAAAGCGATGTCGCCAGCTGACTAAGACCTGTACCTCTGAAGCCAAAAGCCCATTTCCTTCTTTTAAGCTGATTTTGCCAGGTCTTTTACCACAGCACAGAAAGGCTCACAAACACAGGGGTTAGAAAACACAACTGACACAAGAAGTAAGTGTTAAAAACACGAGTCCAGAGTCTAGTTAATTACCACACTTAATGCCCCTTCAAAGGGAAAGGAATAAATTGAGAATTCTCCATGGCCATAGCATCTGACACAAAGGATCATTTCCAGAGGGGGGAGATGTCTAGTGACAGAAACACTTGTGTCTCACTGCGGTCAGGAGAGCTAAGTAGGAACTGAACAGAAAAGATTCCACATTTGGTGGTAACACAACCATCTCTGTGATAACAAGATAAGGATTTTGGTTTATCTCACTGCGTTATCTAAGAAACGGAGGATAAAGGGATATAGGCAAATGAAAGAAAGCTGGGCAATCTGGAAAAATAGAGAAAGGTTGAACAGTCCACATTCTGATAAGCCTCTAAAAGATTAAAGTAGTATAGATAAATCAGCACTTAGAGTTAAAAGCAGGATTAGATAGGAGGCCAGTAGCCTGTAATAATGATACTTTACACATAAGGGCACTGATGATTTGCAAGAGAAGAAACTCAAGCATGAACATGAATCTAGGGTTTGATAAATATTAGATTCCCAAGGAAACAATGACCCTCAGTGATAAGGTAAAATGGTGATCCTGGCAGCCAACTGGAACAGCTGCGTGACAATCATCTCCACATCAGGAAATGTGGAGCAGCTAGTGAGGTCCTCTGTTCCAAGATTATTAATGAAGTAGGACACGCATACATCCTATGGGCTCCTCTCATGTGTCTAACACAGCTTCCATCTAAAAAAACAAAAACCAAAAACAACCCAGCAGTTAAAAGAGCTGAACAGGGCAGTTCTATTTGCCAAACACCTGTGGCCCCTTTCCAGCATCCTGCAGTCAAGTTGTTTGGAGCTCATACTAATGAATAACCTTTGTGAAAAAGAACTGTAAAGTAATGAATGAGTAATCAGAGAGACAACGAAAATTACCAAATAAAAAATGTTCGAAAGTGCTAATTTAATGATAAAATTCATTGTTATTTCTGTTATGTCCACATGTAAACAACCAGATCTGAAGCAGATTAATTCAATGATTTGCCCTTTGTGCACACAAAAAAATTCACTAAGTATACATAGTTTCAGAGGTTCTTTTTTTTCTTCAATACTGAACATGAAATTATTTTCGGGTACTTGATTTCACTTTCAGAATTTATCTTCTCTCCACCATGTAAATTATAAAGTTCTGTTTAGATACAGGGAGAAAAAAAAGGCTAAGAGTACAAGGATTCCACCCACCCACCCATCCATCCATCCATCCATCCATCCATCCATCCATCCATCCATCTAGCTGGGCATGGTGGTGCACTCCTGTGAGGTAGAGACAGGAAGATCACCAAGTTCAAGGCTAGCTTTGGATACATAGCAAGTTCAAGACTAGCCAGGGCTACATGAGACTTTATTGTAAGAACACACACACTCTCACACACACACATACACTTACTGCTACTTAAATTTTTTTGGTCTGATTTTTCTTTTTTGAGACATTATCTCATTGTTATTATCATTGTTACTATTATTGTGTATGACTGCAGGCATGCTAGGATTTGGGTCCTTTTCTCCACCTTAGGTGAGTTCCAGGAATGGAACTTTGATGGTCAGGCCAGCTCCTCAACCTGCTGAGCCATTTCCTACCCCCAATAAACACTTTTATATGATCATTTCTTCAACCACAAACTAAAAATATAAAAGTAAATTTTAAAGAGATCACTCTTACAAAGAGAAGAATAAAAAACTTCCAAGTGAATAAAAAGGTTATCTGTAAATACACTTTTGAAATATACCATGAATTTTCACTCTAAGATTCTGCCTGTTCAGGCCTTCAGGTTCAAGTGTTGCTCAATCAGCAAGGTGCTCAATTCCCAGTGATTGCTGCTCTGGGTCCTTGTTGATCAAGAATATGCATAATCTCAGCCCAGATACGTTTACCATAAAAATGAATATAAGAAATAGGGTTTGATTTAAATTTTCCAGTTGCAGCAGATCGAGGAAAATATATGCAGAGCACTCCACGTGAAAAGCTCTGATTCAGGGAAGACCGAAGAGCCGGCTTCACCCAGTCCTTAAGACTGTCTTCGAATTAGATAGCAAGCTTTTCCTGCTCAGAGCCCTTGTCAATTTGATTAAAATCACAAACACGTGACCGACTCCGCCTCAGTTAAAAATACTCTCAAGCCAGAGAATGACTTTGTGTTTGCGAGCGGGTCCTTCAGCGATGCGATGGTTGCGCTAGCTAAGGGGAACAGGTTTAAATGTAAAACCCCACAACCGGATTCTCCAGGTGCGGCTCATCGCAGAGATAGACAACAACGCTGCAAAATCGAATTCAGAACCAGCACTTTTCCGACAAGGACATTTTAGATCGAAAATGATCCTTAAGAAATGCAGCATTTGTCCCAACGTCGCTCTAGAAGGGCAGCTTTGGAAGCCGCTCAGTTTGCGGTGTAGTCCCTGAGAATAAAGATCTTTAAGGAGAAAGCAAACACGTGCGGACCGCAACGGGCTGTGAGGACGCGAGCGTGTAAGCGTGGGAGCGCGTGCTCGGTCCCGCCCCGTCTAGACCAGCCGCATCCACGCGGCCCCCCCACACCGCGGTCTCCTCAGCCTGGGAGCGCGGCCACCCGAGGCCGAGGCCACACCTCTGGCAGGCTGCGGGGACGCCCACGCCGTCCCCGGGCCGCGCTTCCCACCGGCGCCGCCAGCATCCGGCGCGGCGGCGGCGCTGCCATGGCAACCGGCCCGCCCACCCCTGCTTCCAGGCGCCGGCGCGCCAGGCCGGGCGGGGCGGGACGGGCGTTGCTAGGAGACCGCGGGCGGGCGTCCGCCTCCGCGGCGCGGTCTCGGGCTTCCACCCTTCACCTACTTCAACCGGGCGGGGACGGAGTGGGGGAGGGTCGGCAGCTCCGTGGGGACCCGGGCCTCACGGCTTCTACCAAGTTCTGCTTCCCCTTGGACGTGCTGGTATTGTGCTGTGCTCCAGGAGGAAACGGCGCCCTGCAGGCCCAAACACAGAACACACTCCAGTGCTGTTTTCTTGCCTCCCTCCTCCCCAGTCCTCTCTTGATCTAGAAAGATGGTAAAGTCTCCAAACTCCCCAGAACCTACTGCTCTCCCCTCTTCAGGAGCCACGTCCTGAACTTCATCCAGGGACCATGCCAAGCGCTTCATAGACGTCACCTCATTTTGAATCCTGTCTGTGCTAGAGAAATTAGTTAATTCATTTGAACATAAAAGTAGCCAAGGTCATACAGCGAGGTGGGATGGAGCCAAGGCATGAAGTCCAGCATAGCTGAACGTCAAGGTCTCTGCCTTTTTATATTGCTCAGATTTCCTTCCTGGGCTGCCTCTTGGCTAGAACACCATTCCCTCTGCTGTCCAAGCACGCATACCCCACACCAACTGGGACATGCTGTCTGGAACATGGTCTGACAAGGGGATTGAGAACTTAAAATCACAGATGTCCAGAATATCTCGGACAAACGCTTTACACTGATGTATCGCTGATAATTTACAGATGTCCCCTTCTGTCAAGGACTACTCGAATCACAGAATCTCCAAATTCTTAGTAAAGAGGAAAATTAAAACTAAAGACTTGATTTGTGGTTGTTTTCCCATGCTAGGTTAGACACTGTGGGAAATATTTTTTTTCTTCTAAACCATGTCTGTCCATGAAGAGTTTAATTTTTGAAAGGAAACTGTTGGGTTGCCATGGATGTGTGCAGGGGATTGATTAAGGAAGTGCTTCCTGGAGAAGCTGGAGAGGGAGGGAGCCTGGGAAGGGGAAGCAGCCCGAAGAGGGAGCCTGCATTCAAGGTGAAGTTCCAGCCCAGCTAAGTCCAAAGGTAGCTCTGAGACTGTCACAGGGAGCATCTATCTCTTGGTGTAAAAGCTTTGTGACTTTGATCTCCTCCTGCAGCAGTTCTTGGCTGCATCTTGTCTAGAGAGGGTGGTGGCCATGAATCCCTGACACTCTGGGATCTTAGGTGGGCCAGGATGAACCGATAGTTGTAAAACAAGGAAAGGAAGATCTCTGTAGGAAATTGGAGGTCTCAGGAGGAGAGAAGCATCTCGAATCTTGGGGGCCGGTGGGAGGAGACAAGCAGTGATGGGGATCTGGCAATATGGAGGTGGACCACCAACATCATCCATTACAGTCCGCCTCTCTGAGAACCTTATGCTTCCCACCTTGATCCACTCCACCTTGTCATGCCTTACTCATATAACTAGTCCCAAGTGATCACTAACATGTCTTCTCTACTGTCTACGCTATTGCTCTCTCTCTCTCTTTTTTTTTTTTTTTTTTTGTGTGTGTGTCTTTTTCTTTTTTGAGACAGGGTCTCCCTGTAGTCACGGCTGGCCTGGAACTCACTATGGCTGACCTCGATCTCACAAAGATCTGCCTGCTTCTGCCTGGCAAGTGCTGGGATTAAAGGCCTTCACCAGCTGGGCTTGGTGGCGCATGCCTTTAATCCTAGCACCTGGGAGGCAGAGGCAGGTGGATCTTTGTGAGTTCAAGGCCAGCCTGGTCTATAGAGCGAGTTCCAGGCCAGCTGGGGCTACAGGGAGACCCTGTCACGAAAAGACCAAAAATAAATTAATTGAAGGCCTTCACAACCACATCCGGCTTAATTCCTCTCATCTTTGATGAGCTTTTTTGCTACTCTTGCGGCTCCACAAACCAAGGGAGTCAATTCTGATTCCTCGAGGAAGCAGACAGAACTTCTTGTCTTTTTTTTATTTTATTTTGTTTATTTCTGTATGTGTATGAATGTACTGTCTGCATGTAGGTTTGTGCACCCGTGTTGTGCAATGCCGCGGAGGTCAGAAGAGGGTTTTGGATTCCCCTGGAACTGGAGCTCTCCTGGAATTGGAGTTACAGACGGTTCTTAGCCGCCATGTGGGTGCTGGGGATGGAACCCTGGTCCTTCGTAAGAGCAGTTGGTGCTCTTAACCACTAGGCTTTCTCTCTAGCCTTACAACCATGTCTTCATCAGGCAATGGTGGTTCTGTCTTATTTTCAGTGAAAACTAGGACTAGGAGCAGCTAGTGTCACTCTGGTAGTCTACTAAGTGCAAACAGGCTTCCCTGCCTTTCACACAGTCCGGCTTCCTCACAAAGGTCAGCAACTCCTGCCGGCATGTTAATTCTTTTCTTTGATTTCGTGGAGTGCAAAATGTCAGGGTCATAGCTGTAGTTCTCAGTTGATTTTCCTATGTTCTTGGTGCAAAGCATCCTCCCTCTGTAAACTAGAAGCTTCAAATCTATTGAGGTGATGGGAAATACTCTCTAAGACCTTCCCTGGGAATGACAGTTCTCAGAGCCGTGTAACCATCCAACTCAGAAGAAACACAGTGTAACCTGACAACTATTGGTTTTTAAGGCATATACTACATCCTGAAAGATAGTGCCCATATTATTTTCCTGAATGTGACAAAAGCTGCTTAAGGAAGGAAGGGTTTGCTGTGACTCATTGTTAGAAGGGAGAGTCCGCCATGGTGGGAAGGTCTGGTGATGGGCGCGTGAAACAGCTGGGCACCTTGCCTTTGCAGTCAGGAAACAGAGAGGTGAATTCTCATGCTCACCCTGCTTTTATCTTTCCCCTTTTTTCTTTGGTCTGGGATCCCAGCCCATGGGATGATGTCGCCACATTCAGGTGGGTCTTTTCCAGTTAAACCTCTCTGGAAGCACACTTGTAGACATGCCCAGTGATGTGTCTACTGTGTAATTCTAAATCTAATCTAGCTGAATGAAGATTGATTATCACAAATCCATCCCTGTCAATACCTACATACATCACATTTATTCATGATATCCCAACCCTGGCTCCTGTAGGCTCATGGCCATCTCATAATATAAAATGCAGTCATTTGGCCTGGCATGGTGGGGCATGCCTTTAATCCCAGCACATGGGAGGCAGAGGAAGACGGATCTCTGTGAGTTCAAGGCCAGCCTGGTCTACATAGAGAGTTCCAGGACAGCTGGGGCTGCAGGGAGACCCTGTCTCAAAAAGACCAAAAAAAAAAAAAAAAAAAAAATGCAGTCATTCCCTTTAGGCTCAAGTTTCAGAACTGTTCAAAAGTCCAAAGTTGACCAGGTGTGATGGTACATGCCTTTAATCCCAGCACTTGGAGGCAAAGGTGGGTTGATCTCTGAGTTCAAGGCCAGCCTGGACTATATACCAAGTTCCAGGCTAGCCAGGGCTACACAGTGAGATCCTGTTTCAAAAAACAGAACAAAACAAAACAAAAAATCTCCCTAAGCTCCCAAACCCAGAGCCTCTTCTGGTATACAAGGTAATCTCTTAACTGTGAGACTGTAAAATAAAAGTTAAGAATAAGTTCATTACTTCCAATGTACCAATGGAGCAGAGTACATACATTGGAAGGGAGAAATGGGCATAGCAAGAAAAGATCAGACCAAAGCAAGACTGAAAACCAGCAAGGCAAACACCAATTCTTACAGCCTCATGTCCAGCATCTGGGACCCTTGGTGGCATCATTGGGCCCTGGTGGTCTACTATCTGCAGCATGTACAGTCTAGCTTGGGCCAGCTTCATTCCACGGCTGTAGCCTTCCTCAGCAGGCAGCCAGCAGTCCTGGCATCTCCAACGTGCTGGGGTTTCCATTGCAGGTCCACTTCATCTTCACAACTTCATGTGACACAGGCCTTCATGACCCCATAACTTTAGCTTAGCCTCCTCCTACCACAGTTGAAGTGCCAGAAGAGTACCTTGGAAGCTGTTTTGAGAAAAGACCTCCCTAGGTAGCTCTAAGCAGAGAATCACCTCACCAGCATTTGCAGTTAAGACTCTCTCCTTTCCAACAAATTTTCATCTTCAAAAGTCGGAACTTTCTGTGATGGGATCTTGTTAGAGAAGAACCTGAGGTTTCCCTTTTTATAATTACATCTGCTTTCTCAATGGCTGCCTTCTCTGTGTCTTCAAACTTATTCATACCCCTGTCCTCACCAAACTCACATTTTTTTTAATGTTTTTCTGCTCTATTTGGCTGCTCTCTGTTACTGAAAACTTGGATAAGAGCAGTGACCAATAACCATACCACAGCTTGACGCTATGCTATCTTAAAATTTCCATAGTCAGACAAATTAGTCTATTGATTTTGAATAAGCTTCACTCAAATTCTCAGGTCTTAGAATGTAGCCAGATTATTTTCCAGAATGTAACACGAATGGCCTCTAAGCCTAGTTCTGGACAGAGTCCTTGTTCTCCTCTGAAAGCTCAAGAGCCAGGCATATACTGTCTGCATTTATCTTGACCTTCTGGTTATCCCACTGGAATGGCCTGTTAAGTTCTGCTTGCAGAATTAGCCCTACAGCTCCAAACTCATCAATATGCCCCACACTAGATACCACACCTTCAAAAGGTGGATACTATTAGGCTAGAAGCTTCTGAATGGAGTGCTGTGTTGTGCAAACAGTGGCTCTCACAATCATATCCCCCCCCCATAATTCCTTTTCCAAGAAAACATGGTGAAAGTGTCTGATGAGTTCTGAATCTGTTTTTCAGACACCCTGAGTCCTATAATAGTGGATCTTGCCATGGCACTGAAGGCAGAAATACCAATCTATATGTATAATTGCTCTCGTCCTGCCAAAGCAAAGTGCTGCCCTTTCTAGAGTGAAAGGGGTGGTAGATAATCAACTTGTCACCAAATCTCTATTGTTTCTTTCCATCAAAGAATGGTACTGTACTAAGGACTCTGAGTCAGTTTCTATTTTTGATAGGTCAGACTCTCAGCAGGGCAGCATCTAAATTGGCTTTGATTAGGAGTCCCTGTTTTGGTCTTGAGCACCGTCTCGATTTCTGTCATTATAATTTCTACCTTCCTAGGTCTATCAGATGTAACTGAGGAGAAAGGCTGGCCAGAGGAGCCAAACTACCTACTGATTACTTAGTGTCTTGTGCTGTGAATACGCGTTGGTAGGCATCAATACGCAATGTCCTTATGTCCATTGTGACTGCTTCTATAGGCCATTTTTCTTCAAATCCCTTTTCCCCGAATTCCGGCTGTATTCCATCTAGTCCCATGAATCATTGTTGTCATCTACCACTGCCCCTGAGTCTGTATGCATCCTTACTCTGGACTGTTTCCTTCTCCATATAAAGTGGATGGTCTAATCAAGCCCAAAGCTCTATTGCAGTGATTTATCCTCAGTAGCCATAGTGATAATTCTGAGTGGGGCAGCAGTGTGGCAATAATGCATTTCCAGTTTACACCAATTTCTAAGCCAAGCTTGAGATATTTCTTCCATCAGCTAGTTGGTCCTGAGACTCTTTGTGAGAGCACAGAAATAGTCGGATGAAGATGTATTGGTTGGTAAGTAACAGATCTTCATGTAACTTACTTAGATGCCTGGACCTGTAATACTACTCAATGAGAGAGTCTATATTGGCGATTTCCTCTGTACTGTCAAAAGCTATACATATTGTATAAGCCAGTGGGTGTGTCTCCTTCCCATTTGTATCCAAATTCCATTTTTAAGCTTTATTATTTTTATTTATGTGCTTAAACATGTGAATAACTTTTATTAGTGGACACAATCCGAACTAATGACTTTTAGTCATTAATTAACCCTAGCGAAACCACGCTCAAGGAGGTGACTGGGGCATCTCCTTGGCCACCTCAATTTAGTACTCCAGACAAAAGGTAATGAACATAAGTATGCTTGAGAATTAACAAAGCGCAGTAAGGAGCCACCCACTCATCTCCATGGACAATGTGGAGATTGGGAAAGGACGCGTGACCCTGGAGGATGAGAAGATCCTTGGTGAAGGTTAAGGGTGGAGCCCAGAATTTGTACTTCCTTAAGGAAGCTAGAGAAATCATTCTGAATAAAATTTTAGTGTGGACTGAGTGGAGGGGTGACAGCATAGTGGAAGAAACTGGCTTCCAGAGTTCAAGTTCCATCAGCACAGGGAGAGGACACAGACAGATGCATCTGCTCAGGTTGAGGGGACAGGAAAGGTCCATCAGCACGGTTCTGGGAGATGGTTCCAACAGTTCTAGTAGATAGCTAGGTAAACTAGTGTCCCATAAGTTTGGTCCCATTCTTAGAAACTTAATTTAAGGGCCAGAGAGATGGCTCAGTGGTTAACAGTACTGGCTGCTCTTCCAGAGGACCCAGGTGCAATTCCCAACACCCACTTGAGCCATGTTTTGTCTTACATCATGAATGAAAGAGTTGTTCTTATTGTCTCCTTATGTTTAGGTAAATTAGATCACCATATGCTTTTTTAAAATTTTTACTTATTTTTTTATATGTGTATGAGTGTACTGTCTGCATGTAGGTTTGTGCACCCATGTCATGCAATGCCTCAGAGGTCAGAAGAGGGAGTCCGGTTCCTCTGGAACTGGAGTCAAAGAAGGTTCTCAGCCGCCATGAGGGTGCTGGGGATCAAACCCAGGTCCTCTGCCAGAGCAGTGGGCACTCTTAACTGGAGTTCTCCTGGAATTTGAGTTACAGACGGTTCTCAGCTGCCATGTGGGTGCTGGGGATTGAACCTAGGTCCTCTCAAGAGCAGTCGGTGCTCTTAACCGCTAGGTCATCTCTCCAGCCCCACCATATGCTTTTATATAAAGACATGATATACTTCTTTTCTTTTTTAATTTTTGCAATTTTCATGCAATGTATTTTTTTTTCACCATGATTGAGTTTGCTTTATTCCAGAGATGCAAGGATGCTTCAATATACATAGGTTAATAAATGTAACACATATAAAAAGACAAAAATCACAAGACATGATATACTTCTAACAAACTGTATTGCATGTGTGTAAGTGGACCTGTTTCCTGTAATGTCCACGGTCAGAAGAGGGTGTGATATCCCTGGAACTGGAGTTATGGATAGTTTTTAGCCACCATCTGGATGTTGGGAATCAAATCTAGGTCCTCTGCAAGAACAGTCAGCAATCTTAACCAGTGAACCATTTCTCCAGCCCCCTAACAATTATTTAAAGATACAAAATACAATCTACTATTAGGAACGGACACCATTTTCATTTTCTTAGTGAATAAGCTGAGTCCCGAGTCCTACCTTTAAAGTCAGATTCCTAGTGACGTCTGGTACCAGCTCCTGAGGACAGGACCCCTGAAGCAGACTGTGAGGGGAATATGGTCCTGTGATTTATTAAGAAAGTTACTTTAGGAGAGATCGGCAAGTATGGCAGTTTGACTGAGAAGTGTCCCCGACAGGCTCAAGTATTGGGACACTTAGTCCCCGGTTGGTGGCGCGGTTTGGGGAGGTTTAGGAGGTGCAGCCTTTTGGAGGAGCTATGCCACTGTGGGTGGGCTTTGAGAGACTGTAATGTGGTCCCACTTCCTGTTTGCTCTCTCTGCTTCCTGTTCACCTTTGAAGCTATGTGCTGTCCCCTTCCTGCCCCTGCAGGCATGCCTGTCACCTGCTGCCCTGCTTCCCCCGCCCTTATGGACTCCCCCTCTGGGACCATCAGCCAAAATAAACTCTTCTGTAAGTGGTTTTAGATCATGGTGTTTTATCACAGCAACAGAAAAGTAACAAATACAGTAAGGGAATGGTAAAAGCAGAAACAAAAATTAGTGATGTCATTGATTTGGGCTACTGTCTCAAAAGTACCTCGATTGTAGCCTTGGAGCAACCAGAGGCAGGGCCATCTCTATTTGGGTCCCCGGGAACTGCAAGTAGCAAATGCCCATTATTCTAAGCCACTACCGGAGCCGTGTAGACAGAGAACACAAGTTTTCTATAACTGGCCTAGCCTGAGCACATCTCCTTGTATGCAGTTTATCTGTGTTCAGCTCTCACCTACCTGGTAGAATCTAGTATCATCTGTGACTCCCCTGCATCAGTTAGGGGGTTGTCTTGTCTGTAGGGACATACAATAAATGATTCAATAAGTAAGCAGGAACGCCAAGCTTAATACTAAGCACTTATAATAGTGGCAATAACAATAATAAAAATTGATCAAACCCTTAGCATCTGCCAGGTTTTGTTCTAGGCTCTTTGTAAACTTTATTTATTCTTTGTGACAATGACATTAGGTAGCTTCCTTTAGGATTTCCATTTCAACAAGAAACTTGGGGCTCCTTATAGTAAAAGATCTTGCCAAGGGCTGACAGTTAGAGTAGCTGGACTGGGATTCAATCTCCATGGCTGCAGAGGGTGTGCTGTCCCTTAGAACTGGGGAGAGCTGAAGATCAATACAACCCAACAGTATCTTTTCCTGAAGCATCATTAAGAATTGCAACTTGGAGGCTGGAGAGATGGCCTAGTGGTTAAGAGCGCCGACTGCTCTTGCAGAGGACCCACATGGTGGCTGAAAACCGTCTTTAACTCCAGTTCCAGGGGAAGCCGATGCTCTCTTCTGACCTCCGTGGCATTGCACGACACGGGTACACAAACCTGCATGCAGACAGTACATACATACACATATGAAAATAAATAAAATTAAAAAAAAAGAATTGCAACTTTTCAATTACTTGTCAAATATTGGAGGGCAGGATTACACTTATTTGACATAACATCTTACCATTAATATTCATAACATAGGTATAGTTGCAGCCTTTAAAGTTGGTTGAGGCTGAAGAATGGCTGCTCAAGCATGAGGGCCAAGTTTGAATTCTAAGCACTCAGGTGAAAATCCAGGCACGGTCGTGCATGTGTACCTGTACCTCCTGCACTGTGGTGGATAGCCACAGAAGTATTTCTGGGGTTTGCCCATCCCCAGCCTAGCTCCAGGTCCAGCGATAGACCCCGATTCAAGGGAATATGGCAGAGGGTGAGAAAGCAAGGTACCTGATGCTCCAGCCTCCACACACTCAGGAATGTTGTGTGATACAATTCCTGCAGAGACCTGAACAAACATCTCACCCCAGGTAGGGAACCTACAACAGAGCAGAGTGAGGGCACCCCAGAGCAGTTTAGTAAACCAGTGGATTTTATTGGGGTTACTTATAGGAATATGGGTGAAGGGTTACTGACAGATGCAGAAATGATGCATAGACCGCTGCATCACCAGCATGTGACATATGAAAGCAGGAAACCTGGTACACACTGCACAACCTGTAGGCCACAACAGGTTGGAAAGGGCCTTTTCAGGTAGCTCAGTTCCTTTGAGCCTCATCCACACTGCTCAGCTGCTCTGAGAGTCTCTTTCAGTGGTCCTTGGAACTTCTATAGGCACGGGGAGGGAGGAGCCTACTGTATCTGATCAGTTTCAGGAGAGTTCCGGAAGCTCTTCAGATGTTTACTTCCTTTTAGAACATCCCAGTGTTTGTCCTCCTTCAGATGTCCTGTTGTTTGTCTCCTTTTAGAATATTCTGTCTTAACCAGCTTCCCTCCAAAATGGAAGTTTTTATCTCAAAAGAAGCTGCTACATGAAACGAGAGAACCCGTTCACATACATACACGTGCATCCACTACTATGCTACACCATGCTCATATGCATATGCCAAAAGAAGCTGTTTGAATGAGTGAAATGCCTTGAGTAGGGTGTGGGGCCAGAAACCATGAAAACATCTAGAAGGTTCTGTCGCTGAGCCGCAAGGCCCTCCAGTGCACACCTGCTGCTGAGGATGTTTGCTCTCCTGGTACTTATCTGATGACACAAGTTAGGAAATACGATGTGCTTTTCTTGACTTAGAGTTGAGAGTTGAAATAATTCATAGAGGTAAGTGAAGTGGAAGGCAGTTACTGTCCCTAACAAGTGTGTCTTTTTATTGCTCTGTATACACATGCACAGGCTGAGAACACTGGGTATATCTAATTCTGCATTTATAGCACCTTATTACCTGTAGGGATGAGTGAGGTTTTATATAATGGGCTTCAGCTCAAAGATTGCACTTGCTTGGTATATGCAAATATCTGTCTGAACTGCTTAAAATAACAAGTTGCTTAACACCACAAACCAAGGGAATTTAGTTTCAGATATTTGAGCATCACCCCTCATTAGGCTTGCCTGCTATACATACGTGGACTGAAAGGTGGCTCCTTCCAGTACTGTGTGCCAACTATACATGCCACATGACCCAGTTCAGTTGAGAATGAGGGATGAAGCTAGTCTCCTGTCTCCTCTCCATCCATTTGTATTTCAGGAAGAGAGTCAGGATACTGATTTGGCTTGTTAACAGCTTTAATAATAAGTTGTCCAGTTTTTTGTTTTTGTTTTTTGTTTTTTTTTTTGAGACAGGGTCTCCCTGTAGCTCTGGCTGTCCGGGAACTCACTCTGTAGACCAGGCTGGCCTCAAACTCACAGAGATCCGCGTGCCTCTGCCTCCCAAGTGCTAGGATTAAAGGCGTGAGCCACCACGCCCGGCAAGTTGTCCAGTTTTTAAAACAATTTATCATTATTATTGTATATGCTATGTGTACATATGTGACCGTGGAGGTCAGAGGACAATTTTGTGGCCTCGGCTCTCCCCTTACCGTGACACAAGTTCCAGGAATTGAACTCAGGCTTGCTCAGCAAGTGGGGATCCCACTGAGACATCTTGTAGACCCTATTCTGGCTCCTCTGTGTACTCCTCTCTTCCCATCCCCCTCCCCTTTCTTTTTTGAGAAAGGCTCACACCATGTAGCCCTGGTTGGCTTGGAACTCAATATGTAGACCAAGCTGGCTTCAATCTCATGGAGATCCTCTGCCTCTGCTTCCTGAGTGCTGGGATAAAAGGTGGGCACCACCACACTCAACCTATTGTTTTCCCAGCACAGACCCTGTCACTATGGTAGAGTTCCACCAAAGACCAAATCAGTCACCCTTTAACAAAAGTGGACTCCAACACTACCTAAAATGACACAATACAATTCAGCTTCATTTTCTCTCCTTCTCTTTTAAGACCTATTTTATTTTTACTTATACACATATGTGTGATCCTGTGTGTACAATTGCACATGAGTGTAGGTATACTTGGATGTCAGAACAAGACACTGGGTCCCTGGGGCTACAGTTACAAATGGTTGTAAGCTGCCATGTAAGGGCTGGGAACCAAACTCAGATTCTCTGTAAGAGCAGCCAGTGCTCTTAACCCAATCTCTCCAGCCCCTCAGCTTCAATTCCACAGCCTCTCTTTAGCTGTCATCCTGTCTTTTACTGCCATCCTGCCTGTGATTCACATAGCTCATCATACCATACCCTGGTTCAAATCTTTTGCTCACAGAGACAATCACTGCATTTTGGGATCATAGTGTCTCTGGAACATTCAGTGTCTGGCAAGGACCCTCTTTCTAGTATGTAGATAATGCTACCTTCTCCCTTTTGGAAGGGAAAAGGGACAAGGTAGCTCTCTGGTGCCTCTCATAAGGGGACTTACTTATCTGCTTAATGATTCCATCATTTCCCAAAGGCATCTTCTAAGGCTATCACATTGATGATTATCGAGTTTCAACATGTGAATTTGGAGGGACACGGCATTCAGGTCCTTCTGTTACTGTAGAATCCACACAGCTGGTGTGTGGTCACAACTTGGATGATCTTACATTTGGGTGTAAGCCCAGGGAGAAACCTCACTAACCACCATAAGAACTTCCTTATGTTATAAGCCATGGTAGACAAGGTAGCAGCTTCACCCACGCTACAGGACAGGCTAGGCATTGCTGCCTTTTCCAGGTGGAGAATCTTCCATCACTGCAGGTGGCTGCTGTCATGGTCTTGCACATGGGCTACTGCTTTACGAGGAGTGCCTGTGTGTGTTTCTAGTCCAACATCTTAACGAATAAAGCACTTGGTATACAAGTCTGTTAAGCCTTCTTTATAAAACAATCACTGAATTCCTATACCCTGTCCCAAGCATTATACTGATCACTGGATAAAGAAGACAGGCCCAACTTCAAAATGCTGCCTGGTGAAAAAGAAACTGTCACTCAGATGTCGTTACGCCTTGCCAGGCAGTGATGCAGACAGAGCCATTTTAATATACATGCCTACTTCTGCAAGGCTGGAGTCTTCAGCTGCCGTCCCAAGAATTCATTGCCCTCAGACCCCAACACCCCACATGATAGTAGAAGTCCTGAATGAAGGGACGAAGTTTGGGATTTGGCAGTATCACCTCACAGAGTCTCCGTGATAGCTCTACTTGTGCTCCCTCTCCATCATCTGAGGAGTTGGCAATCCAAAACTATTTTAAGGACAGTGGCTATAAATTTTTTGTATCAACTTAGCTAGATCAGGATGGTCAGATATTTATTTGGTCAAATGTTATTCTAGATAGTTCTGGGAAGATACTTTAAGGTCAGATATTTGGTCAAATGTTATTCTAGATAGTTCTATGAAGATACTTTAAGATTAACATCAAATAAGTTGACTTTGAGCAAAACAGATAATTCATCATGTGGTTAAGACTCGGTGAATTCATTTGAAGGCCTTAATGGGGTTGGGGGCAGAGACTGGAAAGAAGGATTTCTGCCAGTGAACCCCGGAAGCAGACCAGGACTTACTGGATTACCAGTCTATAGACCTATTCTACAGGTTTGGGGATTACTGACCTCCAGAATCACATAGCCAGTTCCATAGAAATATACGTATGTCAGGCTGGTGGCTTGGCTCACTGGGTAAAAGCTCTTACCACTGAGAGTGATGACCCGTGTTTGGCCTCTGGGACCCACATGTGTGGAAGGAGTGGACTGACTACTGCAAGTTGTCTTCTGATCTCTATACATACACTGTGGCACATGCCCCCCCCCAAATAGATTAAATCTATATGTTAATGTGCACCTATGTCGGAGTGGGGGAGTTTCAGTTTCTCTGGAAAATCAATGAAGAAAAGAAGTCATCTTAGGCTGTTTTCTGTTGCTTTAACAAAATACCTGAGGTTGGACAATTTATAAAGTAAACATTGGTTGTAGAGACTGGTAAGTCCAAGCACATGGCACTGGGATCTTCTTAGCATCTGGTGAAGCCTTTTTACTGTGTCTATACAACATAACAGAAGATATCACAAGACCAATGCCAATTCCATCATAGAGGCTTCACCCTCATGACATCAGCCAATTCTAATTGTCTTCCAAAGGCTCCACCTCCAGGCAATTGACATATGGATTTGGAAACCAACCCCTCTACTTCTGGGTCTTTCTACAGTCTCACTGTAAAATATTCGCTTCCTCTCTGTCTTCCCTTGCCTAAGGAACCCACCACAATGACTTTTTTCTTTTTTACTCTTCCTATCAGAAATTAATTCCATGTATAAGAAGTAAAGTTCTGAGCTGGGCGTGGTGGTGCACACCTTTAATCCCAGCACTTGGGAGGCAGAGGCAGGTGGATCTCTGTGAGTTCAAGGCCAGCCTGGTTTACATAGTGAGTTCCAGGACAGCTGGGGCTATAGGGAGACTCTGTCTCAAAAAGACCAAAACAACATTGCATTGACACTGGTAACAGACACCAACTCTGTCAGCTTTAGGGAGTTTGATACCTCACTTGTCTGGGAAGTCTGGGAGTGACAGCCTTTAGACATAGCTCTTTTGGGTGCTGAAGGCAGAGCATGAAGACTGTATTCATCTTTTGACTTTGCTTGACTCACCTCCAAATATCTCTTAGATGGCAGCAAGATTCCTGTGGTGTATCAAGATTCTCATGTCCCTCAGGACACCAGATACCAGGGCAAAAGAGCTGTTCTCTCCACCCACCCCTGCTTCCAGCTCTCATGCAAACTCCCTTTCATGCCTCTGATTTGCCTCACTTGGCTTGCAGGCTGTTCATCTCCTGCAATGGGGTAGAGTCATGCTGTTGACATCTACATAAATATCACACAAAATGGGTGAGAGGTCATTATCTTCAGAAAGGGAGACCAAGGGAACCGAGTCACAGATGGCCCCAGAATGAACTCTCCAAGAGGAACTCTCATCAAGGAAGACTAGAAAGACAGAAAATCAAGGGAGGGAAAGGAGCCCCTTACTCTGGAGTCTGGTTGAATTCCAGCACAATTCACATTTGTTATGAAGGTTGCCTACGTAAAGACATTATTCTTCTATATAGAGATGATTTCAAATATGAATGTTAAAATAGCAGTGAAGTAGGCTAGGGAGATTGCTCAGTGGGTAAAGCACTCACAATGCAAACATGAGGACCCGAGTTCAAATCCCCAGAATGCATGTGAAGCCAGGATGGTAGCTCCACATCTGTGTCCCAGTGTCCATATAGGGAGGTGACAGGTGCAGACTGGAGACTCCCTGATGTATAGGCTAGCTATCCTGGCATACAGAGTGGGAAAGGATGGGAGATCTTGCGTCTAATATGGTGTAAGGTGAGCAATGACACCCAAGCTGTCCTCTGACCTCCACGTATGCACCTGGCACTCATGTGCCCACATTCACACACATTCACACATCATACATGCACACATGCCTGGTGTATACAGATGCCAAAACATCAGCAGTGATGGCGCTCAAGGCTGAGCAGGTGTCGGACCAACTCCTTTCCACATCTAATCCTTCAACTTTCCGGGACTCTCACAAACATGACTATAACTGTTATTTTAACATTTTCATACATTTGATTGGCTGGTTGATTGATGACTGATTGATGATTGATTGATGATTGATTGATTGTGTATACCTGCATAGTATGTGCATGCGGAGGCCAGAGGACGAATTAGGGGAGCCAGTTCTCTCCTTCCATCTTGTGGGTCATGGGGATCAAGCTTAGGCTTGCATCAGGTGCTTTTACCCCATGAGCTATTTTGCCATCCTATAAGCAAGACTATAAGCCTTTGTTTACAGTAAGAACATCTGAACTTTCCAAGCAACTCTGTGACCTAGGGCTTTGCATTATCCCCCATCATCCTATCTAGTGTATCACAGTTTGATCTCCTATAAGTTCTTTAGCCATCCTTTGAGATGTAGCTTTGAAAGCCATCCAAATCATATTAGGATATTAGGAAGAGACATACGCAGGACTCTCTTGAGAAGTCCACGCTCACACTTTTGGATATGAACTCATTTCACTAAGTTCCTCTCTTCCTAGTAATCCCTGTGCTTAAATTTACATTACAGCCTATCCTCAATGAACTCCGACTCTGCTCTATGCTGGTGAGGACGGGGAGAGAGAAATTCACAGCAGTTTTAGGGCAGGAACCCTGGAAGTAGCCAGTGCTAATTCTTGTCCTTGGCCAGAAGCTGGAATGTCCATGGTTCTGTCCTGGCCAGAGGCCAGGAATGACAGAAGAGAGGTCTGGCTTCTTTTCTGTCTTCTAAATGAGCACCCCTGCCTGGAAGCTCTCCCTGAAGGTGTAACTCATAGCCCAGTGTAGGTCACTTCAGGCAGACAGCTTTGGGGTTAGATCTCTGGATTTTCAGGGTGAAAATGTTTTGTGTCTATTATAATCTCAAGAGCGGTGCTATCAATCCTTGGGTTTTGTGCATCTCACTTGTTCTCTGAAGTCCTCCCTCCCCACACCCCTCCCCTCTCATGCAGCAGCTGTACAGATGTGCCTGCTTTCTTAGACCCTAACTCAAAAAGCATGGCTTTCTCTCTTCCCTCCTCCTGGCCTCTGCCTGCCCTGTCGTTTTTCTCTCAAACTCTAAGAAACCTGTCCTTGAGATTCCTTCCAAGTCTGTTTCTAAACTCTTTTATTCACAAAACTAAGACCAACTCCCCAAAGAGGAACCCCGATTTCCCTTGTAACTGTAGTGACTCCTATTCCAAAACTCTTTTCTTCTGTAAAGTCAGGAATCCTAGCCTAACCCAAGGAGAGACATCTGAAAAGAACTGAGGCTGCCACAGGCAGGCAGCAGGGTGGAGACTGTGTCTCCAATCCTGCCCTACAGCCAAAGACATAAGGAGAGCACAGCTCCTCCATGTAATCACCATGCCTATCATGGCTGAACTGGGAGGAGTTAGCCACCACTCTAGTTGGCCTGAGACGGACAGAGGCCCAACTGTGGGTCCAGACAGGCCGGGAGGAGACAACTAGACAGACATCTCAGTACTTACTGGCTCTATATGTCCCATCTGCTCAGGGCCTGCTAAGAAGCCTCTGTGTCGAGGAGGGAGGTGTGTGTGTGTGTGTGTGTGTGTGTGTGTGTGTACTCCCTTCCTCTACAACCAGACCCCAGAGCAACTTCCAGAACTCAACTCCGTAAGCATATTCCCGATTAATTTACTTTCTCTCCCAGATTTAAACCATGATGGCGATAATAGTGATATAAAACTAAAATTTATTGAGCATCAAATATTGGTCAAGATGGTTGGTATAGGCACACCAACACTACATTACAGGTGAGCATGGCATGTGAGCATACTGGAATTAAGAACGTGGACATTGCGCAGCCAGTAAGTGGAGAGTGGGCCTTTGCACCCAAGCCGTTCTTTAAGCAGTCTGAAAAATAAATATTCATGGAGAGATATGTCCCAAGTGCCTTCTACAGATGTTTGCAGCAGCCCAGCAATGCAGTGTCTGTTATCATCCTTGCTCCCTGAAGATGAAAGCGAGGTTTCAGAAGGTTAGTAACTGACTCACTTGAAGCCCCGCAGAGCTCAGATCTCCACCAAGCCCACAGCAACTGCTCCGCCAGGCAGTTGGGAGCCATTGCCAGTTTGAAACAGCAGAAAGACATGTTCAGAGCTGCGCTTTTGGAAAATTAATCTGGCAGCATTCTGGAAGATACACTGTCTTTTCTCCGCCCAGCAGTACCAGTTAGAAGGCCTGACCACAGATCCAGCAAGCATCAGGGTTGAGGTTAGGCCCTATCTATGTGACTGCTGTTCCCTGGACCCAACCCCCTGAAGCCTTGCTGCCTAAATCAAGCTGGGTAAAGGGCTTTGCCCCTCTAGAAGTCCCTTCTTCATAGTGTCTATTCCGCTGCACTACCTCTTGTTTTGAACCCCACACCGGCCTTCTCTACAGGAGAATCTTTGAATAGAATCTGCCCTGAAAAGCCAAAACCCACCACCAGCTGGAGCTGGTAGGGCTGTGGTATTTCCTGTTGGAGGCAGAAACCACAATGTTATTTATACCCGAAGCTCTTTATACAGGCTGCTTTACAAAACACAAAAGGGGCAGTCCCCTGTCTTAGGAGCCAACAGACCACAGATATACATAAAACACGAGAGAATAATCAACTCCCTCCCTCTCCTAACAGGAAACTCCACTCTGCCTGAGCAGTCCCCTCTACTGCCCCCTTTGTTTCTTTTATTACCTTCCTCTGCGAGTCTTATTATGGAAATAGACTCCTAATTAACACATCAGGTTTCCCCTTTCCAAAATGTCTCTGAAAATTTGCCTGTTCCCCATTGCTGTTCACTCAAAACACCCCCTGCTATCTTTATTTTGTTCTGCTCTTTGCCCTGGCTTCTATCATTTGTTTCTTTGTATTGAAAGCTTGTCAGCTCCCAGGACCTGGCACGTATTAATTAGGAGGATGGTCCGGAGCAAGACACAGCTTGACGGAAAGCAAGTCTGAGTGAGGAACTGGGCAGAGAATCAGGAAGAACTGACGGAGCAGCAGCCTAGGGAGATGCTGAAGACCATGACCCAATTCTCAGACTCTGGGCAGCCAACAGCCAGTCTTTGGACTGTGATTCTTCACGTCCCCTAAGCCAGGCTTCGACTGGGCCATAAAAGTGCGTGGTCACTTCTCACCTCTGGAAACCTCCCTTTGTTGCCCTCTGCACAGCACCCCCTCCCCTCCTTCCACCTCTCTGAATTCTGCTGATTTTCAGGGCCAAAATGAAGTCTCACCTCTTCCCAGAACCTTCCAGAGCTCCTCTAGTCCTAATTAACCTGCATTTCCATGGCTCTGGCTGTATCTGAAACACAGATGTAGCCTTGGATTATGCAGTGGTCTTGGTGAGCAGCGCCCTGGCACTTCATCAGTCAAACAGAACAGGGGTGCAGATACAGGTGGGGCACAGAGGCTTGCTGCATGCTACAGGCCAAAGGACTGCTGCACCCCTCTCCTCCATGATCAGCATCAGGTACCTATCACCAACCAGATGGGGAAGTGGGGGGGTGAAGGGGGAGTCCCCGATCACGGTTGGACAGTCATTACTGAGTGCAGTCTCTGCTGCCACGGCCACAGAGACATGCTTGACCCTAATTCGGCAGGGGCAGCTCAAAGAATTTATCTTTAGAATTTCTGTACAACTGTCTGAGACGTCTATTTCTTTATCGTGTGTGTGTGTGTGTGTGTGTGTGTGTGTGTGTGTGTGTGTGGTATGTGTGGTGTGTATGTGTTGAGTAGAGCACACCAGCAGGTGTTTACCTTGGGTGTCAACTGTTTTTGAGACAAACTCTCTCACTGGTCTGGAATTCACCGAGGAGCCCCGGGGAGGGGAGCCTGTCTCTGCCTCCCAGCCCTGTGTTACAGACACAAACCACCATACCCAGATCTTTAGACAGGGGTTCTGGGGATTGAACCCAGGCCCTCATGCTTACAAGACTTTACAGTCCAAGCTATCTCCCAGCCTATGCACACAGGGTTTCCGATAGAAACACAGGGTTTCTCATACAATGTTGGGACCCTGCCTTCCCCTCAAAGTCCTCCCCCCCAACCCCCAACCCCCGTTTCTGGGTATTTTCTTGGTTTGTTTGCATCCCGTGGTTGACACCAGTGGTGCTTTTCAGAGCACTGAAGCCCGAAGCTCCTGGGAATTTCAATCCTCCAGGAGGGTTTTGCTCAATGACTACTGGAATGAAACACATAAGCCCAGCACTCTGCCTAAAGTTGGAACAAAGCCCGAGGTGTGGCTGTGCTGCACTACTTTCCATGGGCTTGGCCAGAAATGGCTGCCTTGCTTGCTGCTTTCCCTTTCTCCATCCAGCCTTTCCTGCCTCTTCCTCCCCTCCCCAGGGCGATTCTCCCTGGAGCACTTACCTTCAATTCTCACACGAACATCTTCCTCTACAAGCCTGTTTCTGGGAGAACCCGACCTAAGATAATATACACAGAGCATGTCCTCAGTGGTAAGAGTTTATGCATTAAAGGCAATTATTTTTTTTTCTTCTTTTCACGTGTATGTCTGTGTGATGTCTGTGGTGTGTGTGTGTGTGTGTGTGTGTGAATGCATGTTTGCATGTGTAGGGGCACATGTTTATGTGTGAGGACATACCTTCGGAGGCCCAAGGTTGAAATCAGCAATCTTCCTCATCTTGTTTCCTTGCACTTCATTCTTTTGAGGCAGGGCGTCATGGTTTGAATAAGAAAAGTGTTCCCAGCCGGGTGTGGTGGCGCGCCTTTAACCTAGCACTTAGGAGGCAGAGGCAGGCGGATCTTTGTGAGTTCAAGGCCAGCCTGGTCTACAGAGTGAGTTCCAGGACAGCTGGGGCTACAGGGAGAACTTGTCTCACAAAAGCCAACAAACAAAAAAAAAAAAAAAAAAAAAAAAAAAAAAAAAAAAAAAAAAAAAAAAAAAAAAAAAAAAAAAACACAAAAAAAAAAAAAAAAAAAAAAAAAAAAAAAAAAAAAAAAAAAAAAAAAAAAAAAAAGAAACATGTTCCCTAGACTCACATACAGAAACACACAGGCTGTTTGGAAGTCACAGAATCTTTGGGAGATACCGTCTTGCTTGGAGTAGTGTGTCACTAGGTGTAGGAAGATCCAGTTTGAATTGCGGGCTAGTTCTTAGCTAGTCCTCTGGAGGGTCTGACCCCTCCCCAAGGCGGAGCAAACAACGTGGCCTAGCTAGGTGATGCTGGGTAGGGCAACGGTGTGATGTGGCAAGGAGTTGGGGGGGCCTATGATTGGTCCTGGGAACTGACGTCATTTGGTTTATAAAAGCAGGCTGTAGCAAGGAGTAAATTTGAATTTCCTAGTAACATCATCACGGAATTCCCGGCCATTATTTTTTATTAATTAATGCACTCATACAGGCCAAGGTAGGCCTGCATTTTGTTCAGGTGGCCAGTGGGTTGGAAAGAGGTCCCCTTGTGGACCACCAATCTGGGTAGCTGGTGTTTGAGTGGACAAAGGCTGAAGATTGGCCTGCAGCTATCAGCCTGAAATTCCTATCCAGGGTTCAACAGTCTCTGGGCAGGTGGGAAGTCACGGCCAAGAGTGGAACACTTGTCTCGTGGGTCCAGGCTAAGGGCCTGAGTTGGAAGTACCACCCAGGTCAGGCTATGGGAAGTAGCCGGCTGGCCTCTGCACTGAAAGGTCAGTTCCCCACAGTGTCTGCAAAGTGTGCACTGTGTTCCCCTTCCCCTTAGCAGGGCCGCGTGGTCCTGTTCGGCACAAAAAGAAAGCTTCCTACAACTAGGGTTGGGTTTTGAGAGTCCATAGCCCCGTCATACATGCAGTCTGCTCTCTCTGCTGTTTGCTGTTGAAGATGTGGGCCCTCAGCTCGATGCTCTGGCCACTTCCCCACGGACTCTCCCTCTGGAACCATAAGCCCAAACAAACGCTTCCTTCTATAAGGCGACTTGGTCATAGTGTTTTATCACAGCAATAGAAAAGTAACTAATGCACAAGGTCTCTTAGTCAAACCCAGAGCTCACTGATGCTGTTGGTCTGGCTGGCCAGCTTCTTCTGGAGATCTCCCATCCTGCCTTCAGGGGCTGGCACAGCGGCAGGTGGGCACGACCGCTGAGCATTCACCTGGTTCTGGGCATTCCAACCTGGTCCTCTTGCTAATCTAGAGAGTGCTTTAACTACTGAGCCAGCTCTCCAGCCTAAAGTCCATATTTTGAGTCCAAATGTGTACTTATATGCAGTCAAAATTCACCCAGTAAGCTAGCTCTCCAGCCCTAGATACTTTTTTTTAAGATTTATTTTAAAGTTTATGTCTTTGCGTGTGAATACAAATGCCCTTGAAGGCCAGAGGCCTGAAGATAACCCTGGAGGTGGAGCTGGAGCCGGAGCCGGAGCCGGAGCCGGAGCTGCAGGCAGTTGTGAACTGTCTGACATGACTATTGGAAATAGAACTCCAGTCTTTGCAAGCATAGTATGTGCTCTTTAAGTGCTGAGCCATCTCTCCAGCCTCCAGAAACTTCTTTTTATTTATCTAGATTGTAAATTGAATGTTACCAGTTGTGCTTCTAGCAAGCACTGATAGAGTCTGATGGTAGTCGTGGTTAGGTCCTAGGCATCTTTCTGGATTCTGCCTTCTTAGTATTGTAGCTCAGTGACGCTTTGAGATCACTGACCCTTCCCCAAACTCTTCTGATAGGTTCCCTTAAGTAAGAAAAGGACAATATAACCTTTCTATCTCGGGTCATAAATTGCTAAACTCTCCTGAAAATCCCAGCCCTCTGCTGCCCCTCCTTGCTACTGGTGTCCGTTTGTTCCTCCCTCCCCACTAAAAGCCAGAGGCCCAAGCTCCTGAGATTTTGTTTATCCACTGTGCTGAGTACAGGACTAGGGTCACACCTGTCAAATTCATCCATCACACAGGAAATGAAAGTCACAGATGACTGAATCAAGCCAGGCAAGTGGCCTCTGCACGAGATTCACCCTATTCACAGGTCCAGGTACCTTTGAAAACAAGAGTCCAAATTGGCAACTGAAATGTCATTTTCTGAAATCTAATTTCCCAGAGTCCTTTAGCTACCTGCCCTAGGGTTCATTTGTGGTTTTCTCCTAGTTCCATTGTTCTGTAACTCAGTCCCCTTTCCTACCTCTCTGAGAAATTCAAATTTTCCTGAATTTAAGGGTTCTAGTACTTTAGGTTTCCAAGAAAGACAGTTTGTTAGGAAACCTTCTGTTTACTCAAGTGTTTGTAGGTCCCAGTTGGCCAGCAGGCTAAATAGGATTCCTTGAAACTGTTCCAAGCATGGGCTCTGAGGAGCGGATGTAACATTTAGTCTCCAATAGGGTAATTTAGGATCATTCTTAAGAAGGGATTGGCGTTCATGCTCTTGAAAAGGGAGCCATCTTCCCACCCAGGAGTATGTTTTTATTGCAAGTCCCACCTTTTTCCCACAGGCCTTTTCTCTCTGCTTTTGGCTTTTGGCGGAGTCTCTTCCCGGCTGACTTGCAGCTGCCAAGGTAAAAGTGAAGAAACATTGTTGGGCCTTTACTCTTTGGGATTGAACCCTGTTTCTGGACCTTGTAATGTAGGCATTTTCAGAGCCATACAGCTTAATGTGAAAGCATTTCAACTGAAATGAAAACGCAGTAGAAGCTTGCTAATGTAACAACTTATGAGCATTCGCTATGAGGCTCCGGGATTTCTGAATGCACAGGGAGACATTCCAGCCATGACTGGTTATCTAGAATGATCTCTAACTTCGCTTATCACAGTAGATATTGCAACATTGCTTCAACACTGCACTGGCCTTTAAAAAATATTTTATTTTTATTTTTAACACACACATATATATATATATATATATAATATATATATATATATATATGTGTGTGTGTGTATTGCATGAATGTAAGTGCATCCATGTTGTACAATGCCCATGGAGGCCAGAGAAGGACATTAGATCCCCTAGACCTGGAGTTATGGACAGTTAGCTGCCATGTGGGTAATGGAAACTGAACCCAGGTCTTTTGCAAGAGAAGCCAGTGCTCTTGACCACTGAGCCACCTCTCTCCCAGCTTAAATTTTACTAATTCTTTTTTTTTTTTTAATTTCTTGAGGAATCTTAACCATATTAGGACACATATACTACTAATATAATATAATCATTAGTAATAAACAGACATGTAGAATAATTTTTTTAGTTGGTCAAGGATGAATGGCAGGGTTGCAGAGATGGGACAGGATGTAGTTGTAAGCACACTGTAATTCATCTACTTGAAGTCAGGCTGGAAATCATGGATGTGCTTCACTACCAGAAGAAGAGCACAATGAACCTTTTTTTATTTAAGGAAGCTCAGACATGTCAAGGCTTCAGTCACCATTTCTTCTTATTCTGCTATGGGCTAGAAAGTCCATTATTAAAAATGAAGAAGGATTTCTTTGGCTCATAGTTGTACAGGATTCAATCCATTATGGTAGGGAGGGTATGGCAATCATCATATTTCAGTTGGTCTCTCTCTTCTTCCCCCCCCCTTTCTGTCCATATGGAGGCATGAGTATGTGTGGAATATTCTTCTGTATGATGAAACTTTTTACAGATCTTAGAAGGCAACTCTAATAACAAAATGTAATAGAAACACAGGAGAGAAATGGACAGCTTGTGTTTACAGTTCCCATGAAAATGGCTCATCATCTATTCAATGAATGTACTTTCCGTTGGGTATGGTAGTTTTGGCTGAACATTTGTCTGTAAAACTGGACAAATAATTTTAATTTAAAAATATTTTGGTAGGGGACTGGAGATGCAACTCAGCTGGTGGAGTGTTTGCCAAGTTTGCACAAAGTTGTAGGCTCAACTCTCAGCATGGCATAAGTCAGGCCTGTCATCCCAGCGTTTGGGAAGTGGATGACTTCAAGGTCATCCTTAGTTACATAGCAAGTTAAAGGCCAGCCTAGGCCATACAAGACCCTGTCTCTCATGTATTCATGTTCTCTCTCTCTCTCTTTCTCTCTCTCTCTCTCTCTCTCTCTCTCTCTCTCTCTCTCTCTCTCTGTCTCTCTCAGTGATTTGGGTTTGTGATATCAGGCTTCCTGGATTCATGCCAGTATTTGGTGACTTCATAATGGGCACTAGGTGTGACGCTTGTGACATGCCTTATGAAGATCCGAGAGCTGTTTCTGAAGATGTCTGAATGATTTCCATAGTAAATACTAATTAAAATTCCTTATCCACCATTTCGATCTTCATAAAAATGGACATTGCATTTCAAAAAGAAGAAAAATGAGAACATGACTGATGGCTGTTTTTGAAATCTGTTTACTCAGAATGTCTGGGGTAATCATTATTCATTTTCTAATTATTTGAGATAAGTCTGTAGGTGGCACTTGTCAAAGATGGAAAAGACTCCTGAGCTTGCCCTGACTTATATTGTCCCACGTGTGGTTGATTTAATATCACTCTTTATAAATAACTGCAGAGCTGGTCATCATAGCCAAAGCTCTTCAAAAAAATGTTGTTCTTTTGCATAGGCAAATAGGGCCATATATTTCTCATCATAAACTCAGCAACATTAAATGTGACAGGAGAAGCTTCAGTGGTGGCCCAGCATCCCAGGCAATTCTCCATTGATATCTTAAACTTCCAGGGTCAGAGTCCTTGAACACCAATAGAATAACTTGTAAGGGCCTGCAACTTAACTAGCCCAAGACATTTCATTATGATATTGGCCAACACATTCTTGGGAGTCTGCAGAAAAGTCTTTTTTGGATGTAAAAATAAAAAATGTATTCTGCAATCATGTCTCTGTCTTGCTCAAAACATTGTAATGACTTCCATTAGCATTCAGACGGAAGTATGGTTCTCACCAGACTCCGAGGTCCCTTCCCAGATGTACCCTGCTGTGGTATCCTTGCCCACCCTTGCTTGGCACTCTTCATCCCCTGGAGGGAACACCCTTTCCCCAACTGACTGATCCTCAATGATGACTACACCCCTTTCCATGCCTCTGCTCATGCCATCCTTTGTTAAAGAGCCTTCTCTGGTACCTGTTAGATGCTGAACTGTACCTTTTAAAATTCTTACATTGAGGTCTTAACTCCTGGACCTTAGGATGTAACTATATTTGAAGATAAGTTCTTTTTTTAAGGTTTTATTTTTAACTATGTCTGTGTGTGGGAGGGGGTATGTGTACATAGGTGCCACTGTCTGCAGAGGCCAGAGGTGTGGGATCCCCCTGGATCTAGAGTTACAGGTGGTTATGAGCTGTCCTACATGGGTGTTGGGAATTTAGCTCAGGTCCTCTACAAGAGCAGGAATCTCTTTTAACCTCTGAGCGGTTATTATTTATTATTTCTCCAGCCCTGGAGATAGTTTTGTTTTAAGAGAGATTATTTGTTGAGCTGGGTGTGGTGGCGCCTTTAGTCCCAGCACTTGGGAGACAGAGCCAGGTGGATCTCTATTAGTTCAAGGCCAGCTTGGTCTACATAGTGAGTTCCAGGCCAGCTAGAGCTATTAGGAGACCCTGTCTCGAAAACGCCAAAAAAGGGGGGGGGAGGCGGTATTTGTTATGGTCCATTAGGGTGGGCCCTAATGCAATCTGAGATTAGAAAATACACACAAAGACACATACACACACACACACACACACACACACACACACACACACACACACACACAAATTCCAGTGAGCCCACAGTGAAAAGGCAGCTGTGTCAAGGAGACAGGCCTCAAAAGGAACCTGACACCTTGACCTTGGACTTGCAGTTGCCAGACCTGTAAGACAGACATCTGTTGGTTAAGCCTCCCAGTCTGTGATGTTTTAGTATGGCATCTCTGAAGACCTACAGAACTGTTCCCCTTCCCCACCAGTCTGAGCGCCCTCCCTGTCCTCATGTCATGCCCTGCTCCATGTCCCCTGACATCAGGATTATGCATACTGATTTATTTCTTCCCTTATTATCTTGCTTCCTCCTACCATGAAAATACCCTGAACACAGAACTTTCTCTTCTCCACTGCTGTATTCCCAAGGCCGAAACTACACCTACAGATGTGTAATAGGTGTGTAATAAATATCTGATTAGCAAATTACTAAATCTAAAGTACTATATGAAACAATACACTGTGGTCAGGTCTCAAGTATCTATAACAGGTATGTTGAGAGGTATGTATACACAGGCATTTAGGTCCTATGTTTAAACCAAATGAATCAACTTATTCCTTAGATATACAGTAACATATGGAAATGGCTGTGATCCTATCAGTCACCTCATAAATGACATTCAAATGAACCTAATAGCTAGAGAGGTAGTAAGTGGAAGCTGCGACTATGACATCAAATTTGAGAAGAGAAAATGTTTTTGTTTTTTCTGCTTTCATGGTCATTATATTATATTTAGGATAATTATGGAAAAACACACCAAAAAGACGATTATGTTCAAAAGGCAGAGATACTTGAAAGTCTTTGAACGCCTCACTAGAAATAATTTAACCAAAGAAGATTAAAATTCCAGATCAAAGGTAGCAAAAATGTAGAAAAGATGGCAGTTTTGAGGCTTCTCATCTCCACATAACATTTAACACCATGCAAATGATTAGCAAACATAAGAACAACTGATCCTTAATCTCTATAAGGAGGCACATTACACCATAATTTTTTTTAATTTTTTTTAAAAATTTATTTCTGTATGTGTATGAATGTACTGTCTGCAAGCAAGTTTGTGCACCCGTGTCGTGCAATGCCGCGGAGTTCAGAAGAGGGTGTCGGATTCCCCTGGAACTGGAGTTCTCCTGGAATTGGAGTTTCAGACGGTTCTCAGCCACCATGTGGGTGCTGGGGATCGAACCTGGGTCCTCTGTAAGAGCAGTCGGCGCTCTTAACCGCTAGGCCATCTCTCCAGCCCTACACCATCATTTTTGAAAATACAACTGGTAGGTTCTGTCACTCACGATCTGATTAGTCACAGAGCAGATAAGCAATAGAGGAAAATTAATGATGATACTGAAAGGCAGAACTTTGCTGTCCCAGAATAAATAGGCAAATACATGTTTACTAATATTTGAAGTCCTATCTGTGGTATCCTATAAAAATCCAACATTATATGCAAAAGTTGCTTGTGATGTCCCTACTCAAGCAAGCCTATGTTAATATTGACATTAAGCCCCTTCCTGGAATGGAAGCTAGTGTTGTGACCTCAGCTCTGTTTTTCAAGATCCTTCCATATAGTTAGCCCTCTCTTAATCTTTGTTGAAAGAAGAAAGGTATATTAAACTAAAGTAAGCCTATGCCAGCTCTCCAATGAGCGGGGAGTTCAAAGCTGTTAAAATCTCTTTTTTCAATTTTTTTTAAAAAATTTTATTTATTTCTGTATGAATGTACTGTCTGCATGCAAGTCTGTGCACCCGTGTCATGCAATGCATTGCGGAGGTCAGAAGAGGTTGTCGGATTCCCCTGGAACTGGAGTTCTCCTGGAATTGGAGTTTCAGACGGTTCTTGGCCGCCATGTGAGTGCTGGGGATCGAACCCGGGTCCTCTGCAAGAGCGGTCGGCCCTCTTAACCGCTAGGCCATCTCTCCAGCCCCAAAGCTGTTAAAATCTTTAAGAGGGCTTTTTGGTCAGCAAGCTCTGCAGGGCGGGGAGGGAGGACCTTGTTCTTAGATATCTAATCCAGCAGTACGGAGTCTTCACACTCCACCCTTCTGCAAATGACTTTTACAAATATGGACATGTTTCTTCTCGAAAAGACAAAAAAAAAAAAAAAACAACCAAAAACAAATATGGACATGTTTCTTCTTATAAAACAAAGAAGTGACTTCAGAAGCACTGTCTCAGCTTACAATGTAAACAAGCTTATTAGGCCTTGGGCGCCTCCTCTTGTAACCAAAACATAGCTTTAATCTCGCAGGATCTTCCTTAGAAGTGACCCATAACTGTGTGTGTGTGGGGGGGGGGCGGGGTTGTGCATACCAAGTGCTACAAGGCTTGGATATTTGTTGAAGACATCAGATAATCCCATTTGGGCCTCAAACAACAGATGGGATTAGATTGATAACATCTGTGTTTGTATGTGCTGTTCTAGTTCAATAGGAGTCAGAAAAGGCAAAATCCTTATTTGGTAAGGTAAAGGCCTTCCTCATTTCATGCTGGATGTACAGTTTCAATAAAGGGAGAGGAAAGCCTTTGTTCAAGAGCACAGTTCCAGGAGAACTCTGAAGGAACAGGTTCTCAGAGCAGCTTGGGTCCCACTCTTGGTTAAAGAGGATGCTGAGTCAAGCATCGCACCCCCCTGAGCTCAAACAGTACCCAAGTCTACTGTTGCCTACCACTGACTATTCGGGCAGGGAATATCTGTTATTTCCGCCCTGCGGTGCTTCTCTCCAGCCCCAAATTTCCTTTCCACATTCTCTGCTCACATAGTTTAGGTGGAGCTAAACCCCTCCTCGACCCAGGCACAAAGATGCACAAGTGCTAGAGGTCAACTGAATCCGAGGTATCCTTCCACTTGACTGTGGTCACTGATCTGAGACAGGCACTAAGAACTCAATCCCAGGACTCATATGGGACTTGAGGTAGGGGAGCCTTCTCTTTCTTACAGATATTAAACGTTTGGATATAAGCCTGATGCCATTTGGTCCAACCATATCAGCAAGTTGAGATGAAGAAAGAAGACAGAGAGAGTATGAGAGATGGGACAGAGAGAGAGAGAGAGAGAGAGAGAGAGAGAGAGAGAGAGTTATTTGGCCATTTGGATACAGCTGTGCCTGAAGCCAGAGCTTCCCAGTCATCTTGGTTGTACCACCAATAACGTTCCGTTCTTGCTTCAGCAAATTTGAGCTAATTTCCCATGGCTTCCAAGCAGAATAATTAAAACAAAAGAGCAAGCTTCAAATCTGTTTGCATCTCAGTAGAACATCCCCTGGTTAAAAAAAAAATAGTTGCTGGGGCTCTGCAGCATTGCACAACACGGGTACACCAACTTACATGCAGACAGTATACTCATACACATAAAAAATAATAAATAAATAAATAAAATAGTTGCTAAATAAAAAGAAGTCAAAATTTGTGCCCAAGACTGTAACTGAAAAAGTTATCTTGCCTGTCTGTGCCAGAGTTTCCTCATCTGTGAAATGGGAACAATAATAAAACTTGACTTAGCGCATTACTGAGAGGATTAACTAAATCAATTGTTTGCATGGAAATGATTCAGTTATCAGCCAATACTGTAGTTATTACTGTTACTTCCATTTAAATATTATGTTAATGGCCAGTGCTCCGTGTGTGTGTGTGTGTGTGTGTGTGTTTGTATGTGTGTGTGTACATGTGCATTCACCTGGGTGCTCTTGTGTGTGTAGATGCCTGCTAGAGTTCTGTTGCTACATGCGAGGGAACTACAAGAGTACCCATTTCATATCACTATCAAGCTGAAATAATTATCCCTGAGGTCTGTTCATTATTGGATTAGCATTCAAAAGGGAAACCCATAACAAAGTCACACTGATCAGGCCTGACACCTGAATTTACAGGCAACAGTTGAGGGTAAACCACAGGCCCCAGGGGATGGGGTCCCTTGCTCGGAGCCTGAGATCAGGGCCCTGCAGTTCTGTCTGCACCTGTGGAACTGCCAAGGTTTCCTTCCCCACAGAATCCAATAGGGAGGTGAGTATTTTTGGAGGTACTGAGGGGAAAGGGTAATGGTGGCTCTCACTTGAATGTCGAGGCTGTCGCAAGAGAAAATAACAGTGTTGGTAATTCTTCCTTCCTGTTTAAGCACTTAGGTGGAGTGCCTTCCCCTAAATTAAACTGTTAAGTAAGAAAAATCTAGTTCACATGCCAGACTCAGACCCACAGGCCCACTTGGCCAGAGATTTCTAGCATGCAGGAGTGCTCTAGGAGGAGAACTAGGGAACTGGGCCAAACTGCAATCTGAGAATTTCCTTCTGATGTGGAAAAAGGGGAAAAATACGCTTAAATCACTTCAAAGTCACACTGAAGCTTTCCTCTTTAATCTCCTCCCCTCCTCTTCTTCATCCTTCTTCTCTTCCTCTTCCTCCTTCCCCTGCTCCCTCATTTTAACATTGTGGTAAAATTAAATGACACAAAGATTGCCACTGTAACCATTTTAAGTACAGCTGAATGGTCTTGACTCTGTGCACATCACCACATGGCCACCGCAGCCGGCCATCTGCAGAATTTTTTCATTTTCCTACTGGAAACGGTGTCCTATAAAAACCACATATTAGTGATGTCTGCCATGTTGCTCTCCCTTTCTCTGGATTTGATGGGTCTAGGAAAGGCACAGGAAGAACCCTACAGCACTTGCTATTTTATCACTGGCTTGTTTAACAGTCTAATGCCTTCAAGGTCTATGTTGTCATTTAGTAAAAAAAAATTCCTTTCTTTTTTCTTTCTAAGGCTTAAAAACATTCTGTTTTTTTCTTTTCCTTTCTTTTTTTTTTTTTTCTTTTTGAGGCAGGATTTCCTGGTAGCTGCAAGCAGGCCTGGAACTCACCATGTAGACCAGGCTGACTCAATCTCTAGAGATCTGCCTGCCTCTGCCTCCCAAGGGCTGGGATTAAAGGTGAGTCTAACCGTGCCCACTTCCATTGTACTTACAAACCTCTTGCATTTGTCTGTTTATTTGGTGACAGCAGCCTAGACTGGGGTATGGTTGACGTGTGGTTTGCGCATCCCTCCAAAGGGCCTGCTGTGGTTAAAGGTTTGGTTCCTGCTCTAGTTAGCTTTCTGTTCCTGAGACAAATCGTGACTAAAAGAAGCTTGGGGAGGAAAGGGTTTATTCTAGCTAACAGGTTACAGTACATCATCCCGAGGCAGGAACTCAAGGCAGAAGTTTAAAGTCGACACTAACTGAAGAATGCTGATAAGTGGCTCGCTCTCCCTGGCTTCCTCAGCTACTATTTTTTTATATAAAATATTTTTTATTGATGTTTTGTGTAGTTCATACAATTTCTCAGTCCAATTCAGACTCATTCCCCTTTCCATGCCTCCCACTCCACCCCAGTTCATGCATTCTGCCATACATGTCTTGCATCTTTTTCTCAGTCTTTTTAAAGTTTTTCTATGCACAGGTTTATTGTTTTGGGCAGAAGTTAACTGTTTAGTCAGTCCTTTGACTCAGTCCTTTTGTTGTTGTTCCCTCCCATTTGTATTGTTCCAAAATATGCCCATATATATGTCACATATAAACCGAAATTATGACCTCTGAAAATAAACTGTATGTTAATTCCAAAACTTGTTTAGGAATTCACATTTTCCCCTTTAATTTTATATTACCCTAAAATATAAATACATACCCTCCACCCATATACCAAAATTACCAAGTCTGAAAATAAGTGACAGGTTAATTCTACAGCTGGTTAAGGGATTCACATTACAACAGCACAGTTGCTTTCAGATAGAAAGAAATATAGCATTAACGTTGCTCAGCTTGCTTTCCAACTAGGGATTTGGTGCTAGCATCCACAAATGAGGGTCTGTGTTACTTCACTTAGCATAATGGCTTTGAGTTCCATCCATTTACCTGCAAAGTTTATGATGTCATCTTTCCTTACAGCAGTAAGAATAGAAATCGTGTAGATGTACCACATTTTTGTTATCAGTTGAGGGGCATTTGGGTTGCTTCCAGCTCTTTGCTACTGTGAAGAGAGCTGCAATAAACATAGCTGTGCATGTATCTTTGCAGTAGGATGCATCTTGTGGATATATACCCAGTAGTGGAATGACTGGGTCAGGTGGTAGACTCATTTTGAGCCTTTTAAGTGTTCTCCACACTGCTTTCCATAGTGGTTGTACAAGTTTACATTCCCACCAGAGTGTTCCCCTTTCCCTACAACCTCTTCAGCATTTGGTGTCTTTTGTTTTCTTGATCTTAGCCAGTCTTATTGGAGTGAGATGATGTCTTAAATTGGTTTTAATTTGTATTTCCTTAATTATTAGTGATGTTGAACCCTTTTTAAGATGTTTATCAGCCATTTTTACTTCCTCACTGGTGAAGTCTCTGTTCAGCCTCAGGTACCAAACATCTCATCTGCACTTGCGCAGGGATAGTACTGCCCACCGTGGGCTAGACCCTGCTATATCAAATAGCAGTTAAGGAAATGCTGCCTAGATATGTCTACAGGCAAATCTGATCTGGGATATTCTTCAGGTGAGTTTTCCCCTTCCTAGGTGTCAAGTTGACACTATGAGAAGTGAGAACTAATGGGACTATTGGGAGGTCCTCAGGTCTGGAAGGACCCTGTCTAGGCATAGAAACTGTTCCTATTCTAGATGTGACACTTCTGGATGTGACACTTGTCCCTATATCTGCTCATGCCATGATGAGCTATCTTCCATCACCCCCACTAGAGGCCAAGCCAAGGTGGCCATGATATCTTGAATTCTGAACCTCCTAAACTGTGAGCTGAATAAACCTTGTTGTCTTTATAAGTAGCCTGTATCAGCATTTCATTATAGCAACAAAAAAGGCCAGTAATATAGGATGCCTCACAGAGTGCCTTCTGTTGTTTGGGGTTGGATATATGGACACAGAATTGCCAGTTTGCATGATAATTTTATGTTTTAATCATTTGAGGAATTGCCATACTATTCTCCGGAGCAGTAACCACATGCCATATTCCTAACGGCAATGTACAGTAGTTCCACTTTTATTGCAACCTAAGCAATGTGCTATTTTCTGTGTTTTTTGATAATGACCAATTTAATGGGCACGGCATAGAATTTTGTGGTTTTAATTGCATTGCTCTCCTGATCTGTGGCTTGAACATCTTTTCATGTGCTCATTAACCATTTGCAAACCTTCTTTGGAGAAATGTCTGTTCAAATTCTCTGCCTATTTTTTTTAAAGCTATTTAATTAATTAGTTAATTTAGAGTCAGGATCTCCCTATAATCCCAACTGGCTTGAAACACACTATGTAGACCAGGGTATCCTTGACCTCACAAAGATCATTCTGCCTCTGCCAACTAAGTGCCTGAGATTAAAGGCATGTGTCACCATGCCTGGCCCACTTTTATTTATTTTATTTTATTTTATTTAAAAAAAATTTTTTAAATTAATTTTATTTATTTCTGTATGTGTATGAATGTACTGTCTGCATGCAAGTCTGTGCACCTGTGTCGTGCAATGCCGTGGAGTTCAGAAGAGAGTGTCGGATTCCCCTGGAACTGGAGTTCTCCTGGAATTGGAGTTTCAGACAGTTCTCAGCCACCATGTGGGTGCTGGGGGTCGAACCCGGGTCCTCTGTAAGAGCGGTCAGCGCTCTTAACCGCTAGGCCATCTCTCCAGCCCCCCACTTTTATTTTTAATCATCTGTATACACATGTTTGTAGATATGTGGACATGCGTGCAGTCCCTGGGGAAGCCAGGGTTTGAGATCCACCTGCTGGACTTTGGCAGTTGTAAGCTGCCTGATGTAGGTTACTGGGAACTGAACTCAGGTTATCCACAGAGAAGTGCACACTTTCTTCCTCTGTTTTCTTCTACAATATTTCTAATTTTAGCTTTTTTGATTGAATTGTTGATCCTTTTGAGTTAGTTTTTTTTTTTTATATCCTGCAAGATAAAGATCCAACTTAATTATTTTGTATATGGAACTCCAGTTTTTCCAGCACCATCTGGTTGGGAGAAATGATCCATTTAGAAATCAGAAGTTCAGGGCTGGGGAGATGGCCTAGCAGTTAAGAGCAACGGCTACTCTTGCAGAGGACCAGGGTTCGATCCCCAGCACCCACATGGTGGCTCAGAACCATCTTTAACTCCAGTTCCAGGGGAATCCCACACCCTCTTCTGACCTCCGAGGCATTGCACGACACGGTTGTATAAACCTACATGTGGACAGTACACTCATACACATAAAAAAAGAAAAAAAATGAAATCAGAAGTTCATAAGGTGATCCTTGGCTATATAATGAATTCAGTGTCAGCCTGCAAATTTCTTATCTTACTTTATATGCAAATAGCTGCAAATTAAAAATGTTTCCTCTTAGTTCTTTCTGTATGTGCTTTGTGTATGTTGAGGACCAACAAATAGATGTGGGATACATTTAGGACTTTGATTTTTTTTTTTTTTTTTTTTTTTTTTTTTTTTTTTTTTTTTTTTTTTTTTTTTTTTTTTTT